>JBBPCY010000109.1:23745873-23757319 GCA_037974405.1 Brachyalestes nurse
CAAACTGCTGACATGTTGGCAAATCTCACACGCAACAGAAACTCTTATCACGTGATGCATCTTCTCGCGTTATGCACATCGCAAATCACGTCATGCCACATTTTTTATGGATCGGATTATGTCTTTTAGTCCTTCCCGATTTCCGATCCAGTAATTTAGGTCAGGATCGGACCGATAACGATCCAGAATATCCAGAATATATTATATACGCAGTTGGACTGGTGTTGCTGTGGTTACTTGAAGTCAGTATATTTTAAGCTGTCCCTGTACAGTTCTTTGTTAGATGGTGATTTTAGCTGGTTTTGATTTATATGAAAGGTTGTTGTCAGGTCGAATTCCCTTTGCTAGTTTGCTATTAGTGTGCTCACATCCCTCCACAAGTGTGTATAGCTTGGATGAGAGGCTGTGGACGTAGAAACAGAGTACTCAAAGAGAACCTGCCTTTCAAGACAGTTTCAAAGCACCTCCGTCGCATTCATAAGGAAGACTTGTTTTTGAGCTATATTTGCCTTAAAACTGACAGACAAATGATTTCTAAAAATATCACTCCTCTCTCCACTTTACACCCCACCCCTTTCTCCGTTTCTGTCTCTCGCTGCCTCTCTTCTTCTTCTTTTTCTTCTTCTTCTTCTTCTTGTTCTTCAGATTCTTCTGCTTCTGCTTTTTCTTCCCTCTCCCTTGCCACAGATTAATGTGTTTGACAAGCCACTGAGCAAGAAAACACATTAATTGCTACTCAAAGTGGAGAGCTATCGTGGGAGCGCTTGTTGAGAAAACGAGTGAGTTTTAATTCTTCGTTCCAAGTGCCACCAGGCTGGGCCGGCGTGAGTGTGGAGGCAAACGCCTCTGGCTCGGCCCCTCCTGCGGCAGGGCTTGGCAGCCTCCGAAAAGGAGCCATGTGCTGTGGATTGGGCATTCCAGGCAGTGCCGGAGCAGCAGCGCGTGGCCTCCGCTCGGGAGCGACAGCGACTCGACAAAGGCCTAATCAGCAAATGACATGATGATCCAGCTTACTGTGGCAGCCCCACAAAGCCGCTCTGCCTAAATCTGTTCCAAAGACACTGGAGCTCATTCCACAAAATGGGCATTTTTCTTTTCTCAGCCTTTTTGATTGTGGTCTCGTCAAAACACACACACACACAGACACACACACAAAGAAAACAATGACTTGCCTCTTGCTTAAAAAGTTTGTTTTGAAGGGAATGCAAGCAACTTTGGCAAGAAATAAAGACATGAGAAAAAGCTTCCTCGCCTAAAGTCCTCATGGGTCTGCTAGTATACGGTTAAATTAGATCCACTCAAAATATTTTTTCGTCATATCTAAAGATTTGGACTTCTCTCAGTGAATAGTTATTGAGCTAATAAAAGCAATACATTGAAGAAACATTTTTTTCTGTTCTTCTCATACGCTCAGCCTCAGAAATGTCTGCCAGTAAAACCTCATATGTTTCTCCAGAGGCCTGTTAGAAACCTGTTCTAGGATAATAATTACACACAGCAGTAAGCAGTACGCTCTCAAATTTTAACATCATTCTCCTCTGCCTGCATTGTTAGAAAAATTACTGCAAAACAGAGAGCGAGCTGTTAGTACTATAATCAAAAAGCTATTTTGGAATATGTTACAAAAAAGAGGACGATAGATCTCCTTTGCCTGTTTTTGCCAGGTTGACTATTAGCGCGCTGGCGGTTATAATGGGGCAGTGCTGGTCTTGCAGTTCCACGGTCCACTCTTCCTCCCGGTCTTGCTCGTGGTCACTCTGTCGTGCCTCATGCCCATTTGGCTGTAATGGCAAATATCAATCCTAGTGTGTAATTTCGGGAGGGCAAAGCAATAGAAAAGAGGATTATGGGAGATGAATGGAGGAGGTGGGAAAGGTCTGCGATATTTACTCCTCTCTTTTCCCCCTCTCTGCCGAGCAGCCACAGCAGATAAGGCGCATTGCAATTTTCTCCTCCCTGATTGAATATTTGAGTACCCGGTTCCGGGTAAATACGGGCGCAGTAACTGAAAGTGCCCAATCCCAAGGTGCCGTGGGCATTGGCTCGGTAATGAATGCATGGTCAGGTTTGGTTTGGTTAATTGTTGAAGGATGGCAAACAGAGTGAGAGAGCGAGGCTAGCACTGCTGGTCTATGGAGCGGACAAGATCAATGGCTATTGTTACAGGTCAGTCAGGAGTGTATAACTAGGCAATTCTTCCAAAGCATTTAGGGAGTGTGTGTGTGTGTGTATGTGTGTGTGTGATGGTGGTGGGTGTGTGGCAGGAGCTGGGGATGAGGCTATTCCCATCTCCTTCATGATACGCTACGCATCATGATATAAGCATTGCAATACAGTGTGATCTTTTTGGTCAATGTTTATTTTAAAATTCGTTCAGAAACACATTAATTATGAATAAATATATAAAGTTGGCAAATATTATTTACCTTACTTTTTACAGCTTAAAAATGCAGAACCCATGCTGGGGACTCTCTAACAACAATGTTGGGTGTGCTTCACTTTGGGGTACTGGTCAGATCTCAGGAGGCCAGAATAGAGGACTTTCCATGCCTGATGTACTTTGGTGGCAAGTTAAGACATAGTTTGTGCACATTCTGTTAGGGACAGAAATGCTGCATGTGCCTAAACTTGCTGTTTATGTGACGTGTGCGTGGTGAAATGCGCTTCTCCTCCGCATGCATATGTATCTAATGGATGCTACAGAAAATGTTAGAGGATCACGGAATAGTGGGTAGAGGTACTACACATGTGACGGATTACACATTTCACTCGATTTAGTAAAGTCTGAGAACCTTCCTGTGGCCTGTTTTGTGTAGATTTTCCTCCAGCTTTTCCTCCTTCGCCACCTGTTACTGTAACAGGCTTGTGCAGTTAGTATTGCTACTTTTACTGGAGTAGAATTACACTCCTGGAGAAGGTTTTGGTAAGAAAGAACTTAATTTCTTAATGCTGCCTCTTTCTCTTGTCCTGAACTTGCATGAGCATGAGAATTTGTGATCTGAGTAAATTGAAAGTTAAAATTTGCTTGTGCCTGTGATCTGTACTTTCACACAATAGAAACCGTAGGCAGTATTTGGTCACACAAGCTAATGTGAGAGCCCATCAGTGAACACCAAAAAAAAAAATTTAGTGTCAAATTCTGTATAAGTCTAATTACATTTATCTAATTTAATCTAATTTATGGTAATTAGGAACCAAAGGAAAAATCAAGGAATGGATTTTTATTTTTAATTATATAGAGAAGTAGCATGGTGGACATCAAATCATTGTTTTTACACAGTTTTAATAGGACTTTTTTGTGTCTTTAAAAAAGTAAACAATGAATTAAAAAGGGTGTAGTATATTACATTCTATATTATCTGTAATGTAGGGATGCACAATGCCACTGAAGGCAAATCAATATCGGAACATAACTGTTATTAGAAAAATGATTGACATAAGACAGACTCCGTGTTGGCCTAGATTTCCAAAATCAGTGCATCCCTACTGCAGTGCTGTCACAAAAGCACATAATGACAACAGTAACACATTTTCATATCATTCATATCATGAAACTGTGTTTGTGTCGACTGTACAAACGAAAGTTAACAGTGGCTGGAAACAGAATGAATGAATGTACTGCTTGAGTGTGTATGTTTAATGTGGCTGTGTGTGTGTGTGTTTTCTGCATCTGAACTTAAGGTAGACTAAGGTAAAGGGTGGAAAAGCTAAGCAGGTCACTTCTCATTGGGAAACAAATTCCCACTAGGGATGTTACTCTTGCACTTAAAAAGCTTTCTAATGAATGATGTTGTCACATCATTTTGTCTGTTTTTTTTTTTTTTTTACTGCATTGTACCCGATGCCATTAGCCTAAACTCAGTAAGAAGGAAGCAAATTGAGATAAGTAACTGTAGTCTTTGTCCCTGAACACATTTTAATAATCGGATCACTTATTGTAACCTTTATTAATTTATGTCTGGTGCATTTGCTTTCTCTCCACATTAAAGCAACCTGTTATGCAGTGGCTTAAGGCCTAACAGAGGCTGGTGAAAAGGCCATTGTGTCCTCTTAGACTTGCCTTATGCTCTCAAATGACTTGCTGTCTTGACCTGATGGATTGCTTTTGCAAAGGGCAAAACCTGTGTGTGTTCACACTACTTTATAAATGGGAGTGACCACAATCTGTTCTGGAGAAAAAAACAATTAGTAGTCATTCCAACCACTATTACATGTCGACATATAAATGCAGTCATACGTTTGAAAGCAGGAATGCGGAAGCTTTGCCAGCCGCTGTCCTGTCAGACTCCATTTACGGTTGGACATGCACTGCTGCTGGTGTTTTCAGGCCTTGTAAATCAGCAAAGTTTCAATTTCCCTCCCGCTTGGCAGTGAGATCCAACATTTTGCTAACATTACCGCTGGCCGGAATGGACTTGCCCAGTCGACATATCCTGGCCCTTGTTTTTTGTTATAGATTCTACAGTCAGACTTGTCTCTGCTAATGGTTGCAGCACTCTAGAACAAACTGGCTTTGTGCGTGCAATCGAACAGATGTACTGTAAGGAGACGGATCTTATATTCTGTTTACTGACAAGCAAGGCGAGATTCTTTGTTGATGCAGCAACGTGTTTGGGTCAGTTCTTGAATAGCACGGCTGTTTGTTTGATGTCATAGTGACGACTGTTCAGAAGACAATTCGTACAGTAGACTACTAGTATTATAGGGGAGAGTGGGGCAAAGCCTCAGTTATATTTTGTGATAGATCATATTATAAAATACTATTGTAAGATTACTATTATTAATACAAGACTCCTATTTGGGCTTCAAATTGAATATTTTTAGAATTCATTTGTTATGTTAGTCTTTGTTTCTGTATTTAGCATTTGAATAGTCTTTGATCCTTTAGACCCTAATGGAAATCAAAAATTGGAATTCAAGGCACTGTTTAAACCAGGAGAATGAGGTTTAATTGTAACATTATATTAAAACTAACCCCCGACGGGGAGGCTGTTCTACAGCCTGACTTGCCTATAGTGTGAGTTCCCTATATGTTTTAAATCAGTGCTATATTACCGCCACGAAGAGGATGATATTTTTGTGACAGCTGTTACATGTGAGGTTGGAAAACAGTCTTCATGGAAAATTTCAAGAAAAATCTGTGTTGCTGTAAAACTTTCTACCTGAACCCATGTAACAAAATTAAAAGAAGTTTCTTTCTACCTTACGTTATTGATTGTATTCTCTGACTCACCTAAAATAAACTCTACAGTCAGTGTAGGACAGTAGACAGTGAACACTGAACAGAGACAGTAAGACATGCATGCTTGTCCTCAGCAGCAGCAGTCTATTTATGTGTGTTATTAAAGCGATAGTAATTGTTTTTTGAAGGAAGATATGCTGAATAAATTGATTTCCTAAATCAAACAGCCCAGTGTGACACTGAATAAAAACCTCTTTTGTGTTATTAAAACTGAAATGGAATGTTTTTGATAGTTCTGCATTCTGCAGTTTGGCAGGTTGTCATTTTTTTTGTTCATGTCATGTTCATGTCATGGGATGGAGGGAGGTCACGTTGTAATTAGATTTTTCTGGCTTTCATTTCTTTTTTTGTATGCAATTAAAAAGAAAAACAATATAAGCACTCATGGCTCTGGATGTTTGACTGTGATTTTATTTGGCACAATTACAGAATGAAGACACTCAGATTATTAGGTTTCGGCGCACACATCACAGAGCCTATTGTCACTCTTAAGGTCTTTTGCTCTGGAGAGGAAGTCAGAAAAGCCAGTGAACACAACAGCGCTGTGTGAAGACGTTTATGGCTCGCTGCTATCGCTCTGGACAGGATGGGAAAAAGAGCACTGGGGAAAGGAAGGGGGTATTAGGATGATGTGGCAGGGCTGGGGATCTTTATTATAGCTGTCCATCTTTTGTGGGTTCTGTTGTGACTCAAACTCCTGTTGCCAGTCCTCAAAGTATAGTCCGATCAATATCTCTCTCCATCTTGCTCTGGCTGATAGATACCACTCTTTGCTCTCTGTCTCTCTCTCTTTCTCTCTCTCTCTGTCTCGGTCTGTCTCTCTCTCTATCTGTCTTTCTCTCTACCTTTGATGCTTTGCTAAGGCATAGTTGTTTCAGAATATGGTGGAGAAAAAAGTCTTAGACTGTAGATTTAACACTCAAGAAAACCAATTTCTCTTTCCTTCTTTTCACACCTTCCTCCTCAGTACACCTTGTTATGGATAAGAAACAAACATTGCACTCAAAGAAGCCAAAAATTGCATCCAAAGCTGCTTGCTTATCAGGTCAGCAGGACCAAGGCGGTATTTTAACGGAAAAAGGTGGCAAGGCCTCCATCTCAAAAAGAGACATTAGGTCCACTAAGTATACTGCTCTCAATCTAAACCTGCGAGGGTAATGGAGCTGTAGAGTTTCGTCTCAGCTGTACCTGCATATCCCAGACAGAGGGGAGGTTACGCTGGGTAACTACTTATCTGTCACCATCCTCAACTCTCAGAATGGATCTGGGAATGACAACCCTCCTCTCAGAAAAGCCACATCTCATGCTATTATGTTATCATTCAAGACAAGAAATCATATATCTTATATTTCCAATAGAAACCAGCTTTATTCTGCCTTGGGAGATTTTTCTATTCGTAAGCTTGCAGTCAGTGTATTCCAGCATAACAGCCAATTTTCCACCGGGCATAGAAGTGCCTCCTGAAATGGGAAATCAATACCATCAATAAGGGTGCATTAAGATGGGCAGCCAGTCTTGACCATTCAGTCTCAGCCATTGTCAGTCTCTCATTTTCCTTCAAAAAACCCAGCAATTGTAACAAACTTTTAGGGCACCACAATACTTTCAGTTCACAAGGTTGATGCTTTTTGACAGTCGTTTGGTTACAATTTGTGTCATATAAAATGCGATCAGGTTCACAAGGATGATTTTTCTTGCTACTTCTGGACTGCTTTTTTTGCAAAGCGACTTTCAGGGCTGGACCGAACTGAATTTTCTAGGATTTGAATAGCCAGGTTTTCTGAAAGAGTACCCATTTCTACAGTTTGATAAATATCTAATAGATGACAACAATTAATTAAACAAATCAGTTTATTAATTAAACAAATCAGTCTCATTAGTATAATGGATAATCTAATTTTTAATGAAAGAAAGTAATATTAAGGTTTAGGTTTTGAAGTTTGTTTAACAAATATGTATTCTTTGATATCGATTTTGCAGTATTAGATTGAAATCAAGACAACTTGGTGAAAATAAACGAAACATTCATCAACAGTCTATTCTAAAGCAAACATAGAACATAGGTACATGAACATAGGTATATTTACAGTTGAAGGTTTAAGTGATTGAGTGAGTGAACGATTGACTGAGCATGGGGGAGAGAGAGAGAGGGAGAGAGACAAAGGAAATATGGTGTTGATTTCTCAGTGTGGCACTGTGATAAGCTGCACTGTATGTTAATGAGATCAACTGAGTGTTTGATCTAGTCTTTACTAGATCAAAGGCAATGGCAAACATGCGTGTGGCGCTGAGAATGAATTCAGGCTTATGATACAACTAATGGTGTTTAGCATTATGAATATGAAGTTTTAGTCATTCTCAGGAGTGCTGAGAATGATGTTAGTAAATGAAGTGATTTGAAAGAGGAATATTTATCGCTGCACAAAAATTTGAGTTTTGATTCTTCAAACAAAGTTTAACTTTTACAACATTTGCGTTCTGAAGGTAAGCTGCACTCTGCCGTGCCCAGATATATAAAGTTCAACCTTGTGTGATTAGATATTTTTACAGATATCTAAAGTTCGGCTGGACTCCAGGACTCCACCACATCGTTGATGAAATCCTAGCAGTGTGCATTTCTGGGGGTGCTGCCACCTGTAGGATGACATACATACCTACAATAATAAATTAACAGTAATCGTGTGCACCAAAGGTAGCACAATGAACTGAATTCAGCCATTGTGTAAAGCATAGAGCAACCTTAGTGAGCAGGACTCTTACTTACATTTTTGAAGTGTTTCATCATGCCTCCATGGTATATCAACCTCTTACCACATACATAGTGCTGAAATTAGACACATATGACTTCTTATGTATCTTTGGCTTCTATTTTGGCTTCATTAGTGTGGTTTATTACACTCAGAGGCAAAGTAATCTGGATGACTGGCACAAATTTGGTATGAATTAAACTTTATTTTAATGTTTTCCATATTTTAATAATTATATTTCTATGTAATGGCCTTTGCTGATGAAATGTGGCTTTATTTTGTGTGTGTGTGTGTGTGTTGGCATCAGTATTGGTAGTGGCGTTGGCAGATATTGTGCAGGAAAAACACTAGATGTTGGCAAAGGCCCAACATTTCTATATAATGCAGTCCTTATTACTGTCTTCTAAACATAAAACCATCTACATGTCATTAGAAGAAAAATGTAGAATTAGGGCCCTTTAACTGACTTGGAATAATTCTCAAGTATTTTAGCTTTAATATCTGGTCTTTCTGTATTGAATTTACAATAAAAATGTTGCCCTATTCTATGTTTTGCTTACTCAATATGTGTGCTGTACCAAAGATAAATTGTTCTGGAATTGTCAGCCCAGCAGTATGTACTGCGATAACAACAAGTTAATCTTGGAGCGTGCTTTAATTTTCTTAACAGAGTTAGATTTCACACCATGGTGTCACAGCCCAGACATTTGATTAATAGTGAAAACTACCCCCTTGCCACTGTCTACGCTTGTTCATTAGTACTGATTTGAAAGGAAAACGTCTGAGGTGCAACCAGTTGCCGTGTATGCTAATCAAACCTTTGGCGACCATAAAATGCAAGCATTGCTGGACCCAAATGTATGTTTACCTAATCCAGGCCTTACGGTACACAGGAATTGAGGTTGGGTACAAAGGAATTAACTTTTACCAAAGGAAGCAGTAATCTGGTGTCATGTTGTCTGCATTTCTGCCACAGCTTAGAGTGCAGGTTTAGCTTTAGGAGCGTGATTGGAGTCACAAGTGGGGAGAAAATGCCAAACATTTACTGCAGCACACTTGAAAAAGGGGTTCTCTGTGTGTCAGGAGCCCCATTGGGCGCACACACGGCGAGAGAAGTTGATTAGTCGAACAGGTAGGAGATTGCCTCGTGAGCTGTTGTTTTTTTTTTTCTTTCCCAGATATCGCCACAGTCTCCTAGACTTAGTCAGCCATCCTTGAATAACTCAATAGCAGTAGTTTCAGACTTAGAGGGATAAAGCAGTTGAGCTGCTTGTTGAACTGCTTTCCCATCAGGAGTCAGCCTGAGATGAGGGCTTGAGGAGAGGATCACAAGGCGTTTTTATGTGTGTGTGGGGGGCGTTCTTTATATGTCAATCACATGAAAAATACAATCTTCAAATTTTGATTTACATTAGGAGCATTTGGCTAATTAAGCACTTTCTATGCCCGCTAACTCTGGCGCTCTCATCCTGGGCAATTGGCTCAGATTGGGTTTCAGCTGCTGAGAATGAAATAAAAGCGGAAGTCAGGAATGTTCTGAGCTCGGATGGGATAAACAACACAATTATGCAGATGTGATTATGGCGCTGTATTTTTCCCCGTTTTCTTTTCTGCTTTTATCCCAGAATGAGGAGGCAATGGCAAGCTTTATTGTGACACTAACAGAGCTAAAACATCAGCCTGCTGCTCCCAAAAATGGTGGATTGTCTCTTAGTGACAGTCCATGAGTGGCACACAATACCTCAAAACCTCCCCTTATGATTAAGGGTTTATCCAGTAGCTGTATGCCATAGACTGTCCTATCCTGCAGCCTGATTCGACCGTGTGTTTTACTGTGTCGGACTGATTGTCACAGCTGTTTGACTTTAGCAATCAGATTACTCACTCTTGATTCGCCGTGACAAAATAAAGCATGTCTGGGCCTTCGCCTCGTAACCAGTTGTGATTGATATCAATTATTCCACCCACGTCAACTGTCTGTCACTTAAATAATTCAACAACTAACACGCCATCCTATTTGCGGCCAGAATTGCATCATTTTGTAGTGATAGCGTGCCGCGTGTGCTTTCCACTGCTTTCCACATAAAAATGTGGCCATTTGTCTTCTTCATAATGTCTGGGTGAACAGGCTTGGCCTTTAGTATTGTCAGAAGAATTTGCGCAAGCAAATTTCAGTGTTACTTGCAGATTTTTCAATACCACACCCAAGGTCTCGTGGCTTCACAAATGGTTCTTGCAGAGGCAAGAATATAGTGTTTAGAAAATTCTATTACATGGAAAATGTCAGCAGGCATGCGGTGCAGGGCATGGACACGGTGAGTTATTTAGAAGTTTTTTTCCCCCTCATTCAGTGTTATTATCACTTCTATAGAGTTTGAGCTTCAGCCTATTAGCTGCTATTTTGCCGGTGAGCTGAACTGCCTCTAGTGTGTCGTTCAGGTTAACCCTTGCAACCCTGTTGGTGTTACTTGTTACTTCTAATATTTAAAGCCGTAAACAATGTGTAATGTACAAGTGTCCCATATCCTTTTTTAAGCACAACCTACCTAATATTATAAATTATCTTTACAACTAAACCAACTATTGGGACACAACTGATTAAAAATAAATCAGAAAATATGTTACAAATGTCTTTTTTTTACTATATAAATCCACAAACATACATACAAACATACATACATACATACATGAATATTAAAGATGTGGATTCCTTACCATACACATTAGTATTATAATGTTTAAAAAATTACTTTAACTATGTGCAACTATTCACAATTAAATCTGTTCCATGTAGAATTAATGTACATACAGTTTCTATCTGTCTGTACCACATTTTAAAATAGTCAACAGTAAGGCACATGCCATGTATGCCCACCCCCACACTCACACACACACCTAATTGGGCTTCTCACACCACATGTTTCTTTTAACAGTCAGAAATAAAAATATTAAACTCTTGCGTTTTTTACTTTATTAATCAAATATAACTAAATTCAGAGACCACAGAAACTAGAAAATGTTTTTGTGAATATAGACTATATAATGGTGTATTGACTGTACATGTCTGCATATAAATGTCTAAATCAGAAAACCTTATCCCGGAGGAAATCACTTATGTAATGACAAAAGACAAGAACAATATAAAAATCTAAATAAAATCTAAATAAAAATCAGTAGAAAAAAACTCGATATGAAAATACACTATGCTAAATATTAGAGATGGCACGATATCACCAATACCGATACCGATATTGTAAATTTGGATATCTGCCTATACGATACAAATTCGATACTCGCTGAGTCTTTTTTAAAAAAGAAAGCAAAAAGTATTGCTTTCAAAAAAATCACACAAATCATAACTGTGATATAATATGGGGGAGAAACATTGCACAGAGAACATGTTATAGTAATATGTCCCCTATGGGGTGCCACTTGTAAAAACAGCTTAACAAATTTA
>JBBPCY010000109.1:23757419-23778892 GCA_037974405.1 Brachyalestes nurse
ATCTCTTTATGTGAGAGTGATTTTGTTCAAAGAACTTCATGAACATGTTTTGTATAGCCCATAGACCTATTATAACTAAAGTGGGTTTAGCATAGTAAGTGGGTGCAGGGGAAGCAGTAAAATGTGCACTGAGACTAGGATCAGGGCTCGGAAACATTGCTTTAGAAATAAACAGGCTGTTTTTGTTACCATGCCTTTAAGACTGATCGACACAGATCTGACTGGCTTCTCTGTATTGTGCCTTATTCAAAAATCAGTCCAGCCTAAACACCTCTTGTAACTTCACTGAAACTGGTGTGTCTAAACTACTGTAGGCTATGTAGGCTGATGTGTATACATGCTTTGTTGGTTTTTTTTGCTGTCTCTTGCTACAGCTTGCAGGCTGGTTGTATGTTACATTTTTAAACAATGTTTACATGCTCTATTACTCTTTTATTAAAAAAAAAAACCACACACACATGCACTAGCACATATCTGCTCCTTGAAATGCAACCTATAAAAAGTTACAGTGGGTTGGGGTTTGCGTATCTTCATATTAATCAGAGAAAATATGTGATTCAGAGAGCCTGTGATGATGATTTTTTCCAGAGAAGTTAAAATACTTGAGACAGGCCATACTAACCAGTAGTTATGCTCTAATGATGGTGAGGTGTTTGAACTCATTCTTAGACATTAACAGGTAGTGAATGCTTACAAAAAAATGTACAAAATGTTACAATAACGTTGGTGGATTTTCATCACAGAAGTTCAGGGAAATCCATAGTGTGTTTCTACCAAGCACTCCTTCAAAGCAGCCTCCTCTTCCAGAGAAAGAGTTGCGTGCCAGACTATAGCTAATAAAAGCGTAGACAGTGGCCTTCTGTGTCTGCTTTTAAATGAAGTTTTAGCCACATCTCCAGCTCCTGGCCTTGCTGCGTGTCTTATCTACGAACTTTAATTCACCTATCGTTGCCATGGCAGCGTGCAAGGCAGCGTGCAGGGCAGCGATGGTGTCTGACCCTCGTTTGGGTCCTCTCTCAGGCCATGATAACTTTGCACTCTCCCGCTTCCCTGCTTGAGGATGCTACAGTCCTGATTGACATCTCAAGTGTCTGCATTGGATAAGAGGATGGCCCCTCCAGAAGCCAGTGGAGAGCTCAAGTACCTGGAGGATTTGAAACAACCAGAAGACACATAAATAAGATAATGGCAGAGGAATGACAATTTAGGATCAGGGCAGATCTTTGTAGGTCAGTGCATATGATTAGAGACAAAGAGGCCGCTGAGGCAAAACCAGACACCTTTCCTGTAACTTGTAATTTAGAAGGGGGAAATTACTTTATGTTGTTGTGTAGTTGTCTCGTCTCTTATCTCTTTCTGATTTTATTATTTCTCATCAGGGCAGCACAATATGAACAAAACACCATTCTGTGATTATATTACTGCATACTGCAGTAGTCACATGCCTTGAAATACATTATATTTCAGAAAAGACAGAAAATGTGCAATCAATATTATTTTTTTTTTTACAAAATAGGCATCAGCAGCATACAGCAGGTCTCTGCACATCCAGGCATATGAAAAATTTTGAACATCTCTGGATAAATGACATGTTTTGTTGATGTTCTTAGTGAAAATATATAAGTCCTTTAAATAGAACATGTGTTTTATTATTTTAGGCCAGCTGGTGGTCTGCCGTAAGATTGTGGGTTCGAATCCCAACACTGCTAGTGTCATCACTGAGGTACCCTTGAGCAAGGTACTGTCTCCACACACTGCTCCCTGGATGCCCTTCGTTGGTGGCAGCCAATGTGTGTATCACAGAAGAGCCACCAACGCTGCTAGCCCTCAGCTGGTTCAGATTCAGAGATCATCTCCTCACTGGGACTCAACACAGAGGCACATTGTTCCTGTGTTAGTCTCTCTTCTCTGGCTTCCAAAAAAACAGGACTGATTTGAAAACTATGGTGCTCACTTATCAAGTGTTACCAGATGCATGTTGATGCACCTGAACATATTTCTGAGCTGTTATCCTCATATAATGACGTAATAAAGTTCCAGATACAGCGATCAAATCAAAAGAAGAGCAGGCATTCCTCTCTTTACTCCTAAACTCTTTCACTGGACATCAGACTGTCAGGCTCTGTGTGTGTTTTAAAAAAAAACTTCTTTTTAATCTCTTGCCTTTGCTGCATCTTTTGTTTTATGTTTGAAGTTCTCTTAAAATATGTTCATTTATTTTGTATTGTTTCCATTGTTTATCCTGTTTTTTTAAAGTATTAATGATCAGTAATCAAAATTTTTGCAGCAGTATTTCTTCTTTTTTTCTGCGCTTTGGTCTCTGTTAGTTTGTCAGTTGTTTGAAGTATTAATGATCAATAAACAATGATTCTTGCAACAGTATTTCTTCTGGATATTTTTTTTTTAATTCTGTGGTTTTTTTTATTTTTCACAGTCTACGCTGCAGTTCTAGGCTTTGGTCTCTGTTAGTTTGTCAGTTTCTCTTGCAGTGTGTAGTCTTAGAGACCCACTAGCCTGTGATAGCCACCCCTCATTGCTCCTTCCTCACCAGAAAAGTGGAGTTTGATCTCCGACTGAAACCAGCAGCTTCTGTCAATTTATTATATTTACCCCAGCCACTCCGCCGCTGAATCCCTCCATCTTCTCCCTGACATCAGTAACTGCTCAACAAAAGAACTAATGAAGCAGAGGAGAGGGGATTTTTTTCTGGTAATTAAGAAAAATGAAAGGAGGCGACGTAGAGGCTCCTGCGTGCGCCATAATTGTCCTCTCTTTTCTACCCTCCCTGCCATTCTTCCTTTCTCCGTCTGTCCCCCACTCTTTATTCGTGACCTTTTCCATCATTCGTGTGATGAATGCAGCATAGCTGAAGATGCGGGATGGCCTGTGCGGAGGTGCCCACAGCAGCAGCCACTGAATTACTACTTCAGGAAGATAAAGCCTTATAATGTTTAGGCCACTCTGGGTTTTCCGTTGATCGACAGGATTGATTACAGCCTCCTCCATCTCTCTCCTCGTTGACGTCGCCTCCAAAAAGGTGACAGTCAGTCACAAACTGCAATTTGGGTTGCTCCTCATGGCAAGATGGGTTTGCTGCATATCGATCGTCACTAAGGGAGAGCTCAAAGGATTCCTAATGAACACAATGCAGTGATGTTCTCCAGCCAAAACAATGTATTTTAAGAAAGTCTACAACGTGCAACTCTTTCATAAGGCTACTGATGTTCTATAGCTACTGCTATTTCTATTCATCCCTCAACGAAGGACTTTGTTCTGAACATCAATGCCCTGTTTCTGGAAGAGAATGCTATCAGTGTTTAATTGTCCCCAATGGATACATTTCATTTTTGGGGGGGAGCTATCAGCACAATAGACATCTTTCTCTTCAAAAAACTCTTATTTCTCTGAGCTGTGCCTTTTATTCCCTATTTTTAAAAGTGTGTTTGTGCACATGTATTCATCATCAAATAAAATTACATTAATTAGGATATTCTGTATACACCTGGCACCGAATAAGCTGCCAGGATGAAAAATAACAGCGAATTGATTATGTTAATCTGTGCATTGCAAACACATCGCTTTATTTTGTCTGCTGTCTCGTTAGTACTTCAGTAGACTTGATCTGCAGATGACTCTGGAGCTTTGGGCCATGCTGTCTGAAGGAAGCCCGTGCCTTTGCAGTACGCCGTGTGAATCAGGCATAACTGATCAAAACTCCTTTGTTGAATTGGAAACAGTTGCCCCAGTAACCAGATGTTTTGACCACTGAACTGTATCTAATCTCTTACCTCAGAATTCAACATTCGTGCCCACTATGCTATGGTAGATGATGGTGAAGGTGTTGTTTGAGGACTATTTCATTAACCTTTTTTTCTGCAGAACTGTCTGATCCAGTCGCTGGAGATTTTTACTTTTGTTTGTTTTTTTGGAGCCAATTAATCTAATAACAAATGTTTTATAAGTGAAGATGGCACCCACTCCATAAATTCAGAGGAACAAGTTAAATACAGCATATTTAGAAATTTAGAATATCAGCAGCTACTGAAGGTTTCACTAACAGTATCAGAAAAGAGAAAAAGAGATAAAAGGGGAAGTTTGTTTATTTTTCATTTACAGATGTGCATGTAATTTGCCGCTGTCATGACAAAACTTTGTATCTCCACTTTTGTCGTTTTTTACATAATATTGACATAATGGGAATATATCAGCAGCCCTTTACACTTTGTCAAGGAGGCTGTGAGTTTGAATCCCAGAACTTCTAGTGGCACCACTGAGGTTCCCTTGAGCAAGGTACCATCCCCACAGACTGCTCTCCAGGTGTCCCTCATTGGTGGCATCCCATTGTTTCGCTTGATGAATGGGTTAAATGCAGAGAAAGAATTTCACACTGTTCACACTGTGTGCTGTGGTGTTTTCACACTATACGAACGGCCCTTATTTGATCATTTTCATACTTTTGGTATTAAATTCTGCTTCAGTATGTTCTGTTATTTTGTTACAGTCAGTAGCCCTATTTGTCCAAAAGACTAGATTTGGTATGATAAATGGAGCTGTAGTTCGATTGATTTGTGCTCTGGCGAGCTCAGAGAACAAAAGAAGCCTAAATGGTCAGAAACAGACATTAATAGGTTGATTTGGTTTCCTTGGGTGGTTGAGGTCATTTTGTGTATCGAAAGCAGTGTGGGAAAGCAGTCTCGCCATTATCCAGCGGTTCGACCTTTCCCAGCAGTCCAGCACAGCTCTCTGAATCATCTTCCTGCTGAATTGAAACCTACAG
This sequence comes from Brachyalestes nurse, assembly GCA_037974405.1. Taxonomy (NCBI): domain Eukaryota; kingdom Metazoa; phylum Chordata; class Actinopteri; order Characiformes; family Alestidae; genus Brachyalestes; species Brachyalestes nurse. The sequence continues at coordinate 23,762,197 of JBBPCY010000109.1, forward strand.
GTCCAGAGGTGCCATTTGAGCACGCTGAGGGAGGTCTAATGATGCCTGTACGGCAGGCTGTAATGCTGTTTATGATGGTAATAACAGTAGTAATACTGTAATAATGACAGTGGTCGGAGTAATAGTAGTTCATCGTGTGTTGTGTGGAGGTCTTCTCTGTGTAAAGATTACTCTGTCATTGTCCCAGCGGGTTGCGCGGCTCTCAATGTTCAGGGCTATGATTCGGAGCACTCAAGTGTGGATTGCAATTGTTTGTGTGCATGTATATTTGCGTGTGTGTGGCATGTGTATGAGACTTGCATGCACTAGCATGAGAATGTGTATTTGATGCACGATTTGCTCATAGAGTAGAGTGTGGGTGGCTGTAAAATTAAGAGCAAAAATGGTAATGTTTTCATGCTACAGAATAACATATCATATTAACATTGTTCACCAAAATAGTAATGGCTAAGTGCTTATCACAGCAGGTGATTCTTTTGCTAATTCCCTAGCTCACTACAGTTGGAGGCATCATTTCTTTCAGGTTAGAAACATGTAATGGTTAGTATGAACTCTCTTGCTTGGCGTCTATTTATAAGGTGGTGTGTTTTTTTTCCCTGCCCTATGGCCTTGCTATTTATTTATTTCTACTTACCTCTGCAGAGAGCCTGCAGTAGTATTAGTGAAACTAGCTCAAGTACACAGCTACCATAAAGCTTACATGCCTTAATTAACTAACTTCATTCATGCACACAACAGCAGACAGCACACTAATTCATTAACCCTGCTCAGTTATCATTTCCTCCTGAAACTGTGATGTGCAGAAGGGACTTTTTTCTATAACACAGGCAGCAAAACCCTAACCGTAGCACTGGTTTCCCAATTGCTGGATGTTGTAAATTATGCACTCTCAGACTGAATGCAGTGCTAGTTTCACTTCTGCATAGACACACTATGTAAAGGTATATTTATGAGTGTCAGTATGATGTTGATTCACATATTGATAAATTGTTGTGCCAGCATACTGAACAAAGTCCAAACCAGTGGCCAGCACCTTTGACTTTACACTAGGATTTATTCAGAGGTCCTTCACTGCATTGCATTCTCCACCATATAAGATATGAGGATTTGTTCCACCCAGAGGCTGTCTCTTGTTCTTCTCACCTTTCTTGGCCCAACACTGCCTATGGGCTTGACAAGGGCACTGGTGCATCATCATTTTGCTGTCACCTCGTAATATTGCGCTGCTCTCCACACTGCGATCTTTCACTTGACAGAGCAAATATTACAACAGTACACTCCAAGGGCTCCAGCTTTAAACAAAATCTGAATCTGTAGTCCTCTGAGTTTTAAAAACCCATGACACATCTAAACCAGTGTCCAGCAAAGAAGCAAAAACGTAAACATCACCAAACTGTGCTGGGCACTGGTCCTCCAGGAGCAGAATTGAAGAGGAAAATAAACCCTCTAAACACATGTAAAAATACAGATATATTGCCTTAAAAGCTATTACAGTGTGTTGGTTATCATCACTTATACCTGGTTCACCTTTTTTCATTATAACTTCCATTATAAAACAAAAAAGAACCCTAGACCTCACAAAATCTGTGAACAAGTATGTCTTTAGATTAAAATAATGGCAGATGACAACCAGGCACAGACTATGATGTGAGAATTCACCAGTGTAAATACATTTGATTTACTTTTTACGATATATATATTAGGACAATGTCATTTTTAATTAATTGTGTTTGGCTCTCCTTTTAGCTTGGCTCTTGGTTAACGATCTTCCACACATGACATTAACATGGAGCTTTATAAGAAAAAATTGTTGCTCTCCTCCACACTAAAGTATGGGTTGTAAATATTGAACATTTTAATATTTGTGAATTGAAATCGGGCCCCTCACACTTGAACTGTGTGTAGATCGGAGATTGGATTATACGCCCCCTACACTACAGGATAATCTGGGAAGATAATCCTTCCATACCTTCCTTTAATCTGGAAACCTTTGGTGATTGTTGGGAAAGGTGAATCGGCCTCCAGATCGCCGTGAATACTCTGTAGCGGGCTGGGCGTTAAACACGGGGCTGTTGACTTTATATAGCATACCTTTTTGTCAGGTACGAAAAGGAGGTGGAGGGGAAGTAGCAAAAGAGGGAGGGCTAATTGTGTATTCAGGGCAGAGTTACTATTTTATAACAGTGTGGAATATGCTGATATTTGTCCCACATTGCTTGTTAGGGAGCATGGCTCCGAGTAGAATTTCCGCATACAGATGCACGGCTAAGGCTTTAAAGAAATTCATCAGCTCTGCTCCTAATTTATGAGATTGTTTGTCTGCACGGCTGTGTCCCGTTGAGGAAGTATGAGGATAAAAAGATAACAATGTGTTATTTATAAGAATAAATCATGTAAAGGGGGAAAGATACTAGATAGAAAGCATTTCTGTCCTATTTGCAGTGCACTTCCAAATGAAACCTTTATATATTAACCATAATAAATATATACTGAAATTGGACAATATATCCTGTTTGATTTTTAAGAAATAATAACATCCCACTCATTTTGGCCGAAACGTGTCATGGTTGGTGGGTTTGGTGAACTCTTGTTTTGCCTTCATCTATAATGTGTTGTTTCCACCTTCTCTCCCCTTTGGCCTTGTTATTTGAGTATTTCCACTTGCTTCTGTTGAGAGCCTGCATATTTCCAGCCCAGGGGAAAATGCCCCTCAAAAGATTTATTAGCCAATACTGTAATCATGACAAGAGTAATGGGTGTGTCAATTGCTGTTGTAGAACGGAGGTGACGGTGTGTGTGCCACCTGAATGAGCAGCGCTGCTCCGCGTGTAATGAAGAGATAGAATATATATCGGGGCTACATGGCCGCAGATACTGTGGGTGGAGGTCAGGAAGTTATTATTTACCATTACATCTATGTCACAAGACTGAGAGGCCAAGGGTTAAATGAAAATATAGGGCCTCACTCTGTAACAGAAGGTGTGCAGTTAATGAAACAAAGTGTATGCCAGAGCGTTGATGCTGCAGCTTTGTTTTGGATTTGTCATCATATCGAGAGGTCATAAAGATGATAAACACGCGTGGGCCAGATGTGCCCTTGTCTGATGCCGACGTTTCGGAGCGTAGATGCAGCAGTTGGCCACGTTGCCATCTGCACACCGCGCTTTCCCATTCAGCCCGGGAGACTTAAAAGCTAAAGACTTCCAATCTGCACAGCGTTTCCCAGGAGTACCCGCCACGTCGGTGTGGATTGACACTCAGCCGGCTGGTCCATTTTGCATCTTCTTGCAGGCGGCATCCAGAACCCGATCCAGACAGAAGAGCATTAACGACTTCTTTGAGAGTTCACTCTTTGCTCGGAACTATTTATCTCAAATCATAACAATACAGCGTGTTTTGTTCCTCTCTTTTTCTCTCTTTCTTCTCTTTCTCTCTCTCTCTCTCTCTCTCTCTCTTTCCTCATTCTCGTTTTCCAATTTCTCTAGGGGAGCCATGGGTTTTCAAGGGTTTGTCTGTAATCTCTACATTCCCGCGAGGTCCCCAGGGTCTTGTTAGAAGTAGGTTGGGGCTGTCAAAATATTTATAGGGCTTGAAAATGCTGGATGGGGGGAAAAAAAGAGAAATCATACAGCATGCCCAGGGACCTCTCGTGTGAATAACGCTTGTGTAAAAAGAAGCTCAAGTATACAGAGCACCATCAGTTGGCTGTTGATTTGTGTAATGGCTCATTGCAGAGATGACGAGGCGCGCTTTATGAAGGGCCATTGTGTGAAGTCTCTAGCAATATGCTAATACAGTTGACATGGAGTTTAATCTTTATTATAATACTTTATGATGAACACAAACTGTGAACCATGCGCTGCAGTGGGAGCCAAGCAGAGAGCCTAACGCTGCAATGTTTAATGCACTTTGAAAATATGTATTTCCTCAAAATTGCAGACAGGCAAATGCACCCCGTATTCATTTCTTTCCTTAATATAAGAAACTAGACTTTATATACCTTATATATAGTTGTACAGAGTTTGATGTATGCCTTAATATTATACATCAGTGAAATAAAAGGATTTGCATGTTTCATCTAGATTTCTTTTTCAGATTGAGTGGTAGACACTTCAAAGACCGCATGTGGGACCTGTATCAGAATTATTCAAATACTGTGAATACACTATTCATGTAAAAACACCAAGTATAACATTATCTACACATTATTCTCTCAAGAAGTTTAGTTGTCGTCTGCATTGAAGAATGGAAGACTGCGTCTGCTTATGTCTGCAAATTTCACAGGTTGTCACTAGTTTTCAATGCACAAAATTGCAACACAACACCAGCTTCACCTCCTTTTTACCCCATGTTTTGGGGTACAACGCCATATTTGAGTGGCAATGTACAGTTAAAAATAGATTCAAATGAGAGAATATTACATAATCACATAATGTCTGTATCTAATCTAAACCAGACACTGTGTGAGTTCACTGGGCAGCAGTGGTAGGGGAAACATTACAATTAGTAATTAATTATGAATTATTTCTCACTTGTTTCTCAATTAAATAAAAAGAGCAATACTGTTGAAAGATGAGATTTTAAACTTGAATGACACAGTGTAAGTAGAAATGGAAATATATTATGAAAGGTTACTTTTGTGTGGACAGTCATGTTTGTATAGACAGTTTGTATGGATGTTTGTGATCAGTAATGTTATTACGGAATGTAAATCTAATCTTAATGTAGTTAATGTAACAATAAAAGTAATAATTTAATTACTAATGCTGTTAAAAGTATAACATTATTAGCACAATACCTGAATGCCACTAATGTTTTTAACACTACTAATGCATTTTCCTCTTTTGACTCTTTGAACCATCTGCAGACTGAAGTCCAGCTGCTTGCACGCTGCATGTTTCTATGGTAGAATCTGAGATTTCTCATTCTAATACAGCTTTTAAAGGCTTTTGAAGCGATGCCTTCAGCACCTTCGGAAGACTACTTCCAGGGAAGATGCTTGTGGGAGACATGGATAAATCAATGAATAGCAAACTAACAAAAGCAACAGCAAAGTGGAAAGCTCCAGCTCGACTTCAGAGCCTTCACTGTAACAACAATAATCCAAGAACTGTATGAACGAGAGTGAAAGCGAGACACTCCAATCATGAAGGATATATGATATATGGTGGATATATATTGTTTGGTTGAAACATTCACTCATCGTTGCTTGCACTGGACATTGGTGATGAAAACAGAAAACTGCATTCAGCCAACTGGCATTTTTGCATTGAATAAAACAAAATACATTCAAATATGATTTTTTAATTAAAAAACAAACCTTCAATAACTCAGTTTGAGCAACTATATTGCACACAACGGATACAAAAATGGAAAGCAACACCTCCTTTATATTTGAATTAAATTACAACGCAAAACTACATAATTACTGCAGACTTCTATATAAGCTGTTCCCCCTCAAATCTGTTCAAATATGCCCACTCAAGGGAGCAGCACATTTATTTGTCTGAGCTTTTTCCGCCAGGCTCCAGTTATTTTTTTGTGTGTGGAGACTTCCCTTGGTTGCATCCATAGCAATAATTGGCCAAGGTATTGGCCTCATCCGTTTGCTGTGGGTGAGGTTATTTTACCCTTACCTGCTGCAGGGGCAGGGAGTTGATGGGGCAGAGGTGAGGGGGGCTGGCCGTGGTGACGGCTGCTGGTCTAATGGGAATCTTATGGCTGACTGAGTCTCTGCAGGGATGTGCGGTCCTGCACACAGGCTGAGCTCCAGCTGTGGCGCTGACATGTAGAAAATGAACTGCACTGTGCAGGAAAGCCAGGAGTATGGGAAGGATGAAGGGAGGGGGTGTAGTAAAGTGCTGGAAAGGAAGACTGGATAGAAAGAAAAGAAGAAAGCTGTATAGGGTCTAGAGCAAAATGCCACTCAAAGAGACTGATGATGAAATAGCAAGGTGTTCCTTTATGTCTTGTCAGAGCATTACGTGAACATCTGCGCCCGTTTGTCTCTTTGCCTTGATACTGCCATCATCCACGCCTTAGCGGTGGCAGTGGATTGGATTGTTTTTGCTCACTCAGAATGAGCCTATATAAACACTTGACACTTCAGGATTCTGTTCACTGTTTATTTTAAAAGGTTTCTTCTGGCGAATAAGTTTCTTTTCATTTTGTCACTGGCGATGATAAATCTATTCATTGGGTTGTATTTCACACTTGGGCATATATATATATAGAGGGAGAGAGAGAGACAGAGAGAGAGAGTGTGTGAGAGAGAGAGACTGCATTCATCCAGCACCGTTGTGTGTATCATTGCATGTTTGAAGTCCTATAGACTGTAAACTTTCCCCTGCCAATCATTTTGACCTTTGTGTTTTTGTTATTTGCCAATACTGGAGTCAATCAGGGCTAATCACAACCTGTGTCTCTAGTGCAGATATTGCCCTTCTCTCTTATGAATCTATCAATAAATGGAGTCAAAACACTTCCCAGGGTGTTGATTGGCCATGCATGCATTCGGCCTAATTAAGTTGTGTTTGTCTCCTTCTGCTTCATTATTGGAATTCACATTTTCACGTCCCACACTGACTCTTGACTGACAGTCTTATGTAAGCCGAAGGAAGAAAACATCGTACCACATTGTGTTGAGGGTGGCGTGAGAATAACAACTCCAGGATGGTGTCTGACTGAGCAGCACTTGGATCTGATTTCAGATCTAGGTGTGGTAACTGCTAACCAAGGCTGTAAAAAAAACTGTATTCTTTATAGATGATGTCTCTTGCAAGGGGTGTAAATCTATCGCCTCACAATGATTTGATTCAGCTCATTTTTCCCCGCAATCAAAAACAAGAACTGACCCAAACATGAACCGATGGTTTCAGTTTCATTTTCCACCTGTTGGTTCCACCATTGATTGATATGAAGCAAAATGCTGCACTGATTTGGATTCTACATTTACACAGATTTGTGTAGAGTCACTTGTTTAAAAAGGTTTAATACCAGACATGCTGACAAAGTAATAATATGTACTTTTCTGCATTCTCACACTCACACAAACCTCTACAGTTACACCAAATCCTCAGTAAAATCAAACAATACTCATATTTTTCTCTGACGAAAGAGAAAGAAACGAAGTCATTATTTTAAAAACAGCAATTATCACATCAGTATATCAGTCTAGTTTACATTCTGCATGTAGTGGTCTTCTAATCGCACATAGTGGCTTTATCCTCACCTGGAAGAGTAAAGAGTTAAGGTCAGTTGCAGCCCTGACTAAAAATGCCCTTGAATACTGTCTTGTTGGTGCAAACCTTATGTATTGAATATGATGTATTGATGAATACACAAATGTGACACGCAAACATGAGTAAAATATGAATGTGACTATAGTTTATATAGCTAAAGATCTACAAGAAGGACTATTAGCAGCCATAACAAGCATATGCTCACCTTAGCTCCTCTTGCCTGTAGTCTGGACTTTTTTTTTTTTAAAAGAACCATACAATAGCCCTTAAAACTCTGAGTATATTAGTAAAATCCGATTTCAGTAGATATAAACTATTAGTAAAATCTGATTTCAGTAGATATCACCGTTTGCTACTCTTTCTCTTGGCGTGCCGCCGCTTGGCCCCTTTCCGGACTCCACTTGTGGGTGGAGACTTTCCTGAAAGTTCTTACAAATTAATAAATGTTGTGTTTTTTCTGTTTGTTTGCCAGATCTAAAATAAAAGAAATTCGTTTTTTTTATTCTTAATATTAATTTGCGTGTGATGCCGTTTTTAAAAACCCAGTTCATTTTAGAGCTTAGTAGTTTTTAACAGAGAACTACCGAATAGATATGGGCTTCATAGAGATATTGGAAAACATGAAGTAGTACCATGCCATCTTTAATTTCACCTTTATAAAACCCATGCAGCTGAATTGCTATCTTTGGACTGATGCAGAATGAAAGGACTAAAGCATGTTTACACCCTTGTACTCGAACTGTGTGTGTCTGGATCATGTTCAGCCTTTTCCTAGAGAAAACTGATCCAGCTCTCTCAGGTTTGACTTGGCCTGGAGAGCTCAGGCCGGGCTGGCACAGACAGCAGGCATGGTGACGGCTCTGCGTAGCTCTCAGCTGCCAGCTGCCCATCCGCCTCCCTCGCCTGTCAGAGTGCCTTTGCCAGTGGGGCTGTGGAGCCCCCTTGCTTGCCCCTTTCCTTTCTCTCTGCTCCTGCCCTTCTGATCATTGGCCAGTGTCTGGTGTCTGGGCCTTCACTCATGCCAGCAGCCCATGAGATGAGCGATTGAGTAATTGTGCAGCTGGCAGAGTGTAGAGTAGTGAGAGAGGGAGAGGGAGAGAGAGAGATGAAGAGATGATTAGGAGAAGAAAAAGGTAAAAGGTCAAAAGCAAATGGGAGATGGAGTGGCAGGGCCCTTTTTTCAGAGGTAAAAGGTGGGTAAAAGAGGAGAGCGAACATAAAAAAAAGAAAGAAAGAAAAAAGGAAGAGGTAGCCTGCTAAGTGCTCGCTCCTCTCTTGGCAAGGGCTGTGCAGTTACCACAGCGAGACAGAGAACGGTATAGTGACAGAGTGGAGAGAAAGGAAAAGTGAAGGGAAAGCGGAGGAAGCTGTCTGCAATTAGCATAATTAGCCAACCTGCTTTTCTAAGGCTGTGACAATATATGTCTTCCCTCATTACGTCCTGTAAGCAAACATGGAAATTAATGCAACGCAGCGTTCTGCACGGCGCCATTCGCGCTACATGCTCCATCCATTACGGCAGACTTGGCTTGCCAATCCGGGCTACTCCCCTCTGAGGCTCACTCACCCAGCCCTCTCCACTCTGCCAAGATGAGAGAGAGTCTCTTGGACATGGGGTGCTTTAAAGTGGTTCTTCATTCCAGGCATAATAGCCAGTCTCAAGAGCGCCCAGCCAGCAGCCAAATGGAAGAATGGGACAACACTAGAGACACCGATGCTCGTCCAGGTGTTTGGTTAATGTTGCCTAATCAACGTCGTATTTCCAAATGTTTGGTTTTTCCGAGCGCAAACAGTTTGAAGGCCTGAAATGATTATTCAAATGCTTCTGGCTCGCTTCACTACCCTAACATTATTGTACAAATGCTACACCGAGGAAGTGGACTCATAGCCTCAGGGTGATTTGAAGTGTTTATTTTGAGTAATTATGTGTTTAGCCTAATAATACAACATTCAGAAGTAAGAATTATTCTTGTCACATAACATAACCAAGTGTATATAAATATAAAATACAGGGATCAAAACAATCTCTTAAAGGAACCATAACAGGCCATTATTACATGATGCCCCTCCTAAGATCTACTTGCATAAATATATTATATTATCATATGCCTTACCAAATAAAACCTATTGAGTGTATGGTCAGCGTGCAGGTAGGTTGTGTATCTGGAATCTAGGGGTTTAAAGACTGCAATCCATGCTGAAAACATGGTTTATTCAGGGATAGAGATCTTGGTTTTAGTGACCGGAGTAAAGCTATAACTTAATCTGCATTCTGGCATCTCAAAAACACAGCTAAGGTCAGTGATTTGGTGTCAAAGCAAGATTTGAATAAACTTTTTCATGCGTATATATATCCTTTCAGGGCTGACTATTAAAATGCCCTTCCTTCTAGGCTCCAAAAAGACCAGCTAATTACAGATGATTGAAAAAACTGCTGCTTAAGTTCTAATAAAAAAAGAAAACAAGAAAAGAGAACAAATTTACTCCAATCCCCAGGTCTTTACACTGACTTCCAATTAGATTCAGTTAAAGGATTATACTCATTGTTTATAATGGTTTGGGCCCTAAATAGATCTCTGAGATTTTTAATAAGCCTGGTAGGTCTCTTAGATTGGCTGGTCAACTTGTGGTGCCCAGAGCTAAAACTGAACAGGGTGAAATGGCCTTTAGTCATTAAATTAAGTCTCTGCTGGAACCAGCTTCTCATAGACAACTGTTTAAAAAGAAGCTGAACAATGTCTTGTTTTCATCTGCCCTCAGTTCATGAGTGGCTCTACTTTGTTGTAATGCTTGCACAAAAACCATACACGTGTATCTGTATTCATCTTGCTTTCACGTTTATTTTACTTTATTTAACTTATTTTACATTTTGCTTATTTTTAAAAAAATGTATTGTTTACATGTATTGCTTCATTGCTTTTTATGCTTACTTTGTCTCTGTAAAGCACAGTGAATGACCTCTGCCAATGATGATGTCTTGCATAAGCTCAAAAACTGTATACTGTTATATGTATAATTTGTGATTTTTCTGTCATCATAAAAAGAGTTCATTTAAAATTGGTTGTTTAGTTTCTACTTAAGAATTATATGAACGTACTACATTGAACTTTATTTTAAAAATAACAAAAACAAACACAAAACAGACAAACAAACCAAAAAAGCATTTCCTTCCTTCTGGTGGCTTTATGCTTGCTCTCTTAATAAAGAACAAGGACTGTTCGTTCACAGTAAATCAGATATGTTCTGTGTATGTTAAGCAACAGAGACACAGGAAAGTCTATGAGGAATAAAAAGGAAGAATTCATGGGACACCATCAAATGAATACCAAGACTCAACCCTTAGCAAAACTCTTAGAATATTGTTTGTTCTCCGTTGTAAGAATGCACAATGCAGCATTCCCAGTGATGACAAGTCTGTGCTTGTCCGTCCAGAAGCTTTACTCTAGAAGCTTCTCATGTGTTCCCAACCTCTTGCTTTAATTGATCTAATTTTTATACTTTTTTCATGCTCTTCATGTTCATTGTACTTTTGATAAGCTGATATTGAACATAACCTATTCATATCTGCTACTCAGGAGGGAACACTTGCTGGGTCACAAGGAGTGAGTAGAAAAATCTTTAGAGCATAGACGGGTATAATTACTTACAGAAATTGCTAAAAACATACTGACATTTGGGTTTTTAAAAAGAAACAGGGAGACATGCTGGCCCCCAGCAAGACAGCAAAAGTGCACACACTTTTGAACAGTGTGGATGACAAAGGTGGCCCATAAGCAGCTGTTTCTGCCTCTCCAACTGGTCCATTTGTGTTTTCACAGCAATTTAAGTATTCACAGAGTACAGTCATCTCCTCCAGAGCCTTTGCCATACTTTCACAGATGCATTCCTTGATGGTCTACTCGAGTGCCTCCATACTGAATGCTAATAACTGTGGGGATGGGGTGGCTCTCCTCCTTTCTCTCTGTGACTTTCCTTTTTTTCACTTTATCGGAGTGCAAATATTTGTCTTTGAGATTGGTAACGATCTGTTTTCTTGGAGCATGCATTGTTAAAATTCAGCTGGGGTGTGGAGAAAAAAAAATATTAAAAATAAATAAAATCAGATTTCAAGGTCAGGAAAATAGTTCAACAGTTTGAGGATGCCAACATAGTTTGTTTGCAAGCCTTCACGATGAGGCATGTTTATGCATGTTGTACAGTAGAGATGCTTCTACTGCACTCTTAACTCACTCCTATATAAACCAGCAGCCCATCTGTCCACTGGAATAAAACACCATTGCTCTTTACCCTTCTGAAAGCCAAGTGTTTATTTTTTAGAGTTTCAGTTCTCAGTTCGTGAAGTTCAGAACAGCCAAGTGACTGTGACAAATTGGGATTTTAGATAACAGAGATGGTTGTTTTTAATAGGCACAAAAAGGGGATTTGAGTGTAGAGGCCAGGCTCACTTGAATAACCAAAGCCGTGCGTAGTCCTTTTGGGTCGAGCTTTGATGAGAGCTTTCATGTGTCAGACCCAGAAGAAAGATGAAGTGCGGCAGGACAAATATAATACCGGACAGGTGAGGGGTATTAACCTTTAGAATTATTGTTATAGTGTATTAGTAAAATCTGATTTTCCTACATGTTCATTGTTTGCTGCTTCTTCTCTCGACGCACCATCGCTCAGCTGCTCTCCGGACCCCCTCCCACTTGTGGGCGGAGACTATTCTGAAAGTTCTCCCAGGTTCTGTTTGTTTCTAAGACCTAAAGTAAAAGAAATTTGGGCTTTTTTATTCTTTATGGGTGATCGTGTTTGACACCATTTTAAAACCGTAGTAGTCGTATTAATACATTTTTTTTATTATAATAGCTTTGGTTCTACATGACACTGTAACACCAAACGAAGCTCAGCATAACAATTGATGCTTTGAGTATCAAGACAAACTAAGAACACTTAGATATAAGGAGTTGTTTGGCCGTATGATGACAATTTACCATTTGTTGCACTGGCGTCAAAGTGCCATGCCGTGCATGTTCTAAGGGTTAACTTCGGGCTGTTAGTTTCAAAAACCTGTTCTCAGATTATTTCTTTGATTTCATTTCCTGTGACTTTTCTTGACGGGGTTGGGGTGACTGTGCTTGAAATGTCACAGTGTACCATGAAATGTGTTTCAAGTACCTTGCACAGCGGTCGTGTTTGTCCCTGTTTAATGGTGAATGGCACACATCAGCCAATGGAGTCCAGCGATTTGCGTTAAAGGGATGGATGTTGAACAGGTTGAAAGAGAATGAGAGTGACTGAGAGGCTGTTAGTCTGGGCCTCTGGCCCCAGGCCCATCACTCAGTGGTGATCAGTCTCCTCTCGGGCTGCGGATGCCAGCTGTCACGGCCTCTGCACTTCGAGTGGCGGCTGATGAGAAGTAGCAGCCATGTTTTCTAATCAATCCGCGACCTAATAGGTCACGAATGAGCGCACCCGGGTTGCCGATAGCGCTTTGGGTGGGAAGAGGGAGACTTTACGTCTGTATCAACCCCCCCATCCCCCCTGCCGGCCCCAAGCATGCTAATTGACATCGTGCTAATTAGCCCAGGCCAGTGGCTTTTGTATGTGACCAACTCCACCAGCACCAAGTCCTCATTTTTCCCCCAGTGCCAAATCATTAAGGCACCACACTCTCTGCCTTAATTAGGGACAAAATGCACGTACCCTTAATAAGAATTTCAAGAGTGGGAAGTAAGTCAGAGGCTAAAGGGGAGGGGTGGGGATTTCACTTTGTTTTTTTTTTTGTTTTTTAAGTTTATTTATTTATTTATTTTTGTGAACTAAATGCCAAAGAGTTCTGAGTGCGAGCAAATGGTTGGGCTTGGAGAAGTACTTCACAGAAAAATGTTCACCCAGAAAACTATTTGATACAAATGGTTTATAATTAATCATAAGCACATGGCTAGGCCCATGTAGGAAAATCTACTGCAAACGGCACAGGGGAACATGGAGATAGACTGAAATGAATTAATCTGTAATTTTTTTTCTCCCTGAGATGTTTTCCTTTGAGGCAAAAAAAAAGGAACAAACAACATGCTTCAACTTTGAAGCGAGCTCTTTCGCCAGAAACATTCAAGACTAATTGCAAACATGAAAAACATTATTTTTTGATCAAATAATTGTAAAATGGTGCTTGTTTGATGGTTTTGATGGGCTGCGGTTCAACATATGTGAGCAAATAGTGCTGTTTATTGGGATGTGATGGGAATCCGCTTTTTTTTGCAATGTTTGTTGGGTTGTTTTATGTTGTTTTATTCTCTTTGTAGTCTCTCTAGAGCATGTTCTAAAACATAAGCCGTGTCTTAAGGAACAAAAATTTGTCGCAGTCTTCTTTTCTTTTGTGGGGTTTTTTTCCAGGCAGAAAAAAAGTGATATTGTGCATTTGTGACCAGAGTCACCAGCCGAGAAGGGCTCGGAAATGCCACACGCGTCACAGCCCCTTTTTGTCAAACGTAGCTTGGAGTTAGAGCAACAAACTATGATTATCCTCAGACTGGCCAATGGAGAATCAGAATACACAGGAGTACCTTCTTTCCTGTGAGCAGAAAGATATCAAATTCTGACTGTAGGAGGCTAACAAGCCGCCTCTGGTGAAAATTGAGTGTTTATTTCTGCAAATTTAAGCTCCGCCGGTGATGATCAAAGAGAAGTCACACACTCGCCATTAAACATCTGCTAAGACGGTGCTAAGCTATTACTGGTATCCTTCCTGGGGCCTGCTGACACTTTGAGTGTGCTAATGTGTGTAACTATACTGCTTGTTGTGTGCCTCTGGATTTGCCTGAATTACAAAAACACTCTCTCTCTCCTTGCCTGCTCTGTGGATAGAGCAGTTCATTTAAATGCAGTAAAAATGTTCTTCTGGGCCTGTTCTTGTGGACTTCACTTGAATCTACTGCCTTACTTGTTTGCTTCATCTGATTTTACAGAGGCTTTTTCTTTCCTCTATATCAGCTGTGCACATCAACTGAAAGCTTCCCTTAAAAGCATCATAGGACAAGAAACCTAAAACTGCTTGTGAGCCCTGCGCCGGACAAGAAATCTTCCACGCAGCTTGTTGAGGAGCAAAAGGGTAACCGAAACAATAGCCTAAGGAGCTTTTGCTTGCGTTCGCTAGTGTGCTGCTGCCGCAATCACTTAGCCTTGAGGTTGTGACACCTCAGCCGCGCTAAATGTTGTTTTTCTCCACATTCACAAGGCTTCAAAAAGACCATTAATCATTATCCCTGGCCAGTGCCGGATCTACGTGTGTGCAACAGGGCTGTAGCTTATCTACACCTCCTGGCCCAGTGTTTGTTTGAAGTATTAGGCTTGCTGCTCTGATGGATGGAATTAATTGATTAATGCGTTTATCCAATTAGTGGTCCCTCATGCAATTAATCAGATGCCCCCTCGTGTAAGGCCCATGCCGTAGGCCACAGCTAGGCAGTGAGATGCTTTGTGGGCCAGGTTCTTGATGTATAACCGTCCTTCTGCCTCCCCACCTCCCCTCCACCACACCTGGCTAGCTCACACACCAGGCATTGCTCCTGGGCTTAGCCCATTACTGGGATTCTTGCTGAGTCCAGACATTCTGCCTTGAAAAATGTTTGCAGGATTATCTGAACTAAAAGCATATTTTCTGCGTGCAGGCCTTTTTTTTAGAATGCAAAACAGCAAATCAAATAATTAAAATGGCAACGGAGTGCTGCAGTCAGGAACGGTTTTTAAAATCGCATTTGTCTGTAACTGGTTGGAATGAATAAATTAAGTCTTTTGTTTGGAGCTGCAGCAGCATTAAACACTGTTGATGTTTTCATTTTAAAGGACGTGCACAAAGCAACACCAATGAGGCAAGGATCAAATGACTCACATTTGTGGGCAGGTCAAGCAGTTTCCATAAAAATAGATTGTGTTGCCGGATGCAGCATAACTCTTCAACTCATAAACGGCTATAAAAATAGGGATGTCCATATTTGAATAGTTGTTATGCAAAGTAATGTTCATCCACCATTTCTTTCAAGTTTAAGCAGATTTTGCCACTGAGCTGGATTTTAACATTATGGACACTTATTTTTCTTAAACTACTCTTTTCAATACCTGAACAGATGCATGAGTTGGATCAAAATCCCCAGATATTACACAGGAGTATCATTCATTTCCCTATCTCTCTCTATGCCCTATTTTAGGGGAGCTGCTCATTCTTCCGAAGATCGTAGGAGGTCAAGTGTGGATGCAGCTGATGCCTTGTCGAGAAAGATATGCCAAAGCTCCAAACCCTTTCAGCTCTGGGTTTAGTCCGATCCAACTTCCTGGAACCACACAGAAAGGAGTGTTTCCTGATTTGGAGAAAGATTTCACTCAACTGATCAGGTACATCTGATGTATTCCTTTGAAATAGAGAGATTCCATTGTACAGAGTCAATGTTCAGTAATGTTATGGGATACACAAAACCCAATTATCACAGGTCTAGTTTTCCAAAAATCACTGTCAGCATTGCTTTCTTTTCTTCTTTATTCTCCAGTGGCATAACCTCATTGGGATTGCTGAGATTCACCCTGAAGGCAAAGAAAGCTCACAGCTTTCTTTACCTGGCTCTCTTGATTTCCAAACATGTCTCTGCCTTGTGTCACCTGGTCCAAATCCTGCTCATCCCACAGAGACTCTGTTGCAAAGGCACAGGCCTGTTGCCTTGCAGACAGTGAACTCCTCTGTCTGTGACTCCACTGCAACCCCTGCACAACCGCACGGGAACCAAACAGAGATAAAATCACAAAGAGTTTTGACTGCACTCACCAGAATACAGTGTGTATTTCCAGTGATCCAACTTCCCTAACTCCAGAAACGGCTGAGAAACAGCAGCATCTGCACATTTTCAAAATGGTAAACTATTGATCGGATTCATAGCTTCCACAAAGAGGAAAGGACTTGTTACTTGGATTTTTCTTTTTTCATTTTTCTACTTAAAGAAGAGAACACCCAGAACTGGAAGGAAAATCTCAAATTGTGTTAGCAACTTTCGCCCCATGTAGAAGGTAGAATTTTTCAAGATGGCTGCCCACTGGAGAAGAAGGACGTCAGCTCTAGTGGTGACTCTGGGGGTCCTGCACTGCTGGGGCTGGGTGTCCTGTCATTTTGAAAGGACTAGTGAGAGAAGCCTCATGTCTCATGAAAGAGTGAAGAGGGGCTGGGTGTGGAACCAGTTCTTTGTGGTGGAAGAGTACACAGGAACAGAGCCGCTCTATGTTGGAAAGGTATGTACTCTGTTGTCTGTATGGTTCTGTATAAATACAAACATTATCACTCTTTGAACAAAAGCACATATCTACAAAATAGTAACCATTTAGGAAAATAAAAACAGTGGGTAACTCTTAATGCAGGGGTGTCCAACTCCGGTCCTGGAGGGCCGTGGTCCAGCACATTTTGGTGATTTCCCTGCTCAGAAACACCTGGT
>JBBPCY010000109.1:23790590-23807993 GCA_037974405.1 Brachyalestes nurse
TGCTGTTTGTGTGTCTAGAGTGAAGTATCTCCACACATGTGATGTGTATCTGTCTCCTCTGCTGCCGTGTCTCTCGCTTTGTTGTGGCTGTGTTTACCTTTACCTTTCCCTCGGTACCGCCCCTTTTCTGAAGTCGACTAGTCAACTTTTGTGTTAATGCCCTAATATATATATAAATATATGTGTATAAGTATAATCATTCCTTAACACATTTAATAACAAATATATTCAAAATAGTTATTAATACACCTAATTAAGCACAACCAAAGAATGCTCTTCAGGTTGAGAGTAACATGGAACTGGTTTGCCAGCTTTTGGTTTCCAACCTTATGAACATGAAGAACCACTGGATGTTACCAGAGCTATTAGTAAGGGCTATTATACCGGCAACTTGTAGGCACATCTCACCATACATCGTACAGCTCTGTGTGTTAAACAGGAGGCTGTCCACTGCAGAGGACAGGGTTTTTTCCAGGAAGAAAAAAAAAACACCTGACAATAGCAGGTCCTTTTGCAAGATTTATGAGGTACAAACATGACAGCGCAAAGTGAAGTGAATGCACTAGTGTTACCAGTGTACCTCATGTCTGGCGCCATTCAACGCGGTCGAAATGCCATCAGAACCCATACAGAACCCTGCAGTTAGCGAATCAGACCTTATTTTTTATATTGATATAATATTAATATGTTTTTCACATATCACATATTCTCTCTCTGGTTCACAGGCATATTTTTCCCTCCTTAAATCCGTACTGCTGGCTCATCCAGTGCCAAGCAGCAGGCACCAGTAGCCTACTTTCAATAACATTCAGGCTTTCCCCACAAATCACAGGGACGGGGTGTGTACTAACTACACACACACACACGTCTGTAAACATTAATGTTTTTAGCAGTTTTATTGGAAAGTTACTGCAGTATGTTTGTGTCTGAGTGAATCTAAAACTTTAAAACTTTAAATCAGTAGCTTACAAGAACTATGAGTACTATAAACCAATACTTTTTTCAGCACATCACTACTTTAGCTCTCTCATTTCTCTATTGCTCTCCCACTGAGACAAAGCAGATCATTAAAGTATCAGCGCCGAGTGAAAGGTCACGTGCTCGAAACAGATGAAAGGCTCTATAACACTCACTTAAGGTACTTTCATAACTGAATTTGGATCGCGATATCATCGTTTATCGCAGTAATTCCACAGATGATGTTTGTTTATCTTAATGTACATTATTGCCTAAGATCAATCTCCACGGCTGTGTTTGCCTGTGGTCCTCTCTGTCAGCCCTGAGTGCTTTTGTTAGAGAGAAATCATTTCATTTTTGTGGAAATAAGAAATATAATAAGGAATGAGGGGGAAAGTGTGCTTCATTGATTTTTTTCTGCTGTGCAAATGAGGCTGAGGAAAGAGAGGAATGAGAATTGGAAAACGAATAAGCTCCACCTGATTAAGGCTGTGCATTTTTGTTTGGTTTTGCATGTTTATGGTTGACTTTTGGTTCAGGTTTTTCTGCTGATCCTTCGTTTTTCCGATGGTAGACTCTGAAGGGCATTTCTTATTCCTCAAATCTTGAGGTTCCTTCTCTTGCCAAGGGAGGATTTTTTTCATCACTGTTAAAATATTGATGGGCCCCAAAAATTGTATATTTTCAGAGCGTTCATTTTATTTGACTTCAGGAAGATTCACAATGGGGAGAGAGAAAGGGAGGTAGAGAGAGATGCGGTATGGGCAGGCTTGCATTCAGTTTTACGACGAATACTTAATGAAAAACCCCACGGGGGTGATAGAACCCTGTATTTAATTAAGGGTTTATAAAATATTTAATACAAAGGACAGGGAGGGGAATTTTAGCTCTCTGTCCATTTCAGTTTGGGAACTAGGGGCTACAGTAGAGGGTGAATGATAATGGGAGAGAGAGAGAGGAGAGGAGAGGAGAGGAGAGCAAGGGAGAAGGAGAGATGGCTGATGATGCCACAGAGTGTTAGATCAAGGAAAATGGCTCTCGGTGACATTAGGAGAAAGTCCAGGCAGATTTATATGATCTTTTGAAGTTCACTCTTAAATTCCCATGTTCAGTCTTACCTTTAGCTGAGGGTCAGGGGAAACTGAGGGGATGATTTGAGGCTCTTTTTGGATCACCCCCAGTTCTGCAGTAAGTCTGCAGTTAAAGCTCTGGAGGACTACAAGGCAGAAACAGAGTGAGAACTGGGCCATGGTTCCCTATAGTATTGTGATGTTCATCTTACCTGCTAAACACAGCACACAGCTGCGTGAGATTCTGAGATCTAAAAGAGCACTCGACTTTCACAAAATAGAGGGGTGATGTTGTAAACATGAGGTCCACAGAGAAAGAAGATTGTGTCTACAAGAATGTCTACAGTAGCTTCCAGGACAGGACGGATCTTTTCTTTTTTGATGCAGTGATGTCAGCTGGCATCGACATTCAGGGGATTTAGACATGTGGTGTTTATTATGTTCTGTAATAAAATGGTGGTACCTGATAAAATGTCTCCCCTTCTTTAACATTTTCACTAAGGATATTTTTACCTTAATGTAGTTTATTACTATTTAATGTAGTTGATCTATTTTATACTATATGTGGTATATACACATGCCACAGGAATTTCATGTACATCAAAAACTCATGGCATATTCATGGACAGTACGGTAACACTCAATTAAAGTTAAATAATCATTTTGAAACATTCATTAAATACGTTCATTAATGAATAATTCACATGTAATGAATTTAACGCACATCAATGAATAGTGTAATAACTAACTGCATAATTACAAAGTGAATTGTATTGTAATTAATGTTTTAGTGTTAACCAAAGGGTCAAAAAAGTAAACTATGTATTTTTTCTATGTGAACAACAATAATTGTATCACATTCAAATGATAATAAAATCTCCCCTCTGCTATTTACCAACACCCATGAGGTACTGATCAAAATTTAGAACGCATTTTAGATAGAATCACTTGCTTCAATGAAAAATACTAATAATTAAAATACTTCACACTTTTGTTCGCTCAAATTTGGCCCTAAAAATTCATGTAAAAACTGTGATTTGGTTATTGCTAAATTGACAAAATAGGATTAATCAGAATTAATAGATTCATTACTGTTGTTAACTCAGTAATATTATTTGTGTCCTGTTAATGAAGGGTTCACATGAACCTGAACATAAAAATGACATGATTTTCATTGGCTGATCGCATCGCAGAGTGTAATACTGGCTGCATGTTCCACCCACTGACTGTTTATATGACTTAAATACAGTCAATGGTTCTAACCCTAATTCCATGTGTGTGACCTGGCGCTCACAGTTCTCAAGGGGATTTGAAACTTTGCACTGTCCAGCATAGTCTGCCAAAGGCGTCCTTGGTTTCTAGCATTATTGATGTTACTGGTACTGTCGGCATCAACAGGGTGTAAATGGTACTTCAGGCTTGATGTGCTTCGGTGATAAAGAAATTCACAGCGTGACAGTAGCTGGAAATACCTCTGGTTTTATCAAGGGAGCTGTCAATGGAACTTGGCATTTAACAACAGTATCTGGACAAGAGTTCTACAGTCACAGCTAAAATAATTAATTGACTTTGACACCACTAATTTATTCCCCTATCTACTAATGTCATTAGAAATTTTGCCAATTAGATCCAGAGTTTTACATGTTCTTGCACCTCACAGATCTGTCTGGAAATCAATCTCTATTTTTGTGTTTATTTTCATTGATTTATAATGATTTATTTTCATTCAAACACATGCTGAAGTAAGAAGAGGTTTATGGCTGTCTCTTACCTTACACTAATCTCTTTGACTGGCAGATTCACTCAGACTCAGATGAAGGAGATGGCTCCATCAAGTACACCATTTCTGGAGAGGGAGCAGGGACTATCTTCATCATCGATGAGGTGACGGGGGACATCCACGCCACAGAGCGACTGGATCGGGAGGAGAAAGCCTTCTACACGTTACGAGCTCAGGCTCGAGACCGTCTGACTGACGCTCCGCTTGAACCCGAGTCTGAGTTCGTTATAAAAGTCCAGGACATCAACGATAGTGAACCCAAGTTCCTGGAAGGACCATACATTGGAAGTGTGGCTGAGCTGTCTCCTATTGGTAAGATTTTTTAGACAATTATTAAGAGAACTGTTTGTGTCAAAAGGTCAGGTTCACTTTGCTTTTTGTTCAGTTAAATGAGATAAAAATATTTCTCTTTTTCTAAAAAAATAAAGGGTTATTTGGAGCACAGTCTTAGAAAGAATAGAAAAATCATTTGTAAAGGTACCATATCAGATTTTCAAGATTTTCAAGCCTAGGAATCTTATACTGAATTTAATGCTGAATCATTTTTTGCTGAAACACCTGCAAGATTTGAGTTCTAAAGAGTACTGACACAGCATGGTATATGTTACTGCCACGAATATGCAAACGGAGCATTCTAGCAAAAAACTCAACTTTGATATGCTATTTGTCATGTTTTGCAGTATTTTGTCGCGCAGTATTGACAGAATCCATCATTTTGTGTCGTTACACCCAGCCTGCACTATGCTAATACATCATGAAAACACTGGAAATCGCTGTGATGTCCACTAATCCTGACTGCAGATCTAGTCACTGATCTACAAGCTAATAAATTCAACCATGCAATCATTAGCATAACGCTTATCATGGTATTCAAGCAATATTACAAAGAAACCAGTGATTGTCATTATTCTGTGTGAAGTGAATGCCAGAAAAAAGTGATGTAAGATACTGTACCTACATAGCCAGGTAGCTACCTTTAGGTTTTAGCTTCTTGTCTTCTTCATCTGACGTGTTATTTCAGTTCTTCATGTAATACATTGCCTCCAATGTACAACAATCTGAAGACAGTTACTAGAGTTATACAGCTACATCTTCATTCACCAGCGAGGGGAAAAATCAAAACAGCTTTCCCCCACAAGACCAACCCAGCAGCACTTGTAGTTTTTCAAAGGTTCCTCCAACCTTCAAAATACATCATCAGAAAGGAGTTTTCCTGGTGTTTAAAATGCATATTCACGCTCTAGAGACTTCTGCAGCACAGCTGTAGGAGGTGAGTAGGCATGTTTACCACAGATATAGCAATAGTTACATTTTTTTTTATTTGGCTGGAGTTCCTCTTTAAGTTCCTGCAAAACATATACTTAAGTGTATTCAAAGAATTTTGAGAAACTTGGCATTCCATCTGACAGACATCGGTGTGGTTTCAGTTTTCTTTAGAACACCTTGAAGTAGGTTTATCAGAGTAACCTAGGCTCAGGATGCGGCACTCTAGCCCTCGGTGGCAGTGAGCCTCCTGATTGGAATTAATTCCTGCTTCCTCAGCATGGTGGAGCCTGAGCCAGGGGCAGCACTTTCTGTAACGAGGGAGAGAAAGGGAGGGTGGGCGAGTAGTTAATGTTTGTGTCATCTCCACTTCTCCTTCCTCTTGTTTCTCCACCTCTCGCATTAAACGAGTGTGCACTTCATGTTTTATACATCGAACCAAGCGCCAGGCTTAATGAGATAACATCACTGCTTAGTCAAGCATTTCCTGTTGAGCTCTCCTGTAGAACAATTCCTAATGGCGTCAATGTTAGCATCTCCATGATAAGGTCACTCTTACTCTGTCAAAGCAAGACAGAGTGACGGGTGATAGCTCAGGCCCATATAAAGGGGATTGATGTTTCTCAGGGCCACACCATTTCCAGATGAATACAGAGGCTTCAGAACAGAATATTAAGTGGTGGTTAGTTGTTTGCTAAATTGCTTGAATGTATTCATTTTACAATGCAAACAGTCCTAAGCTTAATTCCTGCGATCACTACAATCTACCTAATCGGGCTGACAGTTACTTGACAGTTACTGCATGACACCCCAACTGCAAAATAAACACAATAAATCTTATTTACACGCTTCGGTAAAAAACATTGCCAATCACCTTATGATTTATGGTGCTACTTACAGTGGTGTTTTCCTTCTTAACCATGCATTTCACAACAGTAGAAAAGAAGATTTTACAGCTGAGGTATTAGAATATTTTTGAGCTTGTGTAACCTAATGTCTCACTGGCAGCACATTCAGAGATGTTCCCTTAATCTTCCTCTAGAGTTGTTGGCATGTGTGCACATCCACTTTAGGCACATGAAAATACAATCAGTTCTAGTATCTAATTATTGGCACCCTTGTGAAAAATACTGTGAAAAGTCTTGATAAAGAGTTCTTTTAGCCTAAATTTACCTTAATGGTCAAATGCCTTTTCCTTCTGTTTTCAGTGTTTGAAATTGAACACAAAGACCTTTTTGACTTACCTTTACCAAGATTTTGCCAGTAATTTTGTAGCTAAATATACAAGCATGAGGAATTTGTGAAATAAATAAATATCTATGACATTACATATTATATTCAGGTAATATCAAGTATAACTTTAGGAGCAGAGCAGATCAAAAGGCAGAAATGACCCTCGCCGCATAATCACCCTATAGAGACTATGTTCCTATACTCAGAATGCTGCCCTTACAGATGATAAATTGTTGTAAATCTTTAAAAATAAAATTTAAAACTCTTAAAAGTGTTCAGTTACAATGAGTTTGAAGAAGTCATGTGAATGGACAATTCAGCACAGTTATGTTTATTTGTTGGATTCAACATACTGGAAAAAAACTAAAACATAAAATATTTAATTCATTTTTATAAAATAAAGATAAAAATATATGAATTAATATTATGTACTATAAATTGTAGAAAAAATACTAATAAAAAATAAATTATTTTTTCCCTAAAGAGTTTGGTTTTCTGCCCCTCTCTGCATCATATAAATAGAGAATGAATGAATGAATAAATAAATCAACATGGCTGATTCAAGAAAGCAGAAAACATGATGAAAACTTAAAAATGATCAGGGAATTATACATACGTAATATTTAGATTTTTAATGGATTTTATTGAATATTAATAGACTCATGATTAAAAGCTTTCTTTTTAAACTCTTCATTCAGTCACTATTTTGATTAAGCAGAGAATACATTAACAATAATAGAAAAACAGAAGCATTTTCAGTATTTTATAAACAGTTAAATATTTAATGTGCACTAATATATGTCACATTGGATAAGAGAGTCTGCTAAATGCCATAAATGTGTTAAAATTTAAAAACATTTCTTATTCAATAAGAAAAAAATAGTATAATAGATGAACTAACTATAGTGGGAATCATTCGTTGTACCTCATTATACTGGATGCTAAAAGAACTCATTCTGATCAGAATTTACTGTATGGGCAGAAAAGGTCAGCAAGCTTAAAAATAATGCAATATACCATTATATGGTATGAAAGCCGTTTTATCTCTATCTTTTATTTTTGTTACATACACTGATTATGTGCAATCTTTCACTCTCTTCTGGTTACTTTTCTTTGTCATTTTAGGCTTCATTAGACTGTTCATGGGTTCAGCTTGTCCTCAAATGAGTAGCACTTTAAAAGCCATTACAGAAAGACACTTGGTTGATCAAAGTCTTGAGCCTGATGGACACTGTTAGCATATGAACTCATTGACACTGGGATTACATTCTTTTCTCCAAGCATAACAACGTCAAACCCTTTAGCATATCAAACAAAGCTCCTGCGACTGGAACTCATTTCTCCCACATGTTTTAGCACCGCAGAGGTTTTTTACCAACCATCACGCTGGTGATCGCACCTAATCAGGCTAATTGTCACATAACAGACAGAGTTCATTTAACATGTCCGGAGCAGTGGCACTCCCTTAACCAACCCCACGCACAGATGTGGAAAGCCCTGAAGAAGTATGAGATTTAATCACAGCTAGTGGCCGAGCATGATCGCTGCGGTGTTTTATTACCGCAGAGGCGAATGCTCAGCAATAATAATAAAACCATAATCACGGACAAGCCCCTACCATATTCAGTTTCGCTCATTGCTCTTGTCTTTTTCCCTCCCTCTCTCTCTCTCTCTCTCTCTCTCTCTCACTCTCACTCTCTCCCCTCGCTCTCAGACTCTAGATCTGGCCTTTAGCAGGGCACTGGAGTCCAAGTCGAATTTGTTTGCATATAATTCACGCTGCTTTGATAGTCCATCTTGGATAACACAATGAGCGAGCGCGCAGCTGGGAACTCGAGGCACGAGGTGCGAGCGTGTTCACTGCCTGGTAATGGAATTAGCATGAAATTACTAGCGAGAGTGTGAATTTCATTTGTCTTTTGGAGGTGACTGCGCTTGTGTGTTACAGTGTACACAAGGCCGTGGGCTGTGTCTTCTGCGTTGTAATTTAAGCTCATATTTGGACACAAATTTCAGTACTTTTACCTTAGAGTGAGACAATTCGACAGTTAAACCCATTTTCCACTTACTTTCTTCTCGGATGGACTAATTGGTGCTATTGGTATTCTTAGCCTGGCTTAGACCTGTTCTGTTATCACAGTCCTCTCATTCAGGGAACGGTGACTGTGGTAAAATGACTGTGGTAAATGGTTAAACCTGTGTAACAAAGTTGATGCCTTGAGCTTTACACCGAATGCACAGATGTTTGAGGACGTGTGGTGTTTACATATGACTGATCTTGTATAAAAAGTTGATTCTCACCTGTTTAGCAGGATAGAAAGCCTGTCTTATTTAGGTAGGCAGGAGAAGGCGTTATCTCATGGAAAGAATTTAGCTAGCTGAATTAAGAATCATTTGAGTCTGTTTGAATCAGTTTGACAACTGCTGGAACTTTGCCAATGCCTATCCAACGGGGCAGTATGACAAATTCAGCAGTGTTGAGGAAGCAGGATTGACAATATTTATATAAACATGACTATTAAATGTAATAATAAACTGCAATGGTCATTCAAACGGAAGGGAAACATTTTAACCAATGTTAATTGAATCAATAGATGAGCTACATTAATAACGAAAGTGTACTTTACCACACTTCTAATGTGTCAGGATGGATGTGATTCTGGATGCTTTTAAAACATACATGTGTAATATGGCGTTCAGTAACTTTTATATCGAAGAATAATTAGCTGCATAAAATGCGGCCATTGATGGATAAAAAAATGTATTATTTAAAAGCAAAAACACTAAAAAAATCTATTCTTCAGTGTAGATTTTGGACAAATGACACATTTACTACCAGGCACAGTCTCAAAGCTCACTTGCTAAATAGGTGAAAATCCTACACTACCTGTGTCATTTTTAACACATCTTTTTTGAGCCCGCACTCTCAGGGGAAAAGAAACCTATTCACTTATTGGCATTCACTTATTTATCTTAACTCTATGCTTTTTATTTTATCATTAGTTTTATACTAAAACATTAGGTTATGAAATGCTGCAAACAGACCCTGTAAAACATATATTTAAGGTACACGTGTCGTGTTGAACCTTGGAGGGTGCATTTGCATTGTTTGTACCTTGATGAACAAAAATATCTCTTGTCAAGGTCACATTGAGAACAGAGAAATACATTTTCTTTAGCTGTCATGCTTCACCTAGCTGCACTGTGGCATGTTAATGCACTCCTGTTGCATAGTAACACAGTAAAGTAAGATAACACTTACTTTTAACACAGTAAAGTAAGATAACACTGAGTTGCCAGTTTATTAAGTATACAAGGTTGTCACCTGCTCTTACTGTTTTATCTTGTACACCTGCTAATCACTGACTGCAGTGTCATGTAGTTTGCTAAGCTAGATACAGTAACTACAGTAACATGCAGTGCAAATTTTGCAATTCTGCACATTGATTTAACCTGTGGCAATTTGACCAGAGACCATTTAACCCAGTGTTGCTTTGTCTGATGTTTATTTAAACAAGATCTGAAACACTGGTCTAAAATGTACACCATAGTGCTTTCCTGATATCTGCCTATCGCAGTCACTTACTGGGGCCCAGCCAGACTCCACCCAAATGTGCTCAACCAGCACAGCTCAACAGCTGCATTTATAGAGCAATGTCATCTATAGTAGGTACAATATGTTTTTTTTTTTTTTAAATGAAGTTATATTCATGTTTAGGAGTGCTAGTGTCGTGCAGCCTAGTAGTTAAGGAGTTTCCCCTGTGATCAGAAGGTCAAGGGTTCAAATCCCAGTACTGCTAGTAGCACTGCTGAAGTACCCTTGAGCAAGTTACTATCACCACACACTGCTCCCTGGGCGCTGTGTTTCTGGCTGTCTGCTGCTTCACTTGGTGAATGGGTTAAATACAGAGAACGGATTTCCTGCTGTTCACACTGTGAGCTGTGCTGTGTTCAAGTATGACAATTGGTCACTTTAACTTTACACTATGGTTTACATGAAGTAAATCAATCACTGAGGCTGCTGGTAAATAAATGTTTACTGCAACCAAGGGCTTAATTAACCATCACAAAGCGCAGGCCTGGCCTAGCATAATGAACGGATGTTTACTGGAAGAGCTAAGCAGTCCCTTTCAAAACCAGGTAAATAACCACAACTTCTTAGTAGTATTATAAGTCCATTTCTTTCCTTATTTCTTTTATGTATAATAATCTTCAATAATCATCATCGTCCCTGTAGTGGCTTCTTATTTACTGCCTTTGATTTGTGAAGTCTGCATTTTCTTGTAAAATAACTGTTGTTTTATTCCTGGTCATATGTGAACATAAAGCACAGATAGAATAGATTGCTAAACACACACTTTCTACTGTCTAGAGCATATGTTTATGCATTTTAGCAACTGGAGGTTTATTCAATATGCAAAGCTAAGTGGTTCTGAACAAAGATTGAACAAACAAGAAAAATGTTTTTTTGCAATTCAGCTGAACCTGTATAATAGCAAAAATAAAAAAGGAGGCTGGTAGAAGAGGATGGACGTTACAGCTTGCATTTGAATAACAAGTCGAACAATAGCGAGGTCTGAAGCGTTAGTTTTTGAAAGCTGAAAGCTGCCAGTTCACACTGAGGGCCATGGCTGTGTTCAGCTGGCAGCTTTTGTCGTGGAAGCGGGCTCTAGTCAGAAATGCAACTCCAAATTTGATGCATTACATCTCATTCAGAAGTGCTGAGGTCATTACCATTTCTCACGGGTTTACTTTTCCTCCTTTTTTTCATCTCTTTGTGAAAACGACTACATTAATGTTAACGATGCAAGGATGTTAAAAGCTAATGTTTTCCTGATTCATTAAAGGGCTGAGGGGAAAAAAAAAGATATTCTTATTTGTTGGACTTTGGAAAAACAGTCTTTATCAGTGGTGACATTTATGCGGATGCAGGCTTATAGCGATAAGCAAGTGCGAGACACTGAAAGAAGCACCCGAAAACATCTTTTGTGCTATTGCACACCCAGTATGCAAAGTGTGTTTACTGACTAAATCTTGTGTGTTTTTTTGTGTGGGAGGACATGAACATATGCATACATGCCTGATATTTACCATGCTAGATTTGAGATTATGTTGATTAACAAAATAAACAAAGCTGGATCATCAAGAAAGATAGAAGATCAGTCCTGGTGGAATGGGGATTTGGACACTATTTTTTACTCAGAAGGAAAGCTCTTACAGGATAGTCCAAAACATTTTGCTAGAAAGAGAGTCCCATATGATGGCTTTTAGTATTTTTAGTAGTTGGACTTGTTTGTTTTAGCCCAGGCTAACTCTTGAATAATTGAAAAAAGATACATCTCTTTCCTTTTTCAGGCTGCAACAGCCAAAGCACTACTTTAAATATTTAGGTTACAGCCCACTCGCTTTGCTTGTAGGTTTGAAAATCTTGCATTACATGCAAAAATAATATGATAGTAGCACACATACGTCTGCAGACCGTTGCTCACATGGTTTTACTGTGCAGCAGATTCTTCATGGTTCAGTGTGGTCACGTAACACATAGTGCTGTCAAGGTCGCACCACTTAAAAGGATGCACAAAAATTTCAGTAAACCGAAAGAAATAGAGACATAAACCAAGAATGGCAGTTTCAGTTTTCATGTGAAAGAAATATTACTAAGTCATACAATTAGGTGTCAAAATCTTAATTTTTTTGTATTTTTTTACAATTTCCCTCTCAATTTAATGATGTCCACTCACTAGCAAGGAGACAGTCATGCTGGATAGCATCACACTTTACCACCTTACCACCCAGAGAGCCTATTATACTCCTGGTGGCTCTGGGTTTGAAACAGATGGAGCCACGAGTAGTTTCATAGGTAATAAAATTGCATCAGTGAAAGGGTTGGTTGTGAGATTCTTTGAGGACCAATAGACTTGCAATTTGTTATCACTGTTCATTCTGAGTTTTAGGCTTAGATCCAGTGCCTATGAACTTCATTCAAGATTTGATTTCACGTGACAACACGACATCCTGCTCTTTACAGAGTTCTATACAGAGTTCTCCACCAAATTCTACAAAACAATAGAGCATGAAGAAAAGTCTCTGCTATCATCCCGAATCCTTCCGTAGCCACAGTTTTTCAAATGATCATTCATAAAGTACAAATCACAGTATTCTGAAAAATTGTAAAAACTTCTTTTTGACATACTCAATCCATCCATCTGTTATCTTAAATGTTTTTCCAGGGTGATGTGTGGTGCTGGAGCCTGTCCCAGGAGTCAAAGGGCAAAATGCAGAGAAACACCCTGGACAGGTCTCACTCAAAAAAATGACATTTTCAGTTTTAGAATGTTGATATTACCCATCTGTCATAGAAACACACAGCAGCATATGTCATACCTCACTTTTACAGCCAACAATAATGAGGTTAAACAGTTAGTCGCATAAAGAAGTGTAAGATAAGATGGAGCGAGTGAAACGTGATAACACTATGCACCTGTTGCAGGAGCTAATTGTAAAGATGAGTTTTAGATGTTGAGTTATCCAAATGCATCAGATGAATCTGACAACTCACTGTATTTCACTGACAACAGACTGATTTCATTTTTTGACAATAGTGTGTCCTGAATTTTGGTTTTAGTTTTAGCCAGGAATTTTCTTTCTGTTACATCACTACAACATAAATGTGCATGAAAATGCACGGTTCAGAAATCAAGATGTTTTGTATCAGCCTTACCCACCTTGCAGCAGTGTGTGGCTTCAGGTTTATATTTTCCTTTAGGACTATTTTGACTTATGCTTTAGGCCTCAAAAAATGTCATGCTGTGAAGATCAACTTGTGTTCTTTTCTCTCAGTTTATCTGCATTATTTTTCAATCTGCTGTTTGTCAGTGTGTGTGACTATTTATCTCTATGTGGGGGCTCTCTCTGCCTGCATGACTGTAGATTGGTGTGTCTTTCTGTTTCCAGGTGGGCGTGCTCTAAGAAAATTCAGCTTGTGGAATTATGTGTGTTTGTTATTATATAGACGCTGTTTTTGGTGATAAATCAAGAAAATACTGGAGCTGATGTTACATAACAATACTGAGTTAAAGTTTCAGCGGGTTTTGTTGATAATGAGTGTTGTGTCCATTTTCCACAAAACAGTGATGTCCCGTTACGATGTTGCGGAAATTCTCTTTGGTGTAGATTTAAGAGAAGAGGAGGAAATATGCCAAACAGCACAGAGTAGCAGTAGCAAAGATCATGTTTACTGATGCAAATGTAAAGAGCTCATATCAGTGAAATTGGATTTTTTTCTTTTTGTATAATCTTTTTGTAATTTGTTGAAAAATGAACATATTTTCCATATATGGAAGAATTTCATTTATGGAAATTAAGCTGCAATAAACAGCCCCTTTTAAACTCATTTTTTGTAATGCCACAGAAAACAGCACAGTATACATCAGCGTAAGCCCAAAGATCGGTAAGGTATTATTATTATTGTCTTGTTTTATCAGAGTACTGATCAGATGTGTGACATCTGTTCCTATTTATATGTCTACTTGATCAAAATGGTAGTTTATGTGACAAACTGAAATAAATTCTCTTATTTTTAGCTTCTTAATCTGCTTCTTTCTGTACTAAAATAAGCATAATACTGAGAAACCGTGTGATAATCATAAAGTTGTAACTCTGTTAACCCAGATCGTGAGTGAGAAACATTACAAGGCAGCCAATCAGAGAAGACACACATTTCAGTTTTAAAGTCTCATGGATGTTCAAAACAAATTATTACTTTCTTGGGTACATAAAGCCATTAAAAAAAAGCATGTAGGTTTAAACACAGGAACCTGGCAAACTTTAAATCTCCCACCACAGAGGTTAAGCCACGTGTGCATCTCACAGTCGTAAGAATTTGTAAAATTCATTTTGTAGAATCTGAGATCCATTTGAGCCACAGAGTTTCTGTTACTGTTACTGTTACTCCTTCACTGTTATTTTCTCATTGCAAGCATACAAGCTCATCATGAACGCGTTTCAGATCGGTAAGGTATTATTATTATTGTCTTGGTCGGAGGTGTGACTTCTGTTCTTCTTTATATGTTTACTTAATCAAAATGGTAGTTTGTGTGACAAACTGAATCAAATTATCTTATTTTTGTATTAAAATAAACATAACACTGAGAAATCAAGTGATAAACACATGTACATGTACATCAAATGACAAAATCTCTTTTTTAGGCTCATGGATGTTAAATGCTATCAAACACAAAGGATTTGGAAATGCTGCAATACTAAATATTTTCAATATCACCCAGCACTGTGTGTACCCATTTCTACACATGTATCTGTATTCCTGCCTGAATGTTTGTAACATCCTCTTACTGTGAAAGGGATGGGCAGTCCAAACTGACAGAAGCCCACGCTGATGGATGGCTGAGGTGCGAAGGTGTGACTGATATGCTGATTTTCAGGAGGACCTTCGCCACGGGCAGTCAGGTTGGGTCATGCAGGCTGTGGCCATGCAGCCGAGCTCCCAGCCCGATACTATCTGTGCTGATTGACAGTGCTGACTGCATCCAAACGCTTTATTTACCACAGCAGAGCGAAAGCAACAGACAAGCCAAGAAAATTCTGTAAGGTTAACTCTCAAAATTCAGTTTTATTATTGCTATACTATTTAAATGTTATGAATATTGCAGTGATTCCAAAAGTAGCACATCTGTTAATCTGTTAATTCTGCTACTTTAAGGACCCACTGCTGATAGGAGTAGAATGTGGAGCTCTGAAACACCCGCCCATGAGCCAAAGGTCACCATGCCTAACGCTAGAGGGGTATAAAGCCCCCCGGCACTGGGCTGTGAAACAGTGGAACTGCATTCTCTGGAATGGTGGAGCTCCAACCAGTACCTCTGGCATGAGTTGGAAGGGCATTTGCGATCCAGAACTAAACATTCAACAGAATTGATCCACTTGTTTCAATTATATAGCAGAAAGAAGTTATATCAAATTACACTATACTTGTTTTTATGACCAGAGATCAGTTTGAAAGATTGAACAATGACCATCTGAATGGTTACTAAAAACTAAACCCTGATCAGATTATAATGGCTTACATTTTGATATGTTAAAGCAGTCTGTGGATGACTGTGGATGTAATTGCATCTCTTTTCCTACATGCTAGGGTGCATAAAATGAGAGTAGCCGCTCAGCTGGACTTTTATTTTCGCATAATAGGAGCATATTACGTTTATCAGTCTCTGAATGTACAGTACTGGAAGTTATTAGCACCTGCTGTTAGAAACTCTTGCTCGTTGTTGGTTACTAAAAAAAGACAGTAATTGTGCTGTGAAAGCGTGGTCACCACTGTTAGAGTCTATATTGATACCTGCTGTCTCGGAGTTTCGATGTGACAGAGCCTAATCCTCGCAGGAGTGCATTCGGAATCTCAGTTAGCGCACCATTGACTTTTATGACAGGACTTTTTTTCTTCTTCCACCTCTCTTTTCTTTCTTCTTTCCTTCCTTCCGTCCGTCCTTTCTTCCTTCATCCTTCATCTCTCCAATCTCCTTTTTTATGTGGGCCCATGAAGAATGAATCATGGCGGAAGTGGTGGTGAAATAACTTTTCATGTGAAAACACCTCAGCTTTTATGGGCCCACTAAATGATCCATAATGCACAGACATTTGGGAAGGGAGTGATCAGACCAGGTGATTAGAACGGGGCCGAAATGAGGGACAGAGGGAGAATGAGAGAGTGAAAGAGAGAGAGAGAGAGAGGCGGTCTGCCTGCTTGAAGTGTCACTGTAGCAGAGAGCAACACAAATCTCCTTTATGACGCTAGCTCTTAAATAGCTGTCAGTCTAGTGTCTCGCACTAGGCAACCTCCTCCGGCCTCCCTGCATGCTGTAATTGAACCATCTTCCTTCCCCCCAGAGCCGTCAACTGCAGCTCGAAACAGATTTTGTTGACACCATTACATACATCTGTGCATAAATCTGGCTGGCACGAAGGGGTAAGAAAGTACGCTCGCTACCGAATTCTTGACTTCTATACGGCTGGAAGCATTAAAATTAATTTCACATTAGAGATTTCATGTCTACTCATATCTCCGCATATGCATTTTTCATGGCCTGTTTACAAGTGCAGGCCCCAGCTGCTGGCAGGTTGGTTGTTTATGCTAATGACCACTGTGTCTTAAGGCGATTGAAGGAGGCCGTGTTATCGATCAACCTCCACGGTGATTAGCACCGCAAAAAACAAATATATTAATAGTCGAATATTCATGTGTATGTGTCGACAAATCAGTTAATCAGTCAATTAGCCTGAATGTGGCTTTTGAATCTGAAAAGCTGTAACAAGAGTCAAATTATCAAGTCAAATTCATTTATGTAGTCATTTTACAACACGTTGTCGCAATGCAGCTTTGCAGGATCCAGTCTGAGCCCAGAGTGAGCAAGCCAAAGGCAACAGTGGCAAAAAACAAACCTCCCCGCAGGTGATCTATGGTGGACAGATTGGTCAGTACAGTTGAAACCCTGATGATGGTCAGTCTGGTCTGGAGTACAGTTGAAACCCTGATGATGGTCAGTTTGGTCTGGAGTACAGTTGAAACCCTGATAATGGTCAGTTTGGTCTGGAGTACAGTTGAAACCCTGATGATGGTCAGTTTGGTCTGGAGTACAGTTGAAACCCTGATGATGGTCAGTTTGGTCTGGAGTACAGTTGAGTAGAAAACCCTGATGATGGTCAGTCTGGTCTGGAGTACAGTTGAGTGGAAAACCCTGATGATGGTCAGCCAGGGTGGGCAGCAGTTTCGACAGTAGCTTGGAAAAGACAAAAACAGAGTTTATTATGAATTTACAGGGTGCACATAATAAATGTGCCAAACGTGACTCCTAGCTAAAAAATAGACAGATATGACAGCGGCCTAACATACTGGCGACCCCCCACTCCACTGTCAACAACTTTGGGTAATCATATGAGAGTGGTAGGACGACAACACCAGCAACCCAGTTTACTTCAGTTCTCTGACTGCATGGTAGGCCTGCAGCGACCACTTCTCAGGTTCAGCAGCCTGCACTCCCAAGCAATACATGTCATCAGAAAACAACTCGCCGTCCTACCTCAAAG
>JBBPCY010000109.1:23809139-23823100 GCA_037974405.1 Brachyalestes nurse
ATCATGCAACAGAAAAATAATAGTTAGATAAATCATCTAATTAGTCATTAGAATAGTCGACTATTCGATAAAATAATTGCCCGAATAATCGTTTTAAAAATAATCGCTTACCCCCAGCCCTAGTGCATGGACCTTCAGCTCTGCACTTTTTGTCTAACAAAAAAGATTAACTACCAAAGGCCTGACTAAGCAAGTGGATTTTCAGGCTAGACATGAAAACGGTGTTGTGTACACAATTTTTTTTAAGAAATGTCAGATCTTCTAACTGACCTTTCTGCAAAAAAATATTTAAAATGTCTGGCAAACTGAGGTACTTATCACAAATAACTGAAGTTGCTAATGTGGAAAGAGGATGCCTGCCATAAATTTAATTAACTGGTTTTATATAGGTAGCTAATGTATGTAACAGTGTGACAGGATAAGCTGTTATAAACAAAATGTTTAGTCCAGTCCATGTTCAGGCAGTTTTTTCAAAGTAAATGCTAAATACTTCTAATGAATACGGCCTGTGCAGCTTAGAACATTCCAGTAATGTAACATAATGAGCCTTAATGCTGTTTGTAAAGAAAATGTTAATTCATTCTGACAGATCATTTAAAGTGTGAATTCTGTGTCCTCTGGGAGTAGCTGTAGTTTGCCTGCATGGAAGGAAAACTACAATTTACTGACCATCCTTCTGCTTCAGTACCAGCATGATATATGTTTTCAGCTGAAGGTAATATTAGTCTACAATGGAAAAGTAAGTCAGACTTGCGTGTTATATTTGATTATTCAATCCTTTCAATTTCAGAAAATGTTCTGAGATTTTATTTATTTTTTAGCTTCCAGTCAGTTATTTTTCTTATATAGGTACACTCTTACGGGTGGACTGATGCCCTCTTCAGGGAAAGCCATTACCTCACTCTAGGTTGGAAGGTGCATTAAAAATCTAAACAAAAATACAACAGTGGAAAGATTTATGGTCTCTTTTTATGTCAACATTATTGATAAAGTTGGACAATTGTATCAGCTACCTGCAATCAGTTTCACCTGTCAGTGAATAAGATCATGCCTCATTTATTGTTGAACCTTTGTTGCTACACAATTTATCACCCTGTTCATCAATATGCCACTACTACTATGTTTACCCTGAATTGTTTTTCAGAGGATGATCCACCATCCAAATAATGTCTTGTCCAATATCTTGGCTGATAAATTTAGGGACATCAGACGAGCTACAGTCAGTTATTGTAAACTTTTAATACACCAGGTCTAGGTACTGGCAATTCAGTATACACATATGACTTTAGCTTAGAAGGTCTTTGTATCTCAAAAACCAGTTGAAAAGTCTTAACTCCAAGTCAGTTAAACTGAAATGTGACGCCACATGAGATCTTGCACTGCCTTTTTATACCTCGCACTGGAAAATTTATGACTGCACCAATACAAGCCAATCTCTGACAACTCTGTCGTCAGTGAGGACGACCCCCTGGGGTCACCCAGCAGAAACCCTGTTTAATCAACTTCCACCTCCTGTGTTAAAGAGCCAGTGCAGCTGAGAGCTCGAGAGGACCTTGAGGTGAAGAGGTCACATCCACTGAGCTCTGCTGATGTGGCAGAGATTGCAGCCGCAGGCCTCCATGTCCTCCATTCTCACTCAGGGAGTCACCTGCTTCCAGCTCCTTTCATTACCTCCCTTATTTCTCTCACTCTGGTTTGTGTTGAACTGGAGATTTACTGACTTTGGAGAGCATGCTGGTCACATTGCGATTATACAAACTACTCTGTACAAACAGAAGCCCAGTATCAGTTTTAGAATACTGAGGATGTGATTACTTATAATTACATATGCATTACAATGTAAGTACATGTGTATATTACTGCCAATTATACTTTGCATCAATTAATATTATACACAGACACTCGCATAAATATCTGTGTGTTCAAGATTTTGGAGTTACCGTCGATGATTACTCGAAAGGCCATTCTTTGAGTCTTGATGCCATTACACTCACAAAACAGGGATATAATTTGTCTCTAAGTAATGCCTTCAAATCTGGACACTTTTTCGCGTGTTCTAAGTAAAAAGCTATTTAAGTGCTAATAGCTCGTTCTTGTGGAAAAGACTGCTAAGCATGGCTTTATAATGACCTGCAGATACAATGTTCATCATTCAAACTGCATGATAACCACAAAGTTAATTAAACCAAAACAATTGTTTATTAAGTAACTGATCGTAATCTAGTGATTGTGGAAGTCGCAGAGAAGATAAAAATATTCCATCCTCTCTTACTGTATCAAGGGCTAGATTGATTGCTTATTTATGTATTTATTTGTCTAGTTTCAGCCCTGGTTTACTGAGTTATTTTGAAGCACGGATGTAATGACGGTATAATAAATATATGTTGGTATTGCTAACCCAGCCGGTAGGTGCAGTAGTTATGTGGAATATATGAGCGAATGCTAGATATGGGTTACAGCAGCGTACTGGGGGAAAAGAGGAGAAGGAGCAGGAGCAGAGTGTGCAAACAAGCCAAGGGAAATGTGTTTTACCTCTGAAACAATATTTGCACTGTGGCAGAACACAGAGGGAAATCAAACATGAATTCTCCACACTCGACGGATTTTGGGCACAGTCTTTCACTCCGTTCCATGTCCGTGAGCATAGTAAAGTAGTCCAGTAGTTCCTGCGCAAACACTCCACACTTTCCAAAAAAAAGTAAAATTCTGCTTGTCTTAAGACTCCAATATTTTTTTTCCATTCCTCTTGTGTATTCCCTTGAGTCACCAAAAAATCTGCTTAGGACACAACCCAGTAAGTAATGACTTCTTAGGGAGTCCACAGCAATGCATTAATAAGAGGCGACGTTTCAGCCTCCCTTTCCTGCTTAAGTATAAACACAATAAAGTAGCATTTGCATTTATATAGTTTCTTCACCGGTGGTGTTACCTGATGTGTGGTGAGCTGCCGAACAGCTGAGCGCCACACTGATTATGACCTCCGGAAAATTAAGATAAGGAAGTAATCCCATGAAAGGCACGACTCCTCCATTTCCAGCTCATAGTCAGGTGCTGATGCATTAATAAGTCTCTGTTTCCAGAGGGCGAAAAGAAAATGCAATCTTACATGATTCGCTTTTAAATGCGATACGGAATGGCTTGATAGCGATCCAGGCACTGGCGATGAAGGCCGTTTGTGATGTCTGAAGATGCATATGATGACGATGATTGAATTCAACTTTTTGAAAATGTGGAAGAATAATTTCTGTAAATTGTTCTGGGCAGTTTTCACAAATTAAATACCACAGGATTTTCATTTCGTGGTATCAGATTCACACAAGCTGCTGTACCCATGTTTCCTAAGGACTGCAGTGCTATGCTAAAACTATGCAAAATTGCTATGCAAAATGGCATGTTTTGATTTGACCGTTCTGTTCTTGTCCTCCAGAATGCTATATCCATAAACTGTATGTAATAATTATTTAGATATGGTTTTAAATTCTTTCAAGGCAATCTAAAAGATCCAAAAAGACATATACTGCAGTTAAAGACATTTTCTTTTTAGAAATATTTTGCCTCAAATCTCCCTTTCATTAATCCCTCTCTTAATTAGTGGCTTTAAAATATGCATACCTTTTCAGAACTGAGGCTCCCAAGTGGTGCAAATGTCATCCATATCCAGGAGTCCAAGAGCGTGCAATTGGAATCAGCCTTTATGGCCTCCCTTCATAGCTCAGCTGAATGCGGTTATGGATGTTATAGTGTATTTGGCAATTAGTGTTCTCCTCCAAATATGTTGAACAGTCCAGTAACATCACATTAGTGTCAGGTTGAAAACATTTTAGAAGCGTTGTGTTTCAGATATTACATATTTCATTTCTTTTTGCAAGTTAACTTTTAGAGGTATTTAGCCTTGGACTTGTTCCTGTCACCACTACTGTGAACAATTCTGACTTCTTAAGCTTCTCTAGAATGGAGGATCTTTACCACTTAATTATGCAGAAATGTTGGCGCATAATGGGAATTCCCCTTTTGACTAGCCTTTACTTTGCAGTTATAAATGATTTTGTGATCTCTCTATACTGCTTTAGAAGTTAAACCTATATCAGTATATCTATACATATCACCAAACACAGTGCACTGAATGATGACTTTTTGTTACTGTTTGCCAATATCCCAATATTTATGCCTCAGTAAGCCTATTAGACAAACTTCTTCATAGTGAATCTGAACATAAAAGAGATAGATTTGCAGAGGCCATATTAGAATCACCCCTTGGAGTTGTAATGGAGTGTTTGATGTTTACTGTGGTGGTTTTCACAGTTCAGTCCATCTTTCATGCCAGATTCCACCCTGAGGACAGGAGGTTTAACAGAAAAAGAGAGGAACTCTACTACACCTACAGATCAGACTGGCAGATTGAGGCGAAAATGGTTCACTGACTTTAATGTTAAAACAATGTCCTGTTCTCCATTCTCCCTCGGGAGCTCTGTACAGTGACAGGAGACAAACAGGACTCTGACACTTCCCTTTAATTAGCCTAATTAGCATAGCACTATTGTGTGGCTGGACAGTAGCATGACAGGTCTCCAGGAGAGAGCCTGTGACGCTGACCTTTCTCGGACACCACCAGCTGTCAGCAATTACCTGCTGACCAGGTGCCCCTGGGTAGAGCCCTCTACTCCGTCCTTGAGTGCCACTCTTGCTTCACATCCAGGAACAGAGCCACTATTTATCTCATTTTATCCACCACATGATGAGAAGCATGTTTTTACCACTGTAAACTCCCCCTTTCTTCACCCTCCCAAGACTCTGGGCCATTAAGCTTAATAGGCTTGAGGGTTTTCTTTGGTTAAAACGTGTGACTAAATGTAAATATGTACTTTGCTCCAGGAGCCTGGGGCTTGCTGAAGCACACAACCAGACAACTCATAAAAAAGGGGAAAAAACGGAGGCAAGAATAAATCAACTCACAAACCAACAAAGCTGTCTTTAAACACAAATGGCTCAGTGCTAATGAGACAGAGAATCTAAAAACATACGCGTGTAAGTTGTTTGTTTGTCGAATCACTGACCTGTCTGTGCTTCATCCACAAATGTTCTTCACTATAGCAACTGTGAGATTGGACAAGCTTTACAAGACACTGGCAAATATGCCAATGAACCTCTGGAAATTGTCTACTCATTAGGTTGAATTAGTCCTGTGGTGATGATAAACAACCCCCCTGAAAGTTATTTATTTATTTAATGCAAATCATAGAAGAATTCCTACTTGTCGGTTGATTGGATGTAGCATAGATTCAATTTCTAACACTCAGCTGTTGAACTGGGCTGGTCGAATGCCGTTGCAGCAGGCAAATGTCACACTCGTACTAAAAGGATGACATATGTCTGCGTATAAATATATGGTTCAGGACATTCAGGCAAAATGACCTCAGACCAAGCTGACTAGGCTTGGCTGCCTCAACAGCACAGCCTTGAATCGTAAAATTTTGTTCTTTCTTACAGGATTCATCACGACATTTCTTTTCCAATACCACAATTACATAATAGACAATAAATTACAACCACAACTCTTGGTGAATGGCATTATTGTTATATTCCTTTATTTTATTAAGCACACTCTCACACTATCACTGTATGTGCTTCAGCCCTGCAAAATCACAGTTTTTCTTATGTTTTTCTTGCTAAAATATGTAAGTAAATAAATAAAACGTATGGCGAGAGAAATCAACCTCCCTCAGTTGGTTAACCACTTATATTGGTAATTTTCCACATGGCTACCTGAATTAGAAGCACAGGCGTAGGATGAATTGGACATTGCTCAGCATTGTGTAAAGCTTGTCCAGCCTTTCAGCACTGGCTTTTAAAGAACACATGTAAGAGTGAAGCATGAATAGGTCAATTGTGTCTGAACTCATCAACTATTAATGCTCTTGTTATAGGTACTTCGGTAATGAAAGTGATGGCTTCGGACGCAGATGACCCCACCTACGGCAGCAGTGCAAGGATAGTATACAGTGTTCTGGATGGAGAGAAGTTCTTCACAGTTGACAGACAGACTGGTAAGGACACCTGCACTGGATACTGATAAGCACCCTGCTCATACTGCCACAGCCGTAACACTCCCCAGCTGAGAGTGATTTTCAGCTCGCTCCTTTGGGTCTTGTGCTTAATACAGCCCTTTTTTCATGTTTCAAATTCATCTGTCATCTCACTTTCTCACTGCCCATTTCCTAATGCCCAGCATTAGACATTAATTGAAAGGCTTAGCATTAGCATTAGGGAAGATTTTCTTTTAAGCGTCTTGAGAAAATAACCCAAAAGACTATAATGTGTCATGAAGAGCGTATTATAACCATAACTGAACACGCTAGCATTAAAAGTGCAGAGTGGAGGGCTCCTGAGTGGCACAACTGCCTAAACATTGACTCTGTCTCAGTATTGGTAATATTTCATGTTACGTCCTAGATAGTAGGTGGAACTGGAGGTGACTAAATTTGGTGGAAAATATCCCAGTCATTGGTATATAACCTGTTTGAATTTGACAACAATGAATACAAAATGAGTGGCAGCAAAAACTTTAGAGGAATGTTAAGAAAATTAGCCTAAAAAACTTATTTACAAAGCGGGAGTGCTAAAATGTTTGAGGAGTTTATGGTCAAGAACCCTGCAATCATGTTTATCACGTTAAGTCATGCAGGGATTAAATTCCTTGTCACTGAAAGGAAAAAAAGAGAGAGGAGTTGGTTTTAGGAACTGCAATGCTATATGTGATAGATAGCTGGTCTTATATATGGGGCAGCTGGTAGCCTAGTGGTTATGGCATTTGTGGGTTCGATTCCCAAGACTGCTAAGCACCTCTCCCCACACACTGCTCCTTGGGTGCTGTGTTCCTGACTGCCCGCTGCTTCACTTGGTGAATGGGTTTAATGCAGAGGACGTATTTTGCGCTGTTCACACTGTGTGCTGTGGTGTGTTGACGTGTGGCAGAATGGTCACTTTCACTTCACTATATGTTAATATTATTATATTAATTCTGTCCATTTATTTACCTTAGCCTACTTATGAATTTTGCCATCAACTGTGTACGCTGAGTTCCTTATGTTGTCATAAATATAGGGAATAAAGCCATATAGGCAAGCTTGGATAATAGAACAATGCCTGGATATGATGAGTTAGTAGCACTGTATTAAAGCAGGCCCGTAATCTGTATTTAGCAGGTCTTTCCAGGCACTCCTATATTCAGCTGTAGTGCGCACACAAGCAGGCAGTAGAATAACACCAAATATACAAAAATGAGCCCCAAAACCCCCAAAATTATGATGGTCTTAATACCCAGCCAGCAACAGAAATAGTTCAAATGCAAAGTTAATAAAGATTGCAATCAGAGTCAAAGTTTGTGAGAAAAGAAGCTCCAGTAGACAAGATTGAAAAAGGGTTAACCTGTAATCTCACCCCTCTGATGGACAAGAAGAAAGCAGTTCTTTAGCAGCCACACACATCTTCTGATGGAGAATACCTCACAAGGAAAGTTTACTCCTGTGAAGCTGTGTCTCTGGACAGCTTGCATTTAGATGAGCCCAAATGTTGTGTTCACCTGCACACACACACTTATTTCCTCACACCCTGAGCACTCGGACTGTCAGGACGTCCTGTCCAGGGACAGTAAAACTCATGCTGTCCCGGGCAAGAATATTTTAACGCTTCAGAACTGATGAATTACTGTCAGGTCAGCAAAGGTGGGTATGTAGATAAAGCTGTGTCTTTTGATGAAGTTACACTTCGCATTTACAGACAGTAAAGCAAGGCTCTATCTGTGGCACTGTTGTGCTGAAGCCCATTATTATACTTACAAAACCACACAGCAGTCCTATGATTCTAAAGACCCACCTTAAATTGACCCCATACTAATTTTCAATATAAAAACACGGCTTATGTATAAAGCATTACTCTAATGCATTCCCACAGTTATCAACCAATTCAGGTGTTTCAGGCTGTTGGTGTCCTGGACACCATGAGGCCAGCAGCTAGATGAAACCATGAGATGTAAAAAGGTAAACAAATAGTTTAACTCAAACTCAGTTATGCATGTAGGCTAAAATTGTGTACATAGTCTTTCTTTTTTTTTTGTGTGTGTTTGTTGGCTTGACCCAGTCAGACATCGGTTCAACGCCACAACAGTTGTCATTGTTATTGTTTGGTCAACATTTTTGTTGACAAAAAAATAAGCATGGGGAAAAAAAAGAAATGATTCAATCATAAGTCCTCATTAAAATATGATAATGAGAGCTGTTTAGCAGATGTTGAGGGGATAAGGACATGTACAGACTGTCTACCTTGTTCTCAGCTTTGTTCCACTTTTTTAACATGAAATCTGGGGAGCAACTGAGTGATGGAAAAAAGCGCCTAGTCTAAAAAAAAAAAAAAAAAAAAAAGCCAGACAGTGTGTACACGCTCTAATGCGGGGCCCTCCTCTGCTGCTTGTTTAGTGTGTAGTTTGTGTAGATGGGTAACAGGTGTTCCCATGGCTGCGATAACAGGCCGTTGTCTAGGGCGCAAAATGTCAGAGAAAGTTTTTTTTTTAGGAAATGTGTCTTTTCACGGTGATAACATTGCGTGGACAGACATGGGGG
This sequence comes from Brachyalestes nurse, assembly GCA_037974405.1. NCBI lineage: Eukaryota > Metazoa > Chordata > Actinopteri > Characiformes > Alestidae > Brachyalestes > Brachyalestes nurse. The sequence goes on from JBBPCY010000109.1 coordinate 23,817,755, forward strand.
GTTGAAGGCATGTGGGGGGTGACTTGCCCCGGACAAAAAACATCCCACCAGATTTTGCTGTAATCGTGCTCATGCCACAAGCAATGGTACAGTTCTGTTTCTGAGGTACTTATAAATGCACTTTGTCCAAATATGTACTTGCTTGCTTAATCAATACATATTGTCTGTCTTATGATCAATGTATTGAATGTGCTGCAACAGTAAGGAAGAGTTTCATTTTTTCTCTATATCTTTGTTACTTTTGTCATCAATATATTTTGCTTAAATATTTATCTCTGTTGTTTTGACACCAAGCTCTGTTATTACACTAAATTATAGATTCAAAGGAACTTCTACACTGAACACACACTGTAGTTCAAAACTAGACATTAAAAGTCTGCTGAAACCTAGCAATACATGCCTGGTGTTACAGTGAGCGGGCTGAATGCCTTGAAATCTTTGCAAATGATCGCATACTGTACTCCCATTTGTCTGTGAAACCTAGGCAGACATAGCACTTTTCACCCACAAGAACAGTCTTCAACCCCTGCAAACTGAGTTATGAAGGTCACTGAAAACAAGCTGAATTATTTTCTGAATTAGTTTCTGAGAGGTGAAGGACAGGATGTTGTTCGGAAAGATATTATACAAGTTAGTCTGGTTTAGAGGGACCGTATAATACAAGTTTATTTTTTCCTGAGGTCTACTGTCATGATTTCTTGACCATTTTCATCATCCCTTATAATTATACATTAATGAACCTGTTTTGTTACTGTGCCTTTAAAACTAAAATAAAATAGTATAGATTAATTAAAATATGCAAATTATCTCTGTTGTGAATGGCTACCCTTCATTGTGCCTTCTTCTAAAAGCAGTCCAGGCTGGAACACTATCATTACATTGTGAATGGACAGATTAATGTGAAAAGACAACAAAAATGCCCTTAAACTACATTCACACTACATTTTTTTTTGTTCACATCATTAAATGTGGTTAACATCAGATTCCAGTGTGAACCGGTCACGCTCCTGAACTGACCTGCATGTGTAAAAGAATAATAACAAAGATGTCACAGGCACCACGCTATCATAAATAGATAAACATGGAGGCCACTGAGGACAGCATCTGAAATTTCGTTTAGAAGTTGATGTGCAGCAGAACCAGACGAATTCGTGAGCAGAAGATGAGGAGAAAGAGCGCCAAATTTTTCATAATGGGTTTTTGTTCCGAAATGTCTGCTACTTCTGTACGGGAGTGTGTGTGGATCCAGAGTCAGAAGCGAGAATTGTGAGATTGTGAGGTAAATGGCTTCACTAAAACAGATTTCATCCATTTCAGAATTCAGAGTTTCAGAATTTTCAGGACTGACTCCTTCCATCACAGCTGTCTTCTATGTTTGTATTCAGTATTGAGTGACTCCCCAGTGCTGTGTACTGTAAAAGTCACATGGATTCTGATATGACTGTTCAGACTGAGATCACACTGCAAAATATCAGATTTGTGTGTGATTTAGGGCCACATATAATTGGAATCTGATCTGAGCTTTTCACACTGTCAGAAATAAACACATCTGAGTCAAGTGAGTTTTGTGCCACTTTTGCCTACAGTGTGAACATTAGTAAAACCTTAGCAAAGTGTTGGGTTTCAATACTCCTCAAGTCTCTGAAGTTGAACTGGGACGATGGAACACCACCTTTCCAAGATATATTCCGTCAAGTAATGTTGCGGCGGTGGAGGGCGCTATTAAACACTGTTGACTGGGAAGGCCATAGCTTATTATTTGCATCATATTCATACTTACCAAACCATTCTGTGATGCCTTGTTCCTTGTGGTGGCATTGCCACCTTAGACGAGACCCCTGCCCCTCACATGTGGATCCTCTCACTGTCAAGCACGGTCAAGCATTCAGGCCTACACCTTTCTCTTGATGTGTGCCACACATCCACAAGTGATTTCTTTTAAGATGACAATGCCTCCACTAGGACTGAGATACTGGTCCTCAGAGATGGTGGTTTTTACAGCTCTCAGATGGTCATTCATCTTTGTAATAAAGGGTTTATGTTCTTCATCGCTACTACAATATCCCTCCCTGTGCAGTTGTGGCCAGACCTGCTGGTGCAGTCTGATCACGTCCTGCATTGACATTCTCAGTCACCTGAGGAGCAGCTGCTCTTTTGTGTTTTCTTTCACATCACACTAATGCACCAGCATTCCACACACTGAATCTGCGTATCCAACCCCTTTTGCCAATATTCTTCCCAAAGATGTAAATGCATATGTAAATGGAGATGCCACTTTAGTCACTGTTTCTATTGAACCACGGCCAGTATTTGTGACTGAAACTCTTGCTATCCATGCTTCAATAATGATCCCTTGTTTAAAATCACTTAGGTCAACAAGGTTTACTTAGCATTTTTATACATGCCACAGAGCATGGGAGGATCTTGATCACTTAATCGCATCACCTGTATGAAAGCTTCTGCACATGTTTTATTTCTCCAGTCATTTATTTGTGTTTTTTATTCAGTTCAGCAGTCGTATGCAACTGCATTGATTGTCTTGGCAACATAAAAATTGACTATTTTTACAGGTTAGTGTCCCTATTTTATCCATACTCCAAACATTTATGTCAAAGAATTGAGGAGTGTTTGGTTTTCAGTGATTCTACCTGTGCACATTGACCTGTGATCTCTGTAAGGGAAAAGAAAGACAATTACAAAACTCCACAACAGCAACCCTGACATCTTTTTATGATTCAGGCAAAGGCAGTAAACTCCTCTCTTTCAGCAGTGCTGTCTTCTCTCTAATCTGCCGCACACATGAGAGCTTTTGTTGCTTCCAAATATCCCCCAGAGAACTTTTAATGATTTTTTACTCGGGCTGTGGGCCTTGATTTGGTCAGCCTGAGTGCCAGGAATGATGAATGGCCATGGGTTAGCAATGTTAGCCCACAGACTTAAGCCTCCTTGCACACTCCTGACTGATTAGAGATCAGTTAAGAGGGCTAGAATTTGATGGGATGTAGTACAGTGCAGGTAATGGGTCATAGACCTCAACAGACTGTGTATTTCAACAGTGACCCCATTAACGTCCCCAAGTCATTACAAATCATTAAACTCTGTCCATGGTTATTGAACTATGCCATTCATTAGGAGGTTCAGGCGGGGTAAGTAGGTTGTGCCAGGGGATTGTTGTTGCTGTTTGAACTTGGGAAAGCAGTAGTGCTTCTTCTTTCATGTGTTCAACCTTTTGATGAATTTATCTCATTACTTTGCTTAAATTTCTCTAATCATGAGTGTTTTGGAGCTCTCAGTTCTCCCTGAAATTTGTTCAAAATATGCGAAAGAAATAAATCCAAGTGTAAAACTGCCAAATTTAATATGTAGCGCCACTGTGCTTTTCCCTAAAGAGCCTTACAGTATCTTCAAATGCCTTCCAGATGGAACATTTACTATCTGAATGACTAAATGCCACATTTGCAAGTGATCAGTCCTCGCTTCACCCACTCTTATGTTGTGGCGGGGAAGTGAATTCTGTCGTCTTCTGTGTGTGCATTCCTGACAGCAGCAGTCGGTGTGTCCCCACCACTGAACTGTGGGCAGAGATGTGTTGTGCCACACAAACACGGCCTGTGGCTATCAGTTCTTTGCAGGCACAGAGAGAGAGAGAGAGACAGAGAGAGACAGAAACACAGACACAGACAGACACACACAGACAAATGCACACGCAGCGACAGAAAAACAAAAAGAGAGCGAGTTTATGCAGACTGTTATCAAAAGCAGTTTAGAGAGCTGCATGATAGAACTGCTTTTAATTTTGGCATTTGTTCAACAGAATTATTAACTTGCTGCATTTTACATTCTCATACAGAGCACAGGAGGATGTTGATCACTTCATTGCATCATGCAGTACACCTGTAAGGAAGCATCTGCACATGTTTGTTTCACCATTCATTTATTTGTTTTTTTTTTGTATTTAACACCAGTTGTATGTTAATGGATTGATTTTCATGGCAATGCAAAAAAAACAAATATTTTATCAGGTCATTGTCTCCCTCTCCTTAAAGCTCACTGTGTAGATGTTTTGGATTGTGAGTTGTACTTCAAACCGATGTTGTTGTTTTGTGTTTACTTTTATGGAAAGAAAACTATTCAAAACTGATTATAGTTTGCAATATTTGATATTTATTTGTTCCACTTTTCTAGCTTAGTGAAAAAAGCACAGCATAGACCCAAGGCAACAACAAAGCCTACTAATCTTTAGTCTTGTTGGCTCATGTTTATTCAGCAGCAGTGAGAAGGCTGATCCACTGATCCTCTCTATCCATATAATGAAATTATATATTTCAGTGCTGAAGGCGAAAAAAGGTCAAAGGTTCTACTCTGAGGGGTTTGATTCATTTTTAAATATACTCTATTTATCACTGCCAAATCCTGTTTGCTAATTAGGTCTCCTCTATTGCGGATAACCCGGTACAGTTGGGAGCGTGAAGGCTAACACCTGTTTCCTCCGTGATAAGTGTGGCCAACCGGTCTTATCAAGCCACTGTTCACCTCTCATGCAGCACTGTAGGTTGCTGAATGTGATTAAAGGGGTTTGATTCCTGTTTAGCTCTCTATATGTGACCTAAGGAGGCTCATGATTGGATAACATCTCTGTGAATTGGCAGGGTGAGAGAGCCCAAGCCATCCTTCAGAACCCATTAAGAGCACAGCCAGATCTGCTCTCATTTACCCTGGTGGGCTGTTTATATTGTACTGTGCAGAAGTCTTGCTTAAGATTTATCTGCTGAAGTGTGTTTTGCTTGGAAAAACAAACTTAATGAGGAAATAAAGACCAACTTTCCATTTATTTTACCGTCTAGTTTAAAATTGAAGTTTCTCTGTCCTTTATTATACCTATAGATTATATGTACGTTCTATCTACTTATCTATCTATATAAAAATGTTGAAGTGGCCCCTTATAGTCACATGTGAACACACTATCACGTGTGAACAGTGTGAAGTTCTTTCTCTGCATTTAACCCATTCAGGTTCAAAGCCCCACTTTCTGCCATTGAGTCCTTGAGCAAGACACTTAACCCTCAGTTGCTCCATTGCGACTGTACCTATATCCAATGATGGGAAGTTGCTCTGGATAAAGATGTCTCCCAAATGCCCCTTTACCTTTTTCTCATTTTTCCACTAATGTTGTGTGTGTGAAAGTGTGTAGATGTGTGAAGGTGTGTAGATGTATTATGGTGTGTGTGTGTGTGAAGGTGTGTAGGTGTATGATGGTGTGTGTGAAGGCGTGTAGGTGTATGATGGTGTGTGTGAAGGTGTGTAGGTGTATGATGGTGTGTGTGAAGGTGTGTAGGTGTATGATGG
>JBBPCY010000109.1:23823200-23834661 GCA_037974405.1 Brachyalestes nurse
TCTCAAATACACATACAGGTTGGGGGGTATCTTGATCTTTATCTAATCTCTATCAAAGCACTTCGGGGTCTAATTATTCCCAAATATTCTGCACACTCCTCCTGACGTGTGTGTTTAGTGGCAATGCCGGAGCTTTAATTGCCGACATGACCTCGAGCTCTATATCCCACAAATCCTCGACAGGGTCAGACGCTCAAGGCCAAAATAAATTAAACATCAAAAATGCAAATCTGTGTTATGCGATTTCAGCCCACAGTGCAGCAGCACCTCAAGTGTGTTATCCTTTTTATACTAGTTTATGATTTTAACTATTAGATTTTGACATAAATGAAGAATATTTATTTTCCTTCTGCCAAAAAAATAGTTCTTCTGCAGATAAACGCTACCATCACTCACACTCAAGGAGGTCTAACTCACACTGGATAGGAAAACAACTCCACACTGACAGCCTGAAAGAAGCAGCTCCAATTTCTCCACCTGTGTGAGACATTTAGAGGAACATCGGCAGCTCCAGGAGATCAAAAATACAAACTGAAAGTGAAACACAGAGAAACTTCCAGCAGTAAAGCCATTTCCCCACAAAATTCCTCATTCTTGTGAACATCCTTCTGAACAACTGAGGAATCTCCTCCACCTCACAGACCAGCTGCTCCTCCACCTCATGGACCAGCTCATCCTCCACCTCATGGACCATCTTCTCCTCCACCTCACGGACCAATTTCTCCTCCAGCACCTTGACCATCTTCTCCTCCACCTCATGGACCACCTTTTCCTCCAGCACCTGGACTATCTTCTTCTCCACCTCATGGACCATCTTCTCCAGCACCTGGACCATCTTCACCTCCACCTCTTGGACCACATTCTCCTTCATCTCATGGACCAGCTTCTCCTGCTCCTCATGGACCAGCTTCTCTTCCACTTTATCAACCAGCTCCTCCACCTCATGGACTTCTCCAACTGTGCTTTGGAGAAGGAGTCTGGCCTCACTGCAGTATTTAAGGTGGAACACCAGTATTTAATCTGGTGTCAATGCAGTATTTAAGGTGCATTATTAGTATTTAAGCTGACATCAATGCAGTATTGAAGAGGGAACATCAGTAGTTAAGCAACATTAACATCAGTTGTTGCTAGTTGACACTAAAAGAAAATTGTAGTGCCTTTATCAGGGTATACTCATAAGTGGTCTGCTAGCAAACCATGGTGAGAGGGTGGAGCTAACTGTGGAATAATAAGTTACCTGTATATTCATGTGTTCTGTATGATCAGATTACAGTTTTCAAAAATCTATAAAAGCTTAGTGCTATCATACGACTGGAAATCCCATTGGGGCACCAGTTAAAATTAGCATTTTCATTCTCTTATTTTTGTGCTGCTTATTGGCTTGGTTCTAATCACTATGGTGAGTCTTTTATTCTACACGTATTACTGTCCATTATCTGTTGAAATGATAAATTCATGCTTATTTACTGGATGGAAAATCATCTGAAGACCTTTTGTTGATGATGTGTCTTTGTTTGCATTGCTGATAAAGACTTATTTTGATTGCATTTGTATCAGCATCAGAAGAGATTTGGATTATTTATGAAGAATTAGTTCAGGCAAACTTTCCTGGAAAAGAGATTAAAGCCCTTTTATCACTCTGACGAGTGTGATTATGTAACCAACCAATGTTTGTTGGCACATGTCATTGTTGAAGATTGATGGACAGATTACCTGACTTTTCAGAGGCCCCCTTAAGACCAGTCGCACTTAAACGCCTGTAAAGCATATAATAGTCATGGCAGCATTTCAGGAGCCACAAAAGTGAGCTTTTCCTCCGTTTACTCTGCAGATTCAGACCTGCTGTTCCTGCTGTAACAGCTTTCTTCACTTATACAGTAGCTTATGCAGAATTACAGGCTTTAAGAGCGACATGGACAGACCTAAAGTGTTGAGTCTTGTTTCTTCATATTTTACTTCCAAAGATCCAGACTTTCTTGTATTTTTAATGTACTCTTGAGGGTCAGCTCTCCAGGCTTCCTGAAGGACTTACAAAGACTCATTTTCAGTCCAGTCCCTGAACCTAATCGGTTTCAGAGGAATGTTTTTGTTTGTTAAGTTGCACAGTGACCTACAGTGCCTTACAAAAGTATTCACCCTCGTATTCATGATCAGGGTTGGGTTATAAAAAAAAACATGACCATCCCAAGGAGTACCATTAAATCCATTATTAGAAAATGGAAAGATTATGGCACCATAGCAAACCTGTCAAGAGAGGGTCGTCCACCAAAACTTACAGACCGGGAAAGGAGAGCATTAATCAGGGCAGCAACCAAGAGGCCAAAGAAAACCCTGCAGACAGTGCTGGACGGGCTGGCGCGGAATCCCGTCAGCAAACCACACCCCCCCAACCCGAAAGCACGAAAAATGATTTGCATCTGGAAAGTGGTCGCTGTGTTTTGTAAATTAAAAGATACAAACCCTCCAAAATCCCTTTAAAATTCCAGGTGGTAAGGGAATAAGATGCCAAGGACGGGTGAAAACATTTGCAAGGCACTGTGCGTAGGAATCATTCAAGCAGATCAAAGACCATCTAACTCAAAGCCTGAACCAGTGAAGAAACAGGTGTAGAAGATCAGGTGGCGATCAGTATACTGGTAGTACTGATAGTGAGTGGTTAGAACTCCTTTACGTAGGCACTTTTTATCTTTAGGCACTTTGCAGGCTATCACAGTGAAACGTTTGTTCCTGTTTCTTACATTTAATCTTTTCAATCTTCCAAAGAAAGGACAGTTTGACAGGTGAAAAATAGTATTTTTACACCAACAAAGTGATTCAATGCAAATTGTAAGGAACTGTGTGGGGGCACAAGACTTTTCCACGGTACTTTACACCCCAGGTGCTGGCTCCAATGACAAACTTGACAACTCTTCATCCAGCAGTTAACAGCACATTCCACCTGCAGAGAGCACTGGAAAAATATGGCGATAAAATACCCCAGGTTGACTGTTCCTACACAGAAAACGGAAACAACCTGCCAGACAGATTCTAGGATTAATCAATAATTTGGCATTAATAAATCATCTGCACATCATGGACACAAGGATACAGCCTCAAGGATACAGTAGTTAATAATACAGAAGAGAAAGAGAGTGAGTGAGAGAGAGAGAGAGAGAGAGAGAGAGAGAGAGAGAAAGATATATATATAGAGAGAATAAAGAATGGCATATATATATAGAGAGAGTTAAGGGTTGGGAAGAATAACATAAAGACACTGTTTGTCAGAGTGTAAAAAATTCACACAAATACATAAAATGTATTTAATAAAACCTGAGAAAAATGCACCACATTTTAATTATCTGTCTAATAATGGATTGAAAAATAAACTGTTTCTTTTAGAAATGAGTATCTTATGAAATGTTGAAACGATCTATTTGCTTCCTAACAGCCAAGAACAGCACAACATTTAATTGCTTTCCCATCCTGCACTCCAATAACTCTGCTATAGACTGCAGGAACAACACTCCACATTAAATGAGAGTGGGCAGAACTAAACTGCTATAAGCTGAATGGGCGGGGTTAATGTACTGAATGCAAATAGACAGACTACGCCTCTGTAGGTTGATTGGGCTGGTTAATTATCTGCAAGCAGACTTGGCGGGGCTAAATTGCTGCAGGCAAACTTTTGTGGGGCTAAACTACTGTGGGACGAATGGGTGAGGCTACATTATTGCAGCCTGAATGGGAGGGGCCTGTTTTCTGCATGCTAAATGGGTGGGGCTAAAGTGGGGCTAAAACTGCTTCAGGCTTGAAAAAGGCGTGGCTGAACTGCTGAAAACTGAATGGCCAAGTTTATTTTCTGCAAACTGAATGGGTAGGTTAAACCACTATAGGCTGAATGGGCGTGATTAAACTTCTGAACGCTACATTTCTGCAGGCTGAATGGGCGGGGCTTGTATTCTGTAGGTTGGACGGGCGGGGTTAACCTACTGTAGCTTAAATAGGTGGGACTGAAGTTTCTTAGATGTTCCTCCACATGTTCTTAGGGAGTTTTCCTGACGTTCCTGCTCCCACATTCCTGGGTCAGAGGATGTTGAAAAAGCACCACAGCAGTAAAGCTGGACTGAACTGGAGGAGCATGGAAGTTGTTCCCCTGACCGAACATGACATCACAGCATTCGTCTGATCTCAGTCCGATCTGTGCCAGCTCCCTGCTTCTGAAACATGCTATTATAGTTATGTATAGCCTCAGAACATGCCATTACAGTGAGGCGTCGCTCAGCAACACCAAATTATTCTTATGCGAAACAGCAGTTTCGGGCTTGTTGCCATCAAGTTCACATCCACGTCCAACAAACATGATGGAGGACCAGCAAACTGTCCAACAGTCAACACACAAACCACTTAAAGGCCCTAAATCGTCAGTCTTCTTCTTCTTTTTATTTTTTCCCTTCATGTAGAATGTAAACAAAATTTAAGGGATTGCTGTTTGCTCTCCATGTAAGGAAACAAAGACGTTTTGAATCCACTGTTTTTGTGATGTAACAAAAACAGCACATTTTCATATTTATCTGCTATTCGACCTACAGCACATGCAGATGTAAAGAGTGGACTTCTAAATGGGTCAGTCAGAACAAATGTTTTACTGTGACAGGCTGCGAAGTGTCTAAGGATACAAGGTGTCTAGATAAAGTTGTTCCAGCCACTCAGCATTCAGCACCACTAGTTACTGATCACTGCCTGATCATCTGGAATCATCTGCACCGGTTTCTTCACTGGTTCAGGACTTAATTTAGATGTGCTTTGTTCTGCTTGAACAATTCATAAGTAGGTCACTGTGTGTCTTAACAAACAAAAAACCTTCCTCTGAAACTGGTCAAGTTCAGGGACTGGACTGAAAATGAGAGTCTTTGAAAGTCCTTCAGGAAGCCTGGAGAACTGTATGCGTTAAACATACAAGAAAGTCTGGATCTTTGGAAGCACAATATGGAGAAATTAGGGGGGCTAAGGACTTTTGCACAGTAATGTATACCTGGTCAGTACAAAAATGGTCTGTTTATTTTTTTTGTTTAAAAAGGATAAAAAGAAGTTGGAAAATGGCAAAAAAAGAATTAGCTGTTTTATTATATATTTATGAATGAACATAATCAGGAAAGCAAAATAAAACACAAAAATGTGGGTTATGGGCCCTATAAATACAACTGAGGTGAAAACTGATTTAGTTGCTTGTCCCAATCACATGCATTTTAATGCACTGCAGCACTGCAGCCCTGCAGCGTCCGCCTGTTTAATGAATAAATAGATTTCCTTTAACAAGCTGGTGCAAAATTTCCGAAGAGCCTGCAAGATGAGTCCACTTTTCTCCGAGTTTTAAACAGCGTGTGTTAAGCGACTCCATTTACCATCTGAATCTGATTTAGGTTGCATTTTGAGTGTGTGTGTGTGTGTGTGTGTGTACTGGAGTGTCATTATCCTGTTCCATCCAAAACTATACTTCATCAGACAAAGCAAAGTCTGAACTGGTTTAGACACTGTAATAAAGATGATTTATAAAGGCTGTATGAGCAGTTGTGCTGTTGTGCATTAATCTTGAGAATCTTGTATCAGTAAAGTCTAATTTCAGCAAATAAAACCAGTGTTTGCTCTCCTACACACTCGCTGTTTGCTGCTCTTTCACTCAGCGCACCACTGCTCAGCTGCTCTCCAGACCCCCTCCCTGTGCAAGTTTCTTGTGCTCCAAGGTTCAAAGATCTTGAGTTTTTTCTGTTTGTTTCTAAGACCTAAAATAAAAGAAATTTGGGCATTTTTGTTATTGATGAGCATTTGTGCATTTTTGAAACCCGATAAAGGAGTTGAAACCCGATAAAGGTTTGTATTGACTACAATGGCAGGTATGAAGGTGTGTAGATGTATGATGGTGTGTGTGAAGGTGTGTAGATGTATGATGGTGTGTATGAAGGTGTGTAGATGTATGATGGTGTGTGTGAAGGTGTGTATGATGGTGTGTGTGAAGGTGTGTAGATGTATGATGGTGTGTGTGAAGGTGTGTAGATGTATGAAGGTGTGTATGAAGGTGTGTAGATGTATGATGGGGTGTGTGAAGGTGTGTAGATGTATGATGGTGTGTGTGAAGGTGTGTAGGTGTATGATGGTGTGTGATGGTGTGTAAAGGTACTATTTTTGGTCACAGTATGACGTAGGACCACCATTTAGGAGCCACAACCAAAGAAATCGCCACAATACTTTCCTGATTGTCGTGTTTCGCCTGGGACATGCCATACTCGTACAATGTATACCAGACCTAAGACACTTAACAGCAAAACAGAGACTGTTTTGGGTGGAGGTAGCTCAATGGGTAGGATACTTGCCTCCAGACCAAGAGGTCATGAGTTCGAATCCTACTTTCAGCATACCACCACCGAGCAAGACCTTTAACCCCAAATATCTCCAGGGAGACTGTCCCCTGTAGTTAGGGAATGGCTGAAATGTATATTGGTTTATATTAGAGTGGGCTAAATGGACAGGAACTATATCAAGCAGCTATTATAATTCCTGCCTGAAAGGTCCAATACTGTTACTAAAGGAAGGCGAGTCATGTTTTGTCCAGAGGGTTTATTAATACAAACAGATGTTTTTCTGTGTGATTTTTCCATTCTTTTCAACATTTTCATGTTTGTTTAGTCTTTATACTGCTTAAACAAAGTAGGATCATTCTTACACTAATTTGTCTCTGATTTTTAGCCAAGCCCAGCTGCAGTTATGTTTAATAATGGTCGTAATCGGAGCTGAAAGTCCTCTCTTTGATGCGTTTGATGCTGAATATGCCCAGCATCACTCTGACAAGTGGCTAATGTGATCTTTCTATGGTGCCTCTATCGCTCTCTCTCTCTCTCTCTCTCTCTCTCTCTCTCTCTCTCCTCTTCTCCATCCAGGAGTGATTCGAACAGCGGTGGCTGATCTCGATCGGGAGACGCAGGACCGGTACGAGCTGGTTGTCAAGGCAACAGACATGGCAGGCCAAATGGGCGGTCTCTCCGGCTCCACTACGGTGACCATAGTGATCACGGACGTTAATGACAACCCTCCACGCTTCCCTCAGAGTGAGTGGGCATTAGGAGTGCCTTAAAACAGACACATGCCATTAGGAATGCCCTTTCTGTGACTCTGTGACTCCTGTGGGTCTGGACATAAAGCTTCCTGTGCCGTTTTAAAAAATAAACTGTAACAAAGTCACTGACAAAATATTTTAATGAGGGCTGTGATGATTAGCAGATTGCACTCAATTACTTGGTATAAAATAAATCAGCAATTAACATTTGCAAGCTGGAAATGCATTTTTTTATTCCTTTATACAGTATGAAGCAGAGCCGGATAAGACAATTATTTGCACAAATTTGAATTATGTGTGTGATTAAATGATATATATATATATTAAGTGGTAGATTACTTAGGGACAGGCCTAATTCTAATCCTCTTTGCATACAGTATAGGAAAACCAATGTCTTCCTATATTGTTCTTCCACATAATATGTTATCAAATGTGATCAACTGATCACCAGCTGCCCAAATGCAGAAGAACAAACTAACCACACTCAAAACAGTGGTTAGTTTGAATGAAATGTGGTTGTAAGTACAACCTTTAGATAAGGAACAAAGTGAAGTTCACTGAATACAAGTTTGTACACTGAGACCATTAGTTTCATTTATGTGAATACATAGTAGTTTTCTTCCTCTAGTACTGAGGGATTAAAGGATAAAAAATGATAGATGCCATTATTTAAAGTAGGACTGCATGTTATGAGCAGAGCAGATCTGTGATTACACTGCTGCACACTGCAATTGCTACAGACCTTAGATTATATTTAATATAGTTGGTGAATCAGCAGTGTGAAATGATTAAAGGCTGGCCTGCCTTACTTTTGGCCAAAACAATTTACCTTCATTGGATTAATTGACTACCTTGGTTAATCAAAATGAATGACCACCATATTTAATGAAAGCTACAGAAACACTTTACTGGGAATGTAACTGATCAAGGTACTCAGAGCACACAGTAAAAAAAAAGTGGAGATACATGATTACCAACAGCAGCACATTTTTGCTATAAATGTACAACTGGCAATCAGGGAGTTTATTTGGTCTTTGCCGATCTGTGTTGCAGTTTTATGGAGGGGATCACTTATCGTTCCTAAGATAATTATCAATGACACTAAAGTTGATAAGTGGGATTGAAAAGTGTGAGCCTGCCGTTTTTAAATTTTTTCACGCAGCAGTAAGCAGTCCTGTGAGTCAGTTGTCACATCAAAGGAAAACCAATATCAGAAACAGTATCTTTCATTCCTAATGTTAGTCACCATGGTGGAGCCTTTTATTTTATCCATGCAACTGGTATCCATGTAACAGGCAACTGGTTGTACAAATTTAAACTGGCCATTAAAGGGCAAATAATGTTATTGCATCTTTGGCTAGCTGTAAATATGTACTGGAAATATGCTATTGTTCTTTATGTGTTCATTTAGCTCACTTTAGCTGCAAGCAATAAAAAAAGCTAATAACATTTTAGAAAAAAAGGAATAAGCCTTACAAGCCTCACAAGCTTTCCTGCATCAAGGAAATAGAGTGTATTCAGCTAGTGGCTCATGCAGGTGTATTAAATGTATTTCAGCTCAGTTTAACTGTTTAAAAGTTTCAGTTTGCGTTTTCAATTATATGCAATCAATTTTCAAAGGTTTTGAAGAAATTTTGTCCAGAATAAGTGGAGCTGTAGGTGATTCTAGTGGTGGTCACGCAGCCCGTTCAGCATTCCAACCAATTTGACACCCTGTTAAGGGGTGAGGAACACAGACAAGTTCTGAGACACTGTATGCATTGTGTTTAATCGTTCGTAAAAATAATTTAGCACTATTTACCTTCATCAGAACACCCGTTGGCAAAAAGAGTTCTAAACATAATGTGCTTGATGTGTAACCGTTCAAAAGTGTTTAAAGAAACAGCAAAAAAATTATGCCTCGCTCAGGCCACTGAAGAAAGAGTTTCTGAGGGTGAGGAGAGGGTCATGCCCTACGCAGCGTCAGATTTATAGCCACGTTAAATTTGCATCAAGTTTAATAATACATAAAAATAAGTTCTCGCTATTTATAATCATTAGGACACTGACGGCTGAAAAATAAGATTAAGAGAGATCAACACATTGCAAAGTCATGCACAGTGTGAGCTGTAGAACAAAGAGAATGGTTGAGGGAGGCGAGGAAACTTGATCCAACAGATATTCGTTTTAATAAAAAGAGGAAAAATAGAAGATTTCATACTGAAAGATTTATAAGTTCACCAAAGTGGAACAGTCAGTGGTCCTGAGGGGGAGTTCTCTGTCCAGCTGAGAGCAAGAGAGAGAGAGAGAGAGAGAGAGAGAGAGAGCATGTACAGATGTCTAGGCAGGCTACCTGCAAATAGAAATAAGACATATTAGCCAGTAGCCACAACAATGTCAATGGATAAATGGCTATGCTTATGAGGGGTGAAGACTTAAGGGCACTTGGAAAACATTATTATATTTTTAGATATATGCACCACAGCACAGCACTCAGTGGGAACAGCATTAACACAGTGGACAACTGGTGCTCTTGTAGTTAAGGATTTGCCCCTTCAATTGGAAGGTTGTGGGTTTGAATCTCAGGACTGCTAGTGGCATGACTGAGGAATCCTTGAGCAAGGTACCGCCCCCACACACTGCTACCCAGGCGCTGTGTTCCTGGCTGCCCCTGCTTCACTTGGCGAATGGGTTAAATACAGAGGAAGAATTTCATGCTGTTCACACTGAGTGCTGTGGAGTGTATGACAGAATGGTTACATTCATGTACCCCCAGGGGCATATGTGACACACTGTGGGAAACCTTCCTAAATAATCGGAGAATCAGTTATAACATTAATAACATTAATATTCAGAAAAGACTTGGAGTTACAGAAGGAAGCGCTCAGCGTGCAGCAGGTGTTGAGACAGAGCAGGTTCTTTCTAGTGAAGCTCCTGAGTGCTGCATGCTGCTAAGTGAAAAGCTCCAACAGTGCGGAAGCGCGTTGTGTGCTGTTTGCTATGTAACGAGCAGCTTGATCCATTTAGAGTGGCTGAGTGAGTAAGTGAAGCTCAGGCCTCGTCGTCAGTTCCAAAGGTCTTTTGCTCGAGTCCATCCGTCTTCTTTTGCTGCCATCACAAGCACACCGATTCGCCTGGCCTGCAGACGCTGGTGTGTGTGGCCTCGAAGAAGCAGGGATTCTGAAAGAGCACGGCCGCAGACAAATGAAAAGCACTTTGTCTCCTTGCTTACATATCAGTGAAGACCCGGTGGGTGAAGCTTTTAATATAGTTTATGTCAGGGGAATACTGGGGGTATGTATGGTTCTCCGTCTGTGTGGCAGCTCCCCACAGAAGGAACAAAACAAAAAGGCAAGGGACGAAAGAAGCACGCGCAGACATATTAAATTTGAGGGACACGTGGGTATTTTTTTTCCTTCCCATTTCCTATGTTGTTTCTTTGGCTCTTTTCTTTCCTCCGTGAGGCATTACAACATTAGATTTATTACAGCGAGGAGAGTGTGTGAGTCAGGCCTGCACTCCCCGGTGCCTCCTTTCTTCTTCTTCTCAATGGCTCTCCTGTTTCCTCTCCTCTCCTCTTTCCTCTTAACCACACAAGTCCATATTTACTCCCCTCTCTCCCTGCCATCTAATTCAGTAAGCTCACTTTGCTGTGCTGCAGCCTTGAGTGATACTGCGATATCTTTGATAGTGGAGGCACGCAGCACCCTTATATTTTTTACAAAAATGCAGGTTCAGTGGACAAAAGCTATCTTCTATTGCTGTGGTTACTGTAATGAATAATAATTGTACCATTTCAATAGACATTCTGTAATGCTCCATGGGATATAGAATATTTTTCCTTTACTTAACCCTGCTAGGCTCTTCGTTTTTTGGTTACACAGGGAGTCATGCTGGGTCTGGCATTTTGGGGCTTTTCATTCAACATATTCAAACATTTTTGTTAAAATTCTCAGCAGATGTTTGCTTCATCCCATTTGCAAGTAATATAAACAAAACATGTTAAATGTGTCTCCTTTACCTTTGTTAAGTCACATTTATGAATAGAAATGCCACTCATTTTTCTTAAGCTAAAAACTGAAAACAGGGCCCACAGACCCGAAGACCTTATAAAGGTTAAGCCATGCTGCATTACAGGGTCATGGACATCCCATAAACACATCATGTCAGATGTCATGGAATTTTATTACAGATGTTTCCATTAAATGAGCAGTACCATGGTACCATTGCCAGAAACTGATATGACAGATACTACAAACCGGATTCCAAAAAAGTTGGGACACTATACAAATCGTGAATAAAAACTGAATGCAATGACGTGGAGGTGCCAACTTCTAATATTTTATTTAGAATAGAACATAAATCACGGAACGAAAGTTTAAACTGAGAAAATGT
>JBBPCY010000109.1:23840772-23861683 GCA_037974405.1 Brachyalestes nurse
CTCTCTCTCTCTCTCTCTCTCTCTCTCTCTCTCTCTCTCTCTGTCTCTGTCTCTGTCTCTCTGTCTCTCTGTCTCTCTCTCTCTCTCTCTCTCTCTCTGTCTGTGTCCAGATACTCAATAGACCGGAGCACAGACCAGGAACAGATTTTCAACATTGATGCTGTGACTGGTGCCATCACCCTGGGGAAGATATTGGACAGGGAAACAGCGGGTTGGCACAACATCACAGTGACAGCCGTAGAAGCAGGTACGTCGTCCGCTCCTTCAAAGGCAGACAGACGTCTTTTGGCCTAAAGCCTGTCACATCACTTTGAATAAATAGGAGCCAAAGCATATGCCCTTTTGCGGCAAGACTTTCTGCCTGGATCCCGCCTGTTTTTTATTGTGACCTTAAGTTTGAGAAAGATTAATTTCTTATGAATGCTCTTTGAAAGTTAATATCACTTCAGTCAGCATTGATTAATCAGTGGTTATAATATCAGTTCTTAACTCATTTACCACTCTTTCACTATTGGATTATGAGTCATATTTTATACTGTTTAAAAAAATAAGTCATTTTTACTGTGTAAGTGCAAGGTAGGTGGACCTAATGAAGTGATTATATATGTATGCATGCAAGTATAATCACTTCATTAAGTCCTCCTATCTTGCACCTACACTCTTTGTTCATTTTAACAGCTACACTTACCATATTTTTATACATTTAATTAATTGTGCATTACAGTTTCTGTCCACTCTATTAGACACATGTATCCTGCTGGTGTACCTTACAAATGATGGTACAACTATTGATAATTGTTCATCTGAATCTCCACAGTTTGTATTAGTCATCTTCTAGTCCTGTATGAGAGGCCAGTTTCTGGTCACAGGACACTGTTGGCTGAATACTTTTGGCTGGTGGTCTTTTAATAGCCCAACACTGTCACCGAGAATGTTAAAAATACTTCAGCCACAACAAGGTGTGATCCACACTTTCATACATTCATTTAAGACGAATTGTTGTACTTTTGTTTGTGCATTTTAATATCACTCTCTCTTTCTGAGCTTACTGCCATGGAAAATCTCATTGAGTTCAATTTGCTCCAGTTGGACAAAAATACAAACTGGTTTTAACTTCTGAAGATCAGGTTCAGACTGTATTAAAAGCCAAAGGTGATGCACTGCATCAACACCTGGCCCACTTGGCCTCATGCTGAAGCAAATGGTCTGCTTAAGGACGTGGAATTGTGTTTTGCAGCTCGGAAGAAGTTATCTCTCCTCAGCAACACCTCCCTCCCCTCAGGCTCCTTGCAGACTAACGTGGGTTTAGAGCAGCAGAAAAGCTGAGCTTTCCGCAGCAACACTGACAAACAGTTCAGTGGTTGCCGAATCCTATCTATTGGCAGAGAGTGACATATAATTTCTGGGGGCTCTGATAGTGTGTTTGATATCAAATTGCAGGCAGTTATTTTTTTTAAGACAGGTAAATGGAGGGGAAATGTAACATGTCCCACCCTTAGGGTATGAAGATACCACGCTAGGTTGTTACGTCTTTATCTAAGGAAAGGACAGTTGATGCAGAAAGAAAGAGAGAGAGAAAATACCAAATGCCACTTTCCAAAACAGATTCAAACAAGTTCAAATAATTCAAGCAGACACTTTCTTAGCTTTGCAATCAATTCTCAGAGAAGAATGAAAAGATAAATCCCAGTTTAAATAAAGCAATAAGCTACAAGAGGCTTTGTGTTATTTACTCTGTATATAATGCATCGCGAGTGCCATAGATCATCACAGCTGTGATGTTATTTGGTATAACGCACCGCACTGAGTGCTCTATTGCTTTTATACAACATTTCTGCACAATAACGGAAAAAGGACAGCAAAGAAACCGCAGACATCATATAAACTGGGTTTTAAAGGGCCCATATTCAGGGGTTGACATAATTTTCTTGCTGTAGTACTATAACGAGTACCTACATGAATGAATTGGTACGCACCCAAATTCAAAATCTTTCACCTTACTTTGGGCGCAAACGTTGAGAACTATAAGCAAGGGTTGGGTTGTAAAAAAATATCCAAATCTTTGATGATCCCCGGAGCACCATCAAATCCATCATCTTAAATGGAAAGAACATGGTACCACAACAAACCTGCCAAGAGAGGGCCGCCCACCAACTCGCAGACCAGGCAAGGAGGGCATTAATCAGAGAGGCAGCACAGAGACCAAAGGGAATCCTAAAGGAGTTGCAGAGTTCCACAGCAGAGACTGGAGTATTTGTCCACAGAACCACAATAAGCCATACACTCCATAGAGCTGGGCTTAATGGAAGGGTGGCCAGAAAAAAGCCATTACTTAGTGAAAAAAATAAAAGAAGGCACGTTTTGAGTTTGCCAAAAGGCATGTGGGCGAGTCCCCAAATGTATGGAGGAAGGTGCTCTGGTCAGATTAAAATTGAGCTTTTCGGCCACCAAGGAAAATGCTATATCTGGCGCAAACCCATGACGTCCCATCACTCCAAGAACACCATCACCCCAGTGAAACATTTGGGATGTTTTTCAGCAACAGGGACTGGGAAACTGGTCCGAGTCGAGGGAAAGATGGATGGTGCTAAAAGTTCTTGAGCAAAACCTGTCAGTCTGTCTGTGATTTGAGACTGGGACGGCAGTTCACCTTCCAGCAGGACAATGAACCGAAGCATACAGCTAAAGCAACACGAGTGGTTTAAGGGGAACCATTTAAATGTGTTGGAATGGCCTAGAAGTCCAGACCTCAATCCAATTGAAAATCTGTGGTCAGACTTGAAGATTGCTGTTCACAAGCGAAAACCATCCAACATGAAGGAGCTGGAGCAGTTTTGCCGTGAGGAATGGGCAAAAATCCCAGTGGCAAGATTTGGCAAGCTCATAGGGACTTATCCGAAGTGACTTGCGGCTGTAATTGCTGCAAAAACGGTGGCGCTACAAAGTACTGACTTTAGGGAGAGTGAACAGTTATACATGCTGAAGTTTTCTGTTATTTTGTCCTATTTGTCGTTTGCTTCGCAATAAAAAATAAATACATCTTCAAAGTTGTAGGCATGTTCTGTAAATGAAATGGTGCAAACTCCCAATTTTAATTCCAGGTTGTGAGGCAACAAAGTATGAAAAATGCCAAGGGGGTGAATACTTTTGCAAGGCACTGTATGTCCCTTTTTTAAGTGCATAATATTTTTCCATTATATGGGCACTTTAATGAATTTTGTCATATGGACAGAGCCACAAAACGTGCAGTATTGATTATAGCTCAATCTTTTCAATATTTATGAGATTACCCTGAATGTGGTTTTATTCCACCCAGTCCGTAAAGCCCTTTACAGTCAGTCTTATGTGCTAAAGTCAACTGAGCAGAAGTTACAATATTTTTGTAAATGCTGTGTGTGCAGTAAAATATGAGTGCTTATCTTCAGTGTAAAGACATGACACAGCAACCAATGTCTGACATAGTGTGTAAAAAAGGTATGCTGCTGTCATAAATAACAGGATGGGCAGAACAGTCAGGGAATGTATCTTCAGAACTGATTGTTGCATTTTACAGTATGCAAGAATACATAGTGAGTAATGTGCTCCCTTAATAAAAAAAGGACCATACAAATGTTTTTTTGCTCCAAATCCAGACTTGGAGAGCCTGTATTCATCACAGTCCAACGCACTCACTAAACCTGGCAGTTAACAGGTGTGTGGAATTATGTGTGTTTGAGCAGGGAAATCACCAGATTGTGCTGGATTTGGAATTTGGGCACCCCTGCCATAGAGCAATTATTTTTGTATTGAACAGGGATGTTTGGATGTGTGAATTTGAAGAACCTTTCAAAGATATAAAGATCCTTCAACATAATATGAAGATTATTTAGTAATTTAAGGGTTCCTCCAAGAAAGATATATAATGTGGAGGCACCATGAACTTCAGAAAGGCTCTTGACCCTCTCAGAACAATTCTTTAAAGAACCATCTAGTGAAAGGTTCTTTTGAAAAAAAAAACTAGTTCTGTGGCATCATGTGAAGAGCTCTTTCTGGCAGTTTTATTATTGAGTGCAGTTCGTTTACGTTATGGTTGCCAAGCAACATAATGAGCACAGATTATTTATGCAGTACCATGGTTTTTAATAACCTGGTGCATTAAAACAGAATCAGTTAATGTGTGCGGCCATAGACGTGTGTATATCAAGTGTTTTATGGCTTCAGATGTGACTCAGCCAATCAGATTTTAGAACCTGTTTTAAAGTGAGACTTGCTTATTGTCTTTTGTTTTTTTATGAGAATCCAGCAGTAAGAGTCAGCAGCTCCAGCACACAATATTTAAAGAGCTATCCCAGTAAAGGTTTTAAGAGAGTAATCAAATTATGCAGAAGAGGCAATGAGTTTGTTTCCCGGCATGAGGCCAAGGCTGAGTGTGTGTTAGGAGGCAGCGGGGTTTAATTAAGCAGGGCTGCTTCTTCTGGAGGAAAAACCCTGGAGTTCAGACACTGGATGATTCACATGTTAGATCTGCTGCTGCGGTATTAGCGAACAGATCACCAGCCAAACAGGATCTGACACCTAACGTTTAACAAAACAGCATCACGTTTTGAAGCATTGACTATAATTAAATCTGCCGTTCATTCCAGGGAACGTTTACCAAGGCGTTTACAATGTTAAAGTGATCTGACGTGTCAAGTACAACAAATCTTGTCCTCTGAAATACCAAATTATGGCAACAATAATTTGTGCTGGTCTTTGTGACATTTGTGTGACATTTTAAAGTGTCTGTGGCTCCGGGAAGCTGCTGAGGAGGATGTTGGGACGCTGCTTCATTGAGCGTTTATGGCAGAGATCCCCAGCAGAAGTCGGATCCCTCATTCAGTGCCAATTAGCACAAGAGAGAAGCCACAGCTGTCTGTAGTCTGCCCTCACTGGATGCTTGTATATGTGACTCACTGATTGAAGTCTGAGCTTTAGTTATTTTCTTTAAGGTTGGGAGAGGACAATCAGGGGAGAATTTTGCAGATCCTGTATTCATAATGCATGCATAACACTTTATAAACTAAGAGTATATAACTTAATGAACTGACTTTATAAATCAAATTCAAGACCATCCATCCATTATCTGAACTGCTTATCTTTAACTAGGGAGGTTTATCCCAGCGGTCATAGTGGTAAATTTTTTATCTTCAATTTCTAATGTGGGAACCGGAGCTCCTGGTAGAATTCCAAATTAAAATCAAAATGGGTTATTCTATTTGGTTAGACAAAGTTTACTTAATTTCATGTTTGAATATCTGAACACACTTTTGCAGCTGAATAACTATATGAGCCACAAATAAATTTTCATTTGAGGGAACTGAAGGGTATACTTCAGATGGTAGATGTTTGAAACCAGCTAGTACTCCATTTGTGAACACTAGACAATAATTGAATGATAATGAGACACATAAAAAAAAACCTGTTTCACTCATTCTGTGCATGTATGATGTCAGCAAAGTGGAATGCTTTGCTTTTCTTTCATGTTAAAAGGTTTCTAAGCAGCCCAGCATTGTGTCCTGAAATGCCTCCGCATCTCCTGCCTATGTTTTTCCATATGTGGCCCACACCACATAATTAAAATGTAGTTAAAACAAAAAAGCCATTCAGAAAAAGCTAAATACTACTTGCAGGTAGAGCTACAGGCTTGTGACAGTTGCTCAGGCAGAAAGCTGCAGTAGGTAGATACTCACTCTTTGCTCGGTGTATTAGACAAAGTAACTGATTTGACTATTTATTCATTTGGGAAACTGATGTCTGTGCAACTTACTTACAAACAGTGCGTTCCTATATACAGCCTTACAGGCTTATGCTAGACTTTCTGTTTTATGTAAGCCACATAAGGCTCTGTGAATGCATCTGTAACGCATCATGAATATAGCATGCATAGAATTTTTTATTTTTTTGTAATTTAGAGTTTGTGATTGAGTGAGTGCATGGGAGGTACTTTCATATCATTTAAGTCGTATCACATCATAATGAACATTTACCGTGGTGGGTTCATTCAGGATTTATTGCTATGTCCATCTTCCAGCTGTTTCTTCCTGTGATAAAATCCTTCAAGCATCAAATCAAGTCATTTTAGTGGCATTTCCTCAGGGCCCAACTGACCTTTGTGATGGAAACACATTATTACCCTGCCATCCTTGAAGCTCTCCTGCTCGTCTAGCATGCGAGGCTGTTCCTCATACAGAAGTATCTCTTTGCTACTTACAAGCCATGCTCAGAAGTTTCTTTTTTTTTCATTATATTTTCTGGCTGATAAGATATGTGGCCTTCCAACATCTGGTGAGCCTGCAGCAGATGCGAGCCGTCTCTGTAAGCTGCTGAAATCCCTTTCCCTTAATATCTCAGCCACACATGAGTAGTTAAATTTAGCCCATGGGTTGTACGTATGAAATAAATGGAAGCAGGCTCACTGATCCCGGATCAGTTTTAATGACTCTAATATGAGAATAAGGTTGTTTCAACACAGTAGCTCCGACAAATCCTGTTTGCAACGTGGAGCCGCTGATCCTAGATCAGTGTTTCTGACACTTGACATATTGTTCCAGGTGCACCGCGCCACTGATGGTTCTTCTGTCAGCGTTTCAATATATTTCCTTCCATTAATGACTCCACATCACTGCGTGTTGCAGATTAAGCCGTTAAGAGGCATAGAATGGATTGACGTCGACATGTTAATTAAAGATAAGCGCTCAAATATCCTTAATTATATTTGCATACGGTTCAGTACTACTTAATGCCATATGCATGTGTTCTCAAAATTAAATATGCCCAGATATTCTAACTGTATTAAGTTAGAGTAATGATGAAGTTAGTGATAGCTAAGCCTTGTGTGATGTTCGGGTTTCCTTAATATATTGAAAGTATATCTGACATAATGAAATAATGTGGCAAATGAATTTAATTGAGGCTCAGTCCATTTCCATCGCATAGAACATGCAGTTGTGAGTTGACTCACTTAAACCAATAATGAACAAATTCCTCCTGCTGCAGCTGATCCCTCTTCGCTGGCCTTAAAAGAAGCCTCTTACAGTGAAAGTAGGCAAGTCCTCCCTTCTTTTAATCTTAACAAGAACGTGATTAGAATCATTTTGCAGCCCACTATTAAACCCGTTCATGTATATTTATATCATTAAGGAAACCCCAACAGTGCATTCTAATCATTAAAGTTGCATGTGGTGTACTGTAGCCAAGCTCAGTCTAAAAAAGGCTCGTTAATTCAGGATTGCTTCTCAAACATGGAGAAGAATTAGCTTTCTAATGAGAACAGTGTTCTACACTGTGCAGACGGGGAGACGGCATGTGTGAGCCCTGTCTGTTAGTCCTGCTGCCCTACTCAGTTTTTTCTAAGTAGTTTGTTGTATTTTACATAGGGCTGCAACAGATATTGGATTGCATTCAATTAAGGCTGTCGAATTAATGTGTTAATTTCGATCAATTCATCACAGAAAAATAATGCATAAAAATATATATTTTTACACGGATTAATCGCATGGTGTTGACTCTTTAAACTGCTCTGGTGCTCATGGGTGCTTCATAAAATGAGACGAAAGACTAGATAGCGCTGCTTTGCCCAGTGGATGGAAAGTTCACGTTTAAAAATGGACAGACGGAACGGTTGATAGGAGGAGCGTTACCTGCAATTCATGAAATAAGGAATTTTTGTATCATAGGAGTACATCACGTCTAAAATCAACACAAAGCATTTAGGATCAAACTCGGCGGTCCGAGTCGGCACAGCCCCTGTTCCCAGGCTTGAGGTGCCTCGTATGCACAGGCACTGGAACCATTATATTAGGGGGTGACTTTTAAAAATCATTTGTTTCGTTCCCCCACTTATCCACCCAGCGATTTTGTATAAGCGAAACACGCAGGATGCCACGTGCAGTGTGCGCTCTTGCTCCTCCACGGGGAAAACACTATGCTACAGCTATCACCCCCTCCACCACCCCCGTTCCAGACCCCCCAGCAGTGGGCCCCCCACCACATTAAAATACTTCTGGCGCTCGTACTTGCATGTACATTGTCTTAAACTGCACAGATGGATTTAGTTCTATCATTGTTCTTGCTGAAGCATTTTTGGTTTTGCTCCCTTAGCATATTAGGTTTAATTTTTGATTGTTGTGATCATCATTGCACATGAACACTTTTACAACAAGAGCTTTTAATCAATTAGGTTCATTTTCTTGAGACCTCGCTTGACACCCCTACATTCAATACATTTGATCATATAAAATGTTCAGAAATGGAAAAGCCATTGGAATAACCAGTGTGTAGCACATTGATAAACCCACACACTTCCATTGTGAGGTGGAGGTTTGTCAAGCTAAACAGTATTTTGCCATCAGCAGCAGCACACAGCTGCCAGCTCTACACACCGCACTCATCGGATGGTTTGTGACGCTCCATTCCTCACTTTCTCTCCATCTCTAACTGCAACTGAAGCTCAAATACGTTTCCTACTCCCCTGGATTGCCAGCTAGTTAGTGTCCTCTCAGTTGTATTTATTCCCAAGAATAAATGACAGCGCACTGGCTGTAGGCTCTCTCTGGGGCTACGTATTCAGCTGACGTGATGAGTTTAGCTTTTTCTCTGCTATTGCTGCACCGTTCATTGACGAGATTTTTAAGAGGATTGTTAGAAAAACTCTGTACTCTCCTCTACTGCTCATCACTCATTAACTCATATACTACAGCAGCCTGCACAGTGTTTACAGGTTGGACAGAAACCTCCATTTATGTTGCTTATTGTGGATATAATAGTTTACCTTGTATTTAAATTTGTTTTTAAATTTTGTTTTTATTACAAAATATGCAAAAATCAATCAATATTTAAAATAGAAAGATATATTTATTATTAATTACTTTTTTAATTATGATTAACAATTAATTGCTATTAATAATAACAAGATTTACAAAATCAGTATTTTTCCACATTTTTATGGAAGATATGCATAATAATTATGAACAAATTTATTACAATAAGAGTGTATAATAAGGTGTATCTCGAATATCATGAAGCCATAAAATGATCTAAGATTATCACTGTACATGTATGAGCATAACTCAAATAGTAATTGGTTTCTATCTTGAAAGGTAAACTACATTAGCTAGATATATGCAGCATGTTTGTGGTATTGACTCTATATAAAACACTACATTGTACGTAAATGAGAAAATAACTGCAGCATTAATACTGACTGTTCATCCTACTTCTGTCCCCTCTTTTTCTTGCTGTCTTTTTCTTGCTCCAGATAACCAGTCCATGGCTTCGCAGACCGCCGTTAGCATTCGCATTCTGGATGTGAATGACAACCCGCCTGAGCTGGCCACCCCTTATGAAACTAAAATCTGTGAGGATGCCAAACCTGGCCAGGTGAGATAAAGCCTCTGTGCTTATTTATTATTTTTTTTACCTTTTCTTTTTTTCTCTCTTTTTTTTTAAGCCACTGATGATCATGAAAACAGCTTGACGGCCCAGGCAGATACTGTCATGTTTGTATTGGAAAGCAGAAACCAAGATGTCATTTCCTACAGAAATGGTAAATCGTCTGTGTTTCGCCCATCGCTGTCAATTTCCACGGATTCCATGGATAATGTCTCGGCATGACTGATTGGACGCCATTGACACACTTGTTACTATTGGCTTCCTACATTGATAAAGCTGTCAGCTTTGAAAGGAGAAATGCCAGTCTGTGAAAATCGCAAGCATTTTGATGAAAAAAGACTAAACACATCAGCAACGACTCTCATGCAGCTGGGACCATGCTTGATGTTTATTAGTCGCGGAGTCTTTAGAGGATATCAGGTGTTTTGGCATGTTGACTGATGATGAAGTGGTCAGATGCTAATTGCATTGTGAAATTGCTTCAAGTGTTGCACGCCTGCCTCGGTTTAATGAAAGCCTGTGACACGTGACCAGATTTCTTTCCCCAAAAAAGTTGTACATGAGCTGATTTGATCTACCTGGGCTAACATAGTTTGATCCAACAACCACATCCATCCTCTCTTGGTTTGAAGTCTGAGATCTAAACGCATTAAAGAGGAATTCAACGGTCTGTGCATTTTACCCTCAGAAAAAAACCTCAGCAATCGGTTTGTGTCAGTTTTAGTACAAAGCCAATCCCTTTTCCTTTTTTGTCAGAATTGTTTCATTATTGTCTCGCGCGTACTGTGGACCTTTTCAATTGGGCAGTATGATCCGTCTGACACTTTGTTCCAAAGGCAATTTATAAACTGTTTTTCAGAAGACCTGCAAACTCAGAAAAGGTGCGTGTCTTGAAAGCTCCTCTTAGATATTTCTCAAAAAAGATTTCTTGCATTCTTTGGGGTCTACTGCCAGTAAATAAACCCAAATTTGTGTCCTGTTTCAACAACAGTAACAACAAAACCTTAATATAATGCATTATGGTCATAATTGCTGATTTATACATGAATAGTCAGTTTACAAGCTGAACCACAGCACAAAATGTGCCATGGTTCGACTGCAATGTGTGGTCACAATATGCTTAAATCTGATGTTCAATTTGTCAAGACTACAGCTTAGTGCCACACACTAACTACATGCTTATGAGATGCAGTGAACCTTTCAGCACTGTTAAAGAAGCACATCATTTGATACGCAACTCAAATTTACGCTACCATGAGCTGCTCAAGCTAGGAAGTCGCTCTGTATGTGTAGTTAGGCACACGTTTATAATATCCACCCACTCTTTTGCGCTATTCTCCCACTTTGCCTAGTCCCTTAAATACACTTAAATACATACACCGATCAGCCAAAACATTAAACACAGTGAAGTGGTGAAGTGAATTAATGGTAAATTTGCCATTAATCAGTTAGGCAGTCAGTGTTGGAAGCAGAGGAAATCTAAGGATCTAAGACAACTTTGACAAGGACGGCTAGACGGCCGGATCACAGCATTTCAGCCAATATTGTGGTGTGTTCCCGGTATGCATTGGTTGGTACATACCAAAAGTGGTCCAAGGAAAGACAGCTGGTGAACTAGCGATAGGGTCGTGGGTGCCCAAGGCTCACTGATGTGTGTGGACAGTGAGGGCCTATCCCACAGAAGTAGTACAAATTGCTGAAAAATGACTATGATTGAAAGATATTGGAACACACAGTGCATTGCAGCTACACACCTCTCAGAGAGACAACTGTTTTTGACCAACAGCACCAGGCTGCACCATGGGACAAGCCAGAGCTACATATTCAGCTGACATGAGTTTAGCCCAAGCTCTGGTATAAAGGACTTTTTTTCGTTGCTATTACTGCAACATTCATTGAGGAGAGTTGATCAAAAATGATTTTTAAGAATATTGTTAGAAACACTCTCCTCTACTGCTCAAACACTACAGCAGCCTGCACAGTGTTTACAGATTGGACATGAACATCCATTTCTGTAGCTTATTATGATATATAATTGTTTATAAGTGTTTACCTTGTAGTGTTTACATTTGTTTTTATTAAGAATACATTTAAACAAATATATTTTTACTATTTTTTATTATGATTAACAATTAATTGCTAATAATAGCAAGAAAAAGATGTACAAAATCAATACTTTTCCACATTTTTATGGAAGATATGCAACAGGATGAGAGTGCCCATTCTGACAACTGTACCTGGCCTAAAGCACCAGGCTACACCATGGGCAAAACACAAGCCAGGCAGAGTGGAGGCAGAGTGGTGTTCAGCTGGGGAATGTTGGGTTCTGACATTCTTGTAGATGTTACTTTAACAGGTACCACCTACCTAAACATTTTTGCAGCTCACTTGACCCCTTCATGACAACAATATTCCTTAACAGCAGAGGCTCAGTCACACTGCAAGGACTGTTCAGAAATGATTTTAGGAACACAACAGAGAGCTCAAGGTGTTGAGAGCATCTGTAGGGGATCTCACACTTATAGATATCTGCTCCTAATGTCTTGGTACCAGATAGCCAAACAGACCTTCAGAGGTCTTGTGGAGTCCATGCCTCGAAGGTTCAAAACTATTTTTGCAGCACAAGGGGAGCTACACAATATGAGGCAGGTGGTTTTAATGTAATGGCTGATATAATGGCTGTATGCATAGCAAGAGAAACACGTATTATCATGCAAGTTTAGACCAGAATGCATCTAATGTATCTTATACTGGCCCAAAATGCTCACTGCATCAAACTTATTGCGTTATAGATGATGGTCCTATATGGACAGCATTTTTCTACATCTACATAAAAATCAAGTAAGATCAACTACACTCAAGATTAATAAAGGCTGCACAGAAGAAAATGAAAAGTGTCCTCGATTGCTCTACAGACTTTTAAATGAGGCCAGCGGAATCGAATCACTTAAAAGTACACCTAAAGTGATTATCTTTGCTGAACTAATTTAAAAGTTTTAGATGTGATAAATCAGAGATTTTTTATAAAGTTGATTTATCTTTTCCTTGGCTGGCTAAGCTGCAAATTTTCAAGGTTACTGATCTGCACATAGTACCGTGACTATTTCAGCATCAGCGATCTGCTGCATTTTTCATTACAGCAGGTCAGACCCCTTATGTGATGCGTACAATAGCCCCCCTTTTACAAAGGTACCCTATCATTAAGGTGCGATATCTCTCATTCTCTGTCAACAGCTTTAGGCACAGTGGGATCCAATTACCGTGTGTAGAGCAGGGGTATGATTAAGAAAATAAAAGGATTACTTTAAAACAAGGCCTCCATGCTGGAAGCTACATTTATATGTGTAATGAGGCCTAGGCTTCCCTCTCCATCCAGACACAATTAGCTAAGCGCTAAGTGCTAACTACCTTTTGCTCCTTTTGCGTTAGCTCATCTTGCAGGAATATTACTCCTCCCCGCCCGGTATCAGGACATTAACCTTCAGCTGATTATCACAGAGAGTAAAGTCATAAAGCTGAAATATTCATTGGCTTTATATTCCAGGTGGGACACAGTCTTTTTCTGTCAGAGCTCGCAAGCTGACCCCAATGTCCCATGCTTTTTTCACCACTTTCAGTGACCAATCAAGCACATTCTGCCTGCATGGTGTCTGTTAAACTGGTGCACAAGCCTAAACACAGGTTATTGCCTTGCATTTGTCTTTTGAGCATGTGCATCTGAGAGACATTTGTGCAAAATGTGGGTGGAGATGTGTCACTTTGTCTGAGTGGTATGTTTTTAAGAGATTTCCTTTAGAAATGGCTGCAGAAATAGTGGCTAAATGGAAACAGGATCCTCACAGATGTTGTAAGGATATTTACCCAAATACCTTTATTTAGGCTCCCAGGATCAGTAAGTGAGTAAAGAGTATAACTGTAAAGAAGAAGATTTTTAAGATTCTACATGGTGTAAAGGGTCTAAGGACAAACTTTATGATGGAATAGAAGCTTTACATTATGTGAATCTGCTTTAAACACAGTTCTTCCTAGAACTGTTACAACATGTGGTGTTTCTTTAATTTAAAAAAAAAGAGTTTTCAAAACACCACACAGAAACAAAACAAAAAACACAGCAAAAACATACATAAACAAAAAGTTCTTCAAAGAACCATCTTTTTTGTGTCATTGCTCAAAGAGCGCATCCTGGCACCCTTATTTTTACAAGTGCAAATGATTGCAGTGTTTTTGATGGATCAGGAGGTTTGGTTGGGGGAAAGTGTGACAGGGTTAGTGTGGCTCTTTCATTTTGTGGAAGAGGAGGTTCCGTTTTGTCAAAAATTGCCAGCGTTTTCGTTTTGTCAACAGGGCTTGGGTTTGTTCTGTTGACTGTTGCGAGTGTTTTCATGTTGTTGTAAACTGATGAAATTCTTCTCTGTGTTTAACCCATTCACCAAGTGAAGCAGCCAGGAACACAGCGCTCGGGGAGCAGAGTACCTCAGTGATGCTGCCGGCAGTCCTGGGATTCAAACCCACCACCTTCCAATCGCAGGGGCAACTCCCTAACCACCAGACCACCAGACCTGTTGATGTGGGAGCTTTGGTTTGTTGACAGGGCTTGGGTTCGTTCTGTTGATAGTTGGGGGCACTTTTGTCTGGTGGAGGGTGGTTTGTTTCGTGGGTTAATTGTTTTATTGCAGTAGCAGAAAATATTTTGTCATGGCGGGCCACCATGGATAATTATTACCAGCAGAAACACCAGCAGAAGCCAGTAGAGTTCTGTCAGTGTAGATGAGTTCTGCTCAGAAGGTTGGAAGCAACAGGTTTTTTTTTTTAAAAAACCTATTTGTCCTTACAGAACTGTTATTTGCTGAACAACAGTAAGCTGTGTTAAATGCATTTTTTCATGGGAAGAAGTGAACATAGAGCACAACAAAAACATCATTGTCCTGGATGAGTTTTTGAGGTGTGAGGAAAGAAAAATACAGCCTGTGCTCCATTGTTATGTACTCTTTTCCTTCTTTATTTTTCCTCCCCGGGGTGTCCCTTGACAATAGACGGGCTAAATGAGGAGTGCTATTGTGGGGTCAAGCCTGTTAACACACAGAGACAGTACAGGACTGACTGTTATGTTCATACTGGGCTTTTCCACTTCATTCAATGTTGTTTATCGCTGTAGCTTAACGAGAGCTACTTTCTAGAAACAGCTGAGTGTGTCACCTCACCTGAACTTCTGTGCTGGAGAGTAGATAATACGCACTGAATTTTATTGCAGTTAGGAAACCTCATATATGTGAGCTCAGAAAGTACTGCAGCAACTGAGAGCATTGACATTTTTGAGAAACTGGTTCTGAACAGAACTGGAGTGAATTCTGTGAACATATTCATTTCACAAGACCATACATCCTGCTTGTGTCTGTGCAGCGGTGGCAGATTAATAGTTACCCGCGCTCGCAGGCAGACTCGTTCATGTTAATTTAGTCAGGGTGTGTTTTGAGCGATCTTATGTTCTTTCTGTTTAAGTTTCTGCAGTGTGTCTCTTTCTGAATGTAATGTTTGCTTGGCAGGCCTGTAAGGAGATGCATATAGGCAACAGAGGTCTCCCACAAATCTGAGCCAATCCACTGATCTTCAGCTCATTATGTTCAGGAAAACAGGCTTGCATTTGATCCTGGGATCTGTGCGTCCGCATAATTTGAATGTATCGTGAATCTCATGTTTGTTAAACAGTGGCAAATTCAGTTCTGTCTTCAGTTTTTTTTTAACCTTTGTGTTGCATTGTAGTGAGCAACATATTGTGAATTCAGGAATATAGCAAGAACCTGATGCTCTCTGTTTCATTCTATTTAAAATTTTGATCGAGTTTGCCATAATCTCTTGAATCTTAAATTTATTAGGTTTTTCTAACTAGACTGTATCACAGGGTTCATTCCCTTTGACAAGCTTAAGGGAGTTTTTACTCCATCGTTCTATACTTTTCAAAGCTTACCCTGTTTGGATTGCACGTCTCTAATGACTCTAATAATCAAAAGTACGTTAAGCATCTGGATACAGATACTGGTGATTTGTGATTAGGATCCTCTGATAACTATTGGATTGACTAACATATAATTGAATTATATCAGTTAATTCCATTAATGATTTGAAATAGCATTGGATGAGATCAAGATTTAAATTCACTTATAAAAACAAACACCTTATAAAACAATACTTAATTTGTTGCACCCTAATGTACCCTGGAGCGTAACGTAAAGTAAACGTGACTTTTTTTCGTATTCTTAGGGTTAAGTCAATTAAGCTAAATAAATAAATAAAAATGTTTTTCTTTATATTTGTGCCTGCTTAAGGGAAAATATCCAGGCTTATTATATCCTGAAAACTAGTCAGTAACTACATGGACTATTATTGACTTCAAAAGAAATGTGGAATAAAGGTTTTGGCTATTTAAAGGGTTAAGTTAAAAGGTAATTTTTGATATTTGTTTATTTGAGCCAACTTCTGACAGGTTTGATAAAGCAGCTCCACACGATCCCATCAGCAAGCGCGAACTACTTCCAGCCTTTACATTTCTCACTGTCTGTGATAAATAGAACCTGGTTGCTCTGGCCCAGGTTTATGGCTGATTGATCACTAATGATGATAGACGTAGTGTTTTTGAACCTGCTGTGTTTTGCTCATTATTTTGTAAATTACGGTTATGGCACTACACGCTAGGAGTAATTGCTGTATGATCTGGTCCTGTATAATCTGTATGATCTCTGTATTTTTTTTTCTGTTTTGTTCTGTCTTTATTGCAGTGATGTTCAGCAGAGCTAATTTCATCCACAGGGACAATAAATCTATTGAAATTGATGTGACTAGTGCAACAGACCGAGGCAGTTGTCTCCTTTACTCTGCACAAGTCTGGAGAAAATGTATATTATTCTAAAGGAAGCTTAATTAATGTTCTGCTTTAGATCTATTGTACAATACGATCCAGAGGGGACCGTGACCCTTGCTGTTTCCAAATGCACTTAAATTGAAAAATGACAAACGTAACCCCTCCATTCCATAAAAGGTTTTGCATAATGTATTGCACTCATTATCATATAACACACTTTCCCGGCCTCCTGCTGCATCCTTAGCATGCAGGCTATAGTAATAGCTTCATGATAACCTGTAGTATATTGTTATGAATTGTGGCATGTTGTCCCTCCCCACAGGCCTCTATTTGTACTGTAAATTGGCTGCTAGAGAGAGTAGAGATCAGAGAGATAGGAAAGGGGGGTTGCAATGCAGTTTGCGGATTAACGTGAGCGCTAACTTTGCCCACACTCTCCGCTGGACGATTAATCACCTTGATGAGAAGGAAGGAAAGCAGCCCTGTGGATGAGGCAGTAATTAGAGGTATTTTTCTCTCACCTCTGCTGCGGCACCTAGTCAGACTTTGTCTCTGCTTTTTTTTTTTTGATGGTCCTCTCAAAAGAGAACGGATGATCATTCATGGTTCCCAAAACCATGACCAAGAAATATTATTAATTACAAGCAGCTTGTGATCTAATGAGTAAGTCATAAAGTGCTCATTTTGAGAATTCTGATGTTTATGTTTTATGGGTTTATGAGTCAAAAAAGAGTGGCCATGCTAACTGATATTGCATCCATGGACTAACAGGCCTATTGTCTGTCTGACAATACTGACTAGAGCAGTGATGGCAATCAGATGCTACTTTGAGCTCCAACTTCATAAGTTGCTGGACTGATTTTGAAATGTCTCACTCAGTTTGTTTGTATAAAAATCAATCTACCTTCCCTACCAAATTTCTCATGGTTGTCTCTAGACGTTCTTGTTACAAGATTACATCTGGCTCTGCCAGACCACCCGCAAGGTCACTGAAGCAAAGGGTATAAGAGTATAAGTATAAGAATAGATTTCTCCATTATTCCATGGTGTTAATAGTTAATAGTGTTGACATCTCAACTATTATTCTAAGTTAGTAAATTGAAAACCCCTCTGTTAGAAGGTGTGTTCAGACTTTTGACTGGTATTATGACTTCAAGACGATTCAAGATGATCCCAATCATGCATAAAGCTTTGAATTCACATAAAAATGCCTTTCAGCGTTCTATCTCTGCAGAGCTGTGACTGCACAACTTTCCTGATAAGAAATCCAAATCTAAAAAGTCCAAATCCCACCTTATACTTCCTCTCTACAAGCATTTACACTGCGAAAAGTTGCTTACTCACTCCATAATCTCATAGCATTATGTATACAGCCGGCCCAATTAAGCGAGCTTTGTTCCTCTGCCATGTTCACATGCTCTCTCGCAGCACTCTCACGCTCGCTTGCTTCTCGGCTTAGGTTTCTGATGGCACGACAGTGAAATCAGATTAGCTTAAGCTGCTAAATGCATGGAGTTTGATCCCATTTGAGGGATGACAACACAGCATATTTGTGTTTAAAGGGGGACTGAATCAGAGCGGGAGGGAGAGAGAAAAGGGGTCTGAGACGTAAATAAAAGGCCTTACGCGACAGCCCGTAAGCAGCTTTGGCTCAGAGACACAGCTCCACATCTAGAGACGTGACACTTCTAAATAACAGAGAGAGAGAGAGAGAGAGAGGAAGAGGGAGTCTATATGTTGTCTGGCCGGATTCGATGCCTGACCTTAAGGTGCATTTAGACTAAACCTAAATCTGAGTCAAAGCCAACAAAATCCTAGTTGAAACCGACCGTGTTTTCCTGCTCTAGTCTCGCTACCAAACGCCTCAAGTTGGTAAAAGGTAATTTTAATATTGGAATCGAATAGACTGGCTCCTGTTACTTCCACACAGAGTCAGACTTAGACCACAAGACTATCAGCAGAAAGTCCCTCCTGTGCAACAACCCAGAGACATCCATTAAACAACCCTCCATAATGAGTGGTGTTATCTTAGTTTGCTTGCTTTAAATATACAGCTCTGGGGAAAATAAGAGACCACTGAAGTTTATTTTTAAATTAGCATCTCTATGAGTATGACAACCATTCTATGCCAATTCCTACACAAACAACGCATTAGTGATCACTTGAATCACATATAAAAACTACTGCTGTAATCAACACTCTCCTCTTGCAATGTGACCACTTGGATGATAAAACACTACTAGAAGTACATCAAGGGTAATTATTGCCATTTTGTTAAAGAGTGAACAAGAGATTTGTTTTCTTTGAATAATTCAGGTTCTGTAAACGCTGCATCATTTCTCTTATTTTGATGTGTTGTAATTTCCTCCGCCTTCGGCTTGTGCTTGCAATCAAATCACAGCTGGGATTTTATTTGCGGAAACACCCTTGCTGTCAAGTTCTGTTGCCCAGTACATTAATGGTATATATCTCTGTATGTATTCATACTGGGGACACTAGACACCATTAGCTTTACTGTCTCTGTTGCTGACATCTTTAGCTTTGTGAATATTCATATATCAGCAGAACCTGATGGTCCTTATGATGCCATTTTAAAAAACAGACCAATCAGTGAGTGTTTTGAACAGCTTAGCAGTTCCCACCTGCTTTAAAAACACCCCTGTAATTCCTGTACCCAACTGTTAAAATGACTTGTGTCCAGTCACACTAGCTCAAGTTGCAATTAGGTGCTTATGAGACATATCAAACCCATCATACCAGAGAGCTTAGAGCCCTTGCCTAATGCCGCAATATGTCAACTGAGGATGCCACGTCCCTTGTACTTCAGACCACTCTGGCCCACTTGGAAAATAAAAATGTGTTTTGCTAGGCTGTTATTTGTTATTAACACAGTAATGCCATCTAAGTTAACCCAGAAACTACTTGAATTGGGTTTTAGTGCTTCTCTGTGTGACTGGATACTGGATTTTCTCACCGGTAGACCTCAGAAGACCTTACTGGCAGAACTACCTCCTTCAACTTGATTCTCAACACTGGTAATCCACAAGAAAGTCCCAAGCTCTACCCCCTGCTTACACATGACTGCGTAGCCAAATACAACTCCAAGCACCACCATTGTGGGCCTAATCACCAACAAAGAAGTATAAGATAACAGAGAAGAAGATAACCTGACAGACTGGTGTCATGACATCAACCTCTCTCTTAATGGCAACAAAACTGAGGCTACAGCACAAGCCCCCTGTTTACATCGAAGGAGATCCTTTATCAAGGGTCAACAATTTTAGATTTCTGGGGAACACTTTCACTGATTAACTCAAGTGGACAGAACCGTCATCAGGAAGGCCCACCAGTACCTTCACTTTCTCCTGACTGGAGAATGCTTCCTGACTGGACATCACACTCTGGCACTGGGCACAGGGTTTCCAGCAGTCCAGAACATTTACATCACCTCAGAAAAGCAGGCCACAAAATACAGGTCCCCAGTCTTCCGCTTCAGGACTTTTCTCTTTCCTCTACCTGGTAAATGGCACCAAACCATCAGATCATGTTCAACAAGATTTTGGGACAGTTTGTACCCTAAAGTATTAAGACTGCTTGGCAAGCTATAAAAATAGATTATTGATACTGTTCCACACTGTCATAATCTCTCTAATTGCCTGTCATCTTATCTGCTGTTACAGAAAAGCTGTAATTATGAGTACTGTAGTCACCTACCGCCTATTTGACACATATATTCTCTGCATGGTCACTTTGCTACCAACAGTGTTTCGCTTCATTAGCTCAAGTATGTTGTATTATAATATATGTTGTTAACTCTCCTTGTAACTTATTGCAATATTTCACTGTGACACTTAGACACTTTTACTGCTGATATACTGCCACCACTCACCACCAATACAGCATATATAGGGTTTTAGTGTTTCATAGTTTGTTTGTACTTGTGCTCGTACACTCTACACATGACAATAAATCTTTGAATCTTTGATTATTGAAACCTGACACCACTACCACTACCAATATAAGACTGATATATAATGGCAGAAAGCAGAAAGCCATTTATTGAAAAATATAATGCATCTCACAACTACTGCCAAATAATAAGGTGAAATATATTGCCTATGTTTACTTCCGAACCAGTACCAGGAAAAAAACAAATATTCGGGCACTGAAATTTTTGGCTGAAAATGGCAAAAAATGCATTTTCGGTTTCGGCCATTTGTTTTTTTACGCGACCGAAACAGTGATGACGCAATGATGATGCAACCGCAGCCGGCACGCGCCAGATTGGATTAGAGTCAGCATGTCTGCCGTGTGGGGGCATTTCAATATATCTAAGAAAGACATACAGACAGCCATTTGTAAAGCGTGGAATGCCGAAATTACTACAGGGGGTGCATCCACTAAGACTTTCCCAACGTCGGGATTAATTTATCAAATAAAATCAAAACAGCCTGAACGCCATGCAGAGTATGAAGCACAGCAGAGGCAAGACCCTTCGAGCACAACCACTCCATCTGTGTTTTTGAAAAGGCAAGAAAGTGATTACAGTTAATATAGGGGCTATGTCAGTCTTTGTTTTAATACACTATTTTGTTATAGGCCTACAGAGAATGTTGTTATATCTTTCAACAGTTTTTAAAGCACTTG
>JBBPCY010000109.1:23861783-23893060 GCA_037974405.1 Brachyalestes nurse
GAATGTTGTTATATCTTTCAACAGTTTTTAAAGCACTTGTTCTGAATGCACTTTGTTCATGCACTTCATTCAGAATATTACAATGCACTTGAATTCACTAGTTTTATGAGAGAACATTGTGTATACATAGACACTCCTGCACCATATGCATTCTGTACGTATGAGAAAACTACAGAGAAAGCAAATTTGGCCATGGTTTTGATAAAGCCTAGAAAAAGATTAAAGCAGGTGATTAATGTCAGAGTGTCTTATACTCTGGGGTTTTTGTAAGGGGTTTTTGTAAGGTGCACCGGTAGCTTTATCTGCGTGGTATCTCTCGCAGCACATGTCCAAGAACGGAGCTGTACACAGCCTGTGTGTGATGTATTTACCATTGATTCACATACTTGATAAAAAAAGATACAAAGCGCTTTTCTCTGAGGTACATAGCCAACACCCCTCTCCCGCTTCTTCTCTCTCTCTGTATCACTCTGTCACTCTCTCTCTCTCTCTCTTTCTTTGTCTCTCTCTCTCTCAGTCTTTCTATCTGTGATTTCTGCCAATTCATGATCATGATCTCTCTCGTAATCTGGCATTGTCTTCTGGCCTTGCCCACAATGTGATTGACACGTGGAGCAGGCTTTCGAGCACGCTGCCTTCGACTCGTAACCCCATGGTATTTGGGCATAAGAGCCTGATCAGATGAAAAGAGACAGATATCATATAGTGCCGTGTGTGCAGGAAAAGGCCGGGTGGAAAGGCAAATACTAAGAATGGCCCGGGGACGAGAGGCCTGTCAACTCTGCACAAGATATCAAACAGCGCTGAGCAGCCTCGCTGACAGATCACAAGGGCCTGGTCCTCCCCTGGGAGTGTCCCAGCCGGATGACTAATGTGAGGGGAAAAATACACACAAGCGCATGCACACTTATACAGCGGCATGTAAAAGGACAGACGATGTGACATAGTTACAGACACATGAATCGGAGAGATACCTTTACTGTCACTGTATAAATGTGATGACATGTCATAAAATACGTACATATTCACACATTCACACAATGACAAAGGATTTGTTTTTACTTTAGAAGTTAACATATACATTACTGCTGTTTCATCTAATGAAACTAATATAGTAATTATGATGGCCCTAATGACCATTAATGTAAAATTTTTAGACATTAGGTCTACTACCCCAGATAATTACCTAAAGATCTACATTGTCTTTAAAATACTGGACAAGTAGTACTTATTATTTTCATTTTTTTTTGTATCAGGAAACATCTTTCTCTCCTTTAAGACATCCTTGCGCCCAGACTTTAGTCCTGCAGAGCTCTGGAGAATGGGCCGGGGTTCTGGGGAATTCGCACCTCTACCAGTCTCGATCCGGTTACACTAAAAGGGTCAGAGAGGAGTGTTAGATAAAAATCTAATTAGGGGATTGGGCTCGAGGGAGCTGTTGCTGCTCAATATACTCCCACACACACTTTTCCTCTCTCTCTCTCTCTCTCTCTCTCTCACACACACACACACACACACACACAATGTACCTAAAACACATATTGTTTCACCTTCTCTCTCTTCAAATTATCCACCTGGCCTCAGTTTGATGGGATCATCTGAGCATTGTTTTATATTGCTCACCTTACAAAATGACATTCAGTCTCCATAAATTATTGCAGCTGTTTGCAGTGTTTAGTATTGATGTCTGTAATGGTTACGGCCATATTGTACAGGATAAGAAATCTCAATATAAATTACAGATATGTGATTGGCTACTTGATGCACACTATGCCATTACGCCAAACATGTCTTGAGACTATTTTGAGAGTCCTCTGCTGATTAACTTCTTTTGTCATTTTACATATTGTGAATTTTGGTGCTGTACTCTTGAGGTAGAACAATGTATGTCAGCTTAATTCAAATCACAGCGAATACAAGTAAATGCTTCTCTATATTTAATAAACTATTTTCTGCAGGATGTGATGGAATTTCATACAGGATACACTGATATCCCAGAAATAAGAGCAGATACACAACATACAAATAGTGTAAAACACATTCACATTAGACGCTTGGCATCTTTCAGTAGTCTTGTCGGTTGAGATGAGGTTATGAAAGGAAGTAAAGGTTACAGAGATAGGTAGAACAAACATGTATGTATGTCCCTTTGGGTAAAGGTAGTCTAAAACCTAGGCTGAGCTTAGCAGCCCACTAGCCATGTTTTTTCCCTTTTACCGTACTATGCTTCTGCCTCCTCCGGTCTGTGGCATCAGACGATGCCTTGGTCTCTGGGGTTGGTCTTCGCATCTAGCCAAGAATCTCTGGCTTGGCAGCTGCTACTGCCAGCGTGAATGTCTGTAATAATTGCCAAATTCCAGCAGTATCTGACAGTTCAAGATGTATGCATAAGCGTATGGGTGTATGAGAGAAATCCAGATGTGAAAGTCTTTCTGCTTCTGTTTTTGAAGAACTCTAATGCATAATCATCAAAGATAGCCAAAGACCAGTGTTTGATTTGTTTTGTTTGGAGAATAAGAAGCAACAAAGACAACATTGCTTATTTGCTCTCTACAAATGTGTATAAAGTAATTGGGCAACAACTGTCATCGCGATTAATCGCATGGTTTTCTGCGATTCATCTCATTGTTGATTAATTCATTTTAAAAGTAGTGTATTGCACAGATGTATTTTTAAAGTACTGCTATATGAACAAAAGTGCAATGACATTTGGTTTGCAAACAAATAAGGAGATTTTTAACAGCAGTGTTCCCTTTAACACAATTAAACAGTTGCAGTTAAAGTATTTATTGTAAATCTCAACTTAAATCTTAATGTAATCAAATCAAACAAAAAACCAAAACCATTTGCCACTGCAATCCAGAACATGGGGCAGGGCAGAACCATTATAGCAGCTGCAAAGACAGACCGGCTCCATATGAAAGTCTATGTATCTGAATGCATTGTCATTAAAGTCCCCGTTGGTGTAATGGTCAGGCAAGTAATGGGACGCCTGACCCCCGCGAAAACCAGCCGAGACGTATAGCTGCACGCTGCGCACACACACAAGCACAAAAAGCAAAGAACTTTCAAAATAAAAGGATTTAAGAAAAATATGCGTTAATGTGCGATAAAATAATTGTTGGTGTTAAGTAAACAATGCGTTAATGCGATAATAGCGCATTAACGTGCCCAGCCCTAGTGTAAAGCTTACACTTGGCAGAGTAAATGAATACACAAATATAAAACATAGAGTTAAGTGAGTAGCCCCAACAAATACACAAATGTGCACAGAGGTGAAACATTCAGAGAGAAAAGCATACTTCTGTGGAACACAAAATACGGAACGCTCTCCTAATGTGCTACTACAAGAAGTACCATATTACAATAACACTACATTCAGATACATCTGTAATGTGATAAAATTGCAGGGTGCTCTGAATGAGTACCTGCCAAATGCATAAATGTAACAGCTGTCCAAGTGAAATGAGTGCAGTCCTTCCCAGAACTTAGCGCTCAGCCCACTTGCTGCACCATTATAATTACTGCCTTTAGAGCTTGCTCACTGTTGTGTCGACAACCCTGATAATCTTTCCCCTCAAAGCTGTGGAATACTTCCCTGCTGAGTAGTTTAAGTAACGTTTAAACCATTCATTTTGAAGAGAAGTCCTTTCCCAACATGGCAAATTTCTTCCTTTATTTGCTGGACCCGCTAGCCGGTACAGGAGTAACGTTCTGCTTTTTTTTTTTTGCTTTTATCAGTGTTCCACTGGGCTTTCTGCTCATATTAAATCAAATGTGTTTGTTTAATCGTTTTTAAACCACTTTCGGCTGAAGTGTATTTGGCTGAATCTTCCTTCCAGGAAAGACAATGTGAGATAACTCAGTTTTAGTTGAGATTGTTGCCCCATTGCTAGCAGTCTGTGATAACACCATAAAGGGGCTCCATGAGACCAAGGAGCAAGGGAAATTTCCACACTTGAATGATGCTTCCCAATTTTACCCCTTGCCAAACCCCTTAATTTTACCCCTTAAAATTACCTGAATTTTTTGTTTTAAATTACGGGAAAAAGACTGATTAAGGGGTAAAAGTACTGATTTTTTTGCCCCTTAAATTATAGAACCTCCTGAATTAACATCTTAAATTTAAGACGAAGTGGTTTCACACTCTTGCCTTAAATCTAATTTTACTGAAAAATTAAGGGGTTGGTTTCTCAAATTAACAGCCACTTAATTCAAATGAAGAAGTTTGGTGTTTTTTCAGGGGCAAGTTAAGGTAGGGTTAAGCACATTTTAAGTACATTGTGTTTCGTAGTGCTATATGAAAAGTGCTGACTTGATTTGACTTTTGAAGGCATTTATTAACACTGTGTGTCCCATGCTATTACATTCCATTTCATGAGGCTGAGCTGGACTGAGTAAAGCAGATGAAGAAAGAGCTGGGCCTGAATATTAATTTTTAAGATGTTTTTGGTTTCTCCTTTACATTAGCCCATTTATTTAATTACAGCTATCCCAAGCAGAAGGTTCACAGCATGTGTGATAACCATCCGCATTCGGGGCACTGAATGACAAAGCCAAAGCCTGAGGTTCTTTTTTTCCTCTTCAAGCTCTCTTTCTCTCCATGCTAGAGTGACTCACAGCAGCCAGGGTTTTGAACGCGTCTATAACTCTAATTAGATGTTTAGTCCAATTAAGAGCGAGCTCTTGCCAAAACACATCAAATGCGGACTGGTTATATCACACTGAGGCAGAGGTCAACGTCACAGTGTGAGCGAGAAGGAGTTAGAGGAGAGGAGGAGGAGTGATAAGAGGAGACAGAAACAGACGGTGAAGGAGAGAAGATAAAACAGAAGTTCAGGGACATTGTACGGTACAGTCAAGTGAAAAAAAAGTACAATATGAGAGAGAGAGAGACAGGGAGAGGGAGAGATTATTGAAACCCTTATCCCCTCTACCCTTTTCAAGAAACCCACTGTGAATTTTAAAAGTGAACACAGAGCACTTTAAAGGCACATGTAAGTGGCGGAATGATTCGCCTGGGAGTTTCGCAGCAGCGGCCTCTAATCAGACTTAGACAAACCAGCCATGTCCTCCAGGATAAGGGATTGAAACCCCCCAAAAATTTCTCTTCTCTCTGGATCTCCTCCTTTAATCGTTTTGAAGAGTGCCACTGCGAAGGAACCAAAGTTGTTTGTGTGGAGTCTCGTTTGAGCATAAACATTGCCTGAGAAGCATTTTGTCCTTGCTGTCACTTTGTTTCTGTGTGTATGAGGCAGAATGTGTGTGTGTGTGTGAGAGAGAGCGAGAGAGAGAGAAAGAGAGTGCGTGCCATTATGCTTCTTTATTCCCTGTAAGTGCGCTTCCCTTTATTTGTCGGAGAGCTTTTGTGCGAATGTCCCTCGCTGACTT
Source organism: Brachyalestes nurse (assembly GCA_037974405.1). Lineage (NCBI taxonomy): Eukaryota > Metazoa > Chordata > Actinopteri > Characiformes > Alestidae > Brachyalestes > Brachyalestes nurse. The sequence goes on from JBBPCY010000109.1 coordinate 23,867,175, forward strand.
TGTTCATACTTTAGGGGGTGGCTAGGAATGGAAAAAAAGACAGAAGATTTGCTCAGGGAAGTATTTCAGTCCTCTCTAATTTCCAATTTGGATTTCCTCAGCCTCCCTGAAGAGTGACATAAATACTGCATGAGCCTTTTGAGGAGCGTGTAATGAGAAAAGAGCAATAAGCGAACATGGGAATTTCAACTTGATTGTCTAGAGTGCCGCCTGCTCTCCTTCCTCTCTCTCCCTCTCTCTCTCTCTCTCTCTCGCTCGCTCTCTCTATCTTCTACTCTCACCCTCTCTTTCTCTCTCTCTCTCTATCACCTTGTGCCCTTCTTTAAACACATCCATCTGTTGCTTTATCGGATCTCCTAATTTAATAACGGGGCCTAATTTCAGAAAACACCCCTTCCGCCAGTGCTCCCACTTTCTTTCACCCACTTCCCTGCCTCTTGTTCATGATTTTAAGCAAAAATGTGATTCATCAAGGAGCGCTCATTGCTCTGTGAGCTCTGTTCAGTGGCGGTAATACAGGGCCAATGTGCAAATTACCGTCATGACCAAGTCGTGATATGAGAAGAAAATGACAAAGAGGATTAGTCTTTTTTCTTCCTCTTCTCATTTTCACTCTTTTTTCTCTCCTCTAGCTCATTCACACCATCAGCGTGGTGGACCGAGATGAACCTCAGTCTGGCCACCGCTTCTATTTCACACTAGCACCCGAAGCCTCCAACAACCGTCATTTCGCACTGTGGGACGTCAAAGGTGAGAATTATGTTAATTTACTAGGCTGGTTAACATAAAAACAAAGAAATTCTGCCATCGTCTCATTGAAACAGGTTAGAAAATGAAAATGCTTTGATTTAATTCATTCATATAATTTTAATTGCTCAAATATGACTATAAAGAAGGATATTTATATTTATAAAGCAGTTCTTTCTGTTATACCTATATGAGCGGACAAAATAAGCTTCAGCAGGATGTCTAATGCAGTGTTCAACTTGGAGATGAAAGCCACGATTTCTATACACTGAACACATCACCAGTCCCAAGTGAGAACAGTGGCTGTCTGTTTTTCTTCCTTTGTGATTTTAGCCTGTTGCCTTCATTTAAACAGTTTGCAGGTTCTTGTTACAGTGAAGGATCTGGAGGGACCAGGAGCTTGTTACTTTGTTGTTGCTTTTGTTAGTTTGCTGCTCATTGATTTTTCTGTAGTTGTCCCACAAGAACTGCATAGTCTGCCAGTGACAGTGTGACTGAAATTACTTATATTCCCAGCATCAGCAGTTTGTGTTGCTTGAAAATGACATTTGAGAATTGACACCCTTCGGTCGTAAACAAGTTTATGTTGTGGTAATAGCTAGTTTTATCAGGAGAGGATTCAATGCAACTTTAAAAAGCATAATAGTGCTTCACTTACAGAACCAGACAAAATAGGAAAATGTGTTAAAAACATGAATACATTGTGAGATAATTTCGATATGGGCACAAATCACTGGATTAGATATCGGAAAAGGCTGAATTAACACATAAATGCTACAGCAACTTAAATTTGAGCAACATTTCGTAAAGAGAGGTGTGCCAGAGCACAGGCGAGTAGCACGGCTCCCTCCTCCCTACATAGTGCACATAAAATACATACTCCTGCACCTAAATACTGTATAATATGTCTAACAAAGAGCCATTGGTGATTCAGCCATGTGAGTCGAACTTCGTAATGGACAAACTATACACTATATGGGTGTAGAAAGTTTTATGTCTTATATAGGCTACCATAAAGAAAGTGGGAGGCCAAAATGTTCAGAATACATTAAGAGAAAAGCGTTATTATATTAGTTGTTGAAGAGAGACAAAAAAACAGTATTGGTTTGGTACTGGTATTGGCAGATACTTGAGGCTGCAGTACCAGTATCGGGCGTAACGTGGTGTTGTACCACCCTTAATTATTATTATTAACATGTTAACTCTGACACCTCTAGTAATTATGCAATTACATATTTAAATACGTAATGGATTACACAGCGGACTACGAGTGATAATCAATACTGAGTTACACCACACATTGATAACTGCTGAAGTTTAGCTGTTTTCAGTAACAATCTTACAGACAGCTAACATTCCTCATTTGGTGTTGTTTATGCTTCTGTTTCCATATAGGGTATATTACTGTTTGTATAACTTTTGGCTCATTTACAGCAGAAATGTTGAAAATGAAGTAGTACTTAAAGCAGCAAGGAGATAGAAGCATCCCATAATTTGTGTAACTGTGCAAATAACTAGAGATAATTGTTTTCACTCAAGCCTCAGTGGTTTTTTCTTTCCTTTTCTTTCAGCAGTTTCAGATAGATTTTTCCCCAAATGCTGCTCCCATGAAACTAAACCGGATTGTTTATTAGCATGCTGCTCTTTAGAGATTCATGTATGAGTGGATGTGATGCAAGGCTAAATAAAGATTGATACTGATCTGACACAATGAAAATGTCAGCCGAAAGAGCCAGGGAAATGTCAACTGTGCGTGTGAAGGCAGCTGGGGGTACACACACATGCACACACACATGCACACACCTGAACATGACACATGGCCTCTGCACTGACATGCTCATTGCATGCTTGCATGCATGCTCTCTGTTATACACCCTCTGAGATAAGTGCAAACAGAGAAGTTTTTTTGTGCATATAGTATACACTGAACAAAAGGATTCCCAGATCATCTCTACAGCTACACTTACACCCCCCCCTTGTTTCTCCTTCTCTTCTTTACCCTTCTTTCTCTCTCTCTCTCTGTCTTTCTCAAAGCCACATTTTCTAACCCCCCCCCATACTTCTGATTCCATGGACACATTTGTCAACCTGTCAGATTGGATCTGTCACTTTTCTTTTTCACCATGGCGGCTTCACATTGCATTCTGTCTCCCTGCGTTTTGACACATGAGGACAAGCATACACGTTTTTCATGACTGAAAACTTTTTAGGCAGGGCTAGAAGTGCATGAAACTAGTCTTTGCCTTCGACAAAACAGCTCCTGAGATATTATCATATTAAAGTTGTACCCTGTGCTTTGAATGACAATGCCTTGTTCCTCTGAAAGCATCTTTACAACGCACGTGTGGAAAATTTGATTGACTAGTCCAAACAAAACACATTTGTTCTTATCTCTCTTTTTAGACAGCTTATCTGGGGTAGTCAGTACCACTGTGTAGTTTCCTTAGACTTGTGTCTGCCTCAGCCTAACTCCACCCCTCCATGAAGTAAGTTAAATACATTATATTTCTGACAGTTTTAATGCACAGTTATTACTTGCTGAAGTTCATGTACTGGGAAAAAATAAACCTAAAATCAGTGTCATTATGTAGTAAGACTCCTTTGGGTTAAAATCGCCAAATTTGCCAAACCTGTCTTGCAGACAGTTAATAGTCTAACAGTATGTTTATGATCTAACCACAGATTTTCAATAATATTCACTGCTGGAGTTTATGAAGGCCATTCCAAAACTTTAATATGTTATTTCTGGAAGCATAATAGATTTACACCCATGCTTTTGGCATTTAAAGTGGTCTTTTTTTAAACTCTACAAAATCTTACAAACATACAAGCAAAATTCTACAAACATACTTTTGATGATTATAATGGAAGAGTTACATTTTTGTTTTTCACAATTGTTGTGAGCAAGCCAAAGGTGACAGAGACAAGGGGACAGGGAATAATTTTATCAGACCACAGATCATTTATTAAACTCTGGCATCATCTACACACTAATTGAATTAAGGCCTCTTCACTCAAATAAGTTCTGAGACCTTACTTTTGCATATGCCATCTTTCATTATTGAAAACACATCATTAGGCAAGGAGTTACCTAACTTACACATACAGTCACATATAGCTTTAGATGCTTAGATGTTTCATTGTCCTTATGCTTTCCTCTAGCTTTTCTGAGCAGACTGTACATGTCCCCACCCCCCACATGTCCACAGGAGTTACCACCGGGCACTCTGGTTTCCTCACACAGTCCAAAGATATGCATGTCAGGCAGATGTCGATACTAAATTGCCCCTAGGTCTGAGTGTGTGAGTGGCTGTGTTTGCTGGTGTGTCTGATCTGCGATGGACTGTGCCTTTTGCCCTATGACCACTGTGATATGGTCCAGCATACCCCACGACCATGATTAAGGAAAAGCAGATCTGAAAATGAAAGGATGGATGGATAGATGCTTCAGCAGCTCCATGTACTTACAAATACATTATGCAAATACGTAAGTTATGGTTCAGGGTAGCATCAGATTAATCTCCAGACTTTTATCATTTACTAACAGCTGTTAGATCTGAAAGAACACATTTCTTAAATTATAGTTCTCACTGTTATCATAAGACTTAAATTGCATGCATTAATAAAAGATACATTGTTTTTCAGTTATTGTATGTCATCAGAGCTGGTGTTTTATTTTTCCAGGATATATGCAGCCCATGCTTAATGTTAAGGATTTGGAAATAGATTTGTGCTTCTCAGAGCTATGCGCTGTATTTATGAGAGCAAGAGTGTCGAAGAAAGAAGATTTATTGGAGGAGTCAAAGCACAATGTCACAATGCTTTTACTCAGCAAAACCCACATTTGCTCTGAACAGATCTGGTAATATGAGAGAGTATTTATCAGGAACTCTCACTTGGGCCGCAGATGACATGATGTATGCCCACCATGATGGATGGCTCTGGTGTGTGTTTGCAGGTCGGTTGTTGGAGTCGGGCCCATACTTTTTCACCGGGCTTCGCTGTTTGTCAGCCTTACATACACTCATATATCCACTGCTTCACTATCTGTCTGCTAAGCTTTAGAGTTTGTTTGGTGGAAATATAGTAGCACACTGTTTCTTTGTATTTTGCCTAAAAATGTCTGCTTAATAGCAAATATCAGTTGAAAAGGAAAATAATAAATTGTTAGTCGTTAATTCAGTGGATTTAATTCCAGATATGGCATGGCTTGAAACCCTGGTCAGATTCAGCTACCTGAAATTATGTTATTTTACTCAAACATTGAAACATTGTACATATATATATATACACACAGTGTGTGAGTGTGTGTGTGTGTGTGTGTGTGTGTGTGTGTGTGTGTGTGTGTGTGTGTGTATGATTCTATATGAAGTTGATGTGTTGGAAGTGGAAAAAATGAACAAGAATCTGAGAGACTTTGACGAGGATCATCGACTGAGTCAGAGTATCTCTGAAATGGCAGGTTTTGTGGGGTGTTCCTGGTAGTACCTACCAAAAGTCATCCAAGAGACAACTGGTGAACAGTTGACAGGGTCTTGGGTGCCCAAAGGTTACTGATGTGTGTGGAAATCAAAGATAAAAGTGTTTGGTCAAATTCTAGCTGCTGTTCCTAAAAAGATTAATGGAGGCTATGATAGAAAGGTGTGAAAACATACAGTGTATTGTGTGTGTGTTTGTGTTTGTGTGTGTGTGTGTGTGTGTGTGTGCATTGCTTACCTGGGAAGGAGATGGTGCTAGGATGGACCCCCCCTTGCAACTTTCAGGACTCAGAGAGATCTACTGCTAGTGCCAGACATCGTAGCAGTGAGCTATCTGGAGTGTTAAAAAAGTTTACATAACTTCCTATTCTATTTTATTCTGGCAACCTTAGATTGCATAATTCAGGACACTGTTTGTTTTGTATTCTAAGAAAGCTTCACACTACATAAAAACATAGGTGTCATTTAAATGAATAAAATGCCAGTTAAATGAAAAGTAAATGCATGACTGACACCTTTTTATTTTACCATTAGCCAACACAAATGAATTATTCTGTATGCAGTAGCTGTAATGTAAGCATCTCTAAGAGAACACCAGCAGCACTGGTATTTTAACATCAGTCAACACTTCTCTTCTTCTCTCCTCTCACTTTGCCTCTGCAGACAACACAGCTGGCATTAGGACTCAGCGCTCGGGTTTCAACCGGCAGGAGCAGAATGTGTATCTGTTGCCCATTCGGGTGGTGGACAGTGGACCCCCGGCCTTGAGCAGCACTGGGACTTTCACCATTCGTGTGTGTGGCTGTGACACAGTAGGAAACATCCAGTCCTGCAATGCCACGGCCTTCGTCATGTCTGCGGCACTCAGCCCCGGAGCTCTCATCGCCCTGCTGGTCTGCATGCTCATCCTTATAGGTAAGACTCATATCTGTCTATCATGATTTTAATCAGTTAAACACCAGAAATCAATTATGTAGTTTCATTTTATAAGTACAGATTAAATCATAAATTAGTAAAACAGTGGCTACTTGGTGGTTTGAATTGGTAAGTAATGGAGAAACGCACCACTCTCAACCCAGTAACATGACTAAACTGTGAACTTCTCTGGATGAGTGTCGGCCAGTAGCCATGAATGAAAATGTCAGTAAATTACATTCAATTTCAGTAAATTTATGTTCTGTATCGACAGACTTGAGCTTGTCCTTCTGGATATTTCTTTTCGTATTTTTCAATCTCAAATAATGAGAAAATCATGACTGAAACCTAAAGATTTTTTTTAAATGAGACTAAGCATACAGTTCTGACTGTTTACCTTCTCAACATATGAACACAAATGTGTTATCAATGCGAAGGAATTAGTAGTTAGCAAACCTGCTGGTCTAAAGGGCTGAAATATTAAATTATATCCATCCTTTATCTCTATTAATAACTGTGACTTTTAACGCTTAACCCTTTCCTGCTTGAGCAGAATATTATTTTTCCTCAGAAATTCATTCAGATATTGTGAGTATATTATCTCTTCCCATACAGTGAGGCAAGTAAGACTTTTTTCACACAATCTTTAGTTTATATCACACTGCAGCTTAGGCCAGTTTCCTTGGGTAGCATTTGAACTTTAAATAAATTATTGGACAGCAGAGATATAACAGTTGAAGTCATCTAAAGATAATGAAATCTGAGTGGTCTGGCTAGAAAGAGCTAGAAAGAGCTACAATGTCAAATGTTAACTTTTCTCAGAAGGTCTGTTCAAAGTGTTTGATTGTTTGCTGTTGGTTTCCAAGAAGAAGCTAATTAATGTTCATTACCTGAATGATGTGCCAAGACAAGAATTCATGCTGAGTACAAGTTGAAGTTCTTCGTGTTTCTTGGTTTGCTAAAACAAATAAGCCGTTCCTTACTGCTGGCTGTGCTGAGAGCACACATGCCCACTGTGATCATTTCAGACAATTAAAATACAATTTAGACCACAATCATCTAGCTTTTGTCTTTGAATTTGGTCATTGCATTGAATTGTTTGTGGTTGGGCACATTGTCAACAAACACAATCCTGATATTAAAAGATATGTCCCTGCAGATGTCCAGATGTCCCTGCAGACCTTGCAACAGCTGGTTTTATCAAGACTACTCTTTGTCTAAACCATCATTACAGTGTCTAGAGTAGGTGGTATTCATTTTTCAGTGTCTCTGATGGGTCTATTTTTAAAATCACAGCGTAGTCAGGTCTATATGTATTCTTCACATATCTCACACATGGGTGAAATAAAAATGGCTACAAAACAGCAGCAGTCTTCTTTACAGCCAGGTTAACAATTGGGGAGTTACTGCTTTAGTAGTTATAGTTATGTATAATCACCCCGGAATCCTTTATGCTCAATATTTCTGACCATAAAGAAGAACAGAGCAGGCCCACACACACACACACACACACACACACAAATAGACAAGTACACACTCACTCCATTGTGTTTTTACCACTCCATTGATTTCTGTGCTCCTGCCGTGTCTCTAATGGCCCATCATCATTATTTTAAAATTTGATTTGTATATGGGTTCAGATCGTACACAGGACAAGGCCAAGAGAAAAAAAGGAAAAGAATCAAGACAAAAGTGACATGAAAGCCAATCAATATTTCATTCTCCTCCTTGCTCTGATGACTTTGCTTTTTGGACGTCCTCTTTCATGTGAAGAGAAGAAAGCTTTTGTTCAGGTGGAGAGCACACACAAAATAGGGCCTGGTGAATGACATCCAACCACTTTACCCAGGAATGAAGTGAGAGCTGGTTTGAATGAATACAGCCCTCAATCAGAAAAAGAGCAGCATCAGCACCTCCATCCCCTTGGAGCGGTCTGAGCTTTGAATAAAATAGAGCAGGCTTCCCAGACGTTCACAGCTCCACATGCTGTGATTCACAGCTTAGAGAAACAGTAAGTGAAGAGGAGTTGCATTGTGATCTTTGAAATTTTTATGAGATTCATTTGTTTCTTCCTCTCTTTCTTTGGAACTTTTGAGCTTCTAATTGTATGAAAACATGTTCAGTGTCCTTGCAAGTCCAGTGCAGCTCTCTTTGTTTTAAATAACCTACAAGCCTGTTAGTGCCATCTGAGGTTTCCTCAGCATCAACAGTACATTCTTTTGTCACTGATTTCCATGAGTCACTCCAAAGACCTGCAACAGTCTCCACCTAAGAACAGAGTTATTTTTTATTCATCAGCGGTTTAAAAGCATTTGAGACTCAAACACAGAACACAGATTTTTAAAGAGGCCCGCTCCAGATTTAACACTAAGACTTATATTGTAGAATGAAGACTCAAGGCAAAAAAATTTCTGGGGGTCATTAACCAGGTGGACTTTTTTTGGGAGGAGGAGGTTTGCAGGCAAAGAATGAATTGTATCTACATAGCAAACTCTTTTAAGGGCACCATAGATAATTTTCACTAGTAGTTGTACAATTACTATCTACTACTACTACTACTAATAAGCATTATTATATTTATTATTATAGTTTTTTTATATCGAAATGTGACTGAATTTACGTTATTATTTATATTACAAAATTAGTAAATTATATTTTTCTTAATAATTTAGCACTAAAATATATGAAAAATTAAAAAGCTGTGATGTCCGGGCCTCGTTCATTCTGTTCAGGTCCATGTGATTGCCTTACTAACCGCCACGCCCAAACATAAACAACCAGCACTAGGATGAGGATGATAGCATTAGTGTTGGCCGAAGTGGTGTGGTGTAAATTAACTACAGGTCTAAATAAGAATAAAAGCTAACTTTTAGCTGAACCACAGTTTATTTTATTAGAAAAAATCCTCTCCCAACCATTGCTCTGTTTTGACTTTTGTAAAATATATGTCAGCAAGTAATTTTATTTCTTACGTGGGTAACTTGTAACAGTGTCTGGTGGATGAACCTCATTTTTAGACAGCAAATTTCACCGTCAAGATTTAGCCACAGAAAGCTTCATTGTAAATATGTGACCAATAGGCAGTACTTTGAGACCCTCGGTGAAGACTTTATCAGTTCTATAGTAGTAAACAAACCCAAACTTTCTAAAGTGAACTCAGAGTCATGTTACTGTGGGAGTAAAATCTTGAACATGAACATCCACTGTAGATTCATATTTGCTCCAGTGTATATTACTCTCTCTTTTCTACACATTTTTTCCATTGCAAGGTGGATTTATGAAGAACAACCATCAGTAAGCATTCAGCGCAATGCCACTGCAACAGAAAGCCCCTTTAAGGCATTGCCAATCATGGAGGGATTATGGGCTGCGAGAGCAGAGCTCAGGGGAATGAGAACAGACAGCCCAGGGTAAAGGCAGGGGAAACTCTCTGTGTGTCTATGGGCCACATCAAATTAGACTGGCATAGAATAGCTCTAATACAACAGAACCTACCCACCCTGCTGCTGTCCCAGTGCAGGACCATTCAGATGTACTTACTGTCACCCCAGGTAGGACATGGCCAGATCGGGGCTTGTCATGGGTGTCTCCTCGCCCTTATTAGATCAATCGGCCTCCATGATGAGGAGAAATGAAAGCAAATTTCTGCCTAATTAGCTACAAAACAAACAGCCCCTCCTTGGGTGGATTGGGAGGGCGAGGTGATGGATCCATTTGGGCGCGGCGCAGCATCTGCACACATCCGTCCCAATTATAGCCCATCTGCCGCGATGGGAGTCGTCGCCTGCTGACCGCCCGAGGGAAAATTAGCTGTCTTGTCAGGAACGCTTATCGGAACATCTGCACGCCCAGGAAGTGCCACATGTTTCGCAGGGGCAGGTACATGCAGCACTTCCTCACCCACCTAGACCCCTGTGACAAGCAAATGCTTCCAGAAGTGTTTCGCAAGATGCAGAGCTCAGAAATGGCAACTCATACTTGGATAGATTTGTGGATGCGGTGAGTTCTGAGAGAAGAAGGAATAGTCTGTTATCTCATATCATTATACATCAACTGAACATAGTGATAAAAGTTTTAAAATGTCCTACCTCAGTTTATTGAGCGGTCTCTCTTTTGATGCAGGTAAACGTAGTAAACAGTGACATTTTCCCTGGCTGAATAATCCAACTGGAAACAGTTTCTAGTTGAGTAAAGCTTCTCTTTTTTTTTATGTTTTTTATTTTCTTGTGTTTTGTTTCTATAATTCCTGTACAAGTATTTAAAAATATGTGTCTGCTATGAGTATACATGTGCCATAGATTATTTGAAATATTTTTTTAAAAGGATATAAATTAATTTTGCCATAATTATAACTCTACTTGAGACTTGCCTGAATTGATGTGGGACCCAGCTTGAGAATTGCTTGTATTGATCTAGGACTCAACTTGAGACTTGTCCATATTGAACCTGGACTCGACTTGAGACTTGCCCATATTGACTCAGGACTCAATTTGACTTGCCTGTATTGACTCAGAACTTGACTTCAACCATGTGACATGTTAAATGCAAATCAGTGACTTGTCTATACCTCTATTTTTTGTTGGCCTTTTATATGTGCATCATAACGGTAGTCATATTTTGAGCATTTTGGCATATTCAAATATTTAAGACTCAGTCTGATGAAAACAAAAAGACTAAACAAAACACAAGTGAGCACATTACATTAAGTGTCGTGGGAACCTGACCAATGAATTGTTTCACAATTTCTGCGTTATTGGGGCAAAAACTCTGGGATATGTACCTTCCTTTAAACCTCAGATGTGAAGTTTACACTGAGTTCTCATTGTATATTTGCAGGTTCCAGTATGCACATTTGTTCTCTTGATATGATCTTTATTTTGATGCGATAACAAACATGGCAAAAATCTGTATGCACCACAATGGCTTTTCAGTATCTCTTCTTCCACTTTCAGTATCTTCTTCCACTTAGAAAATGCGTTCAGGAAATTTACAATACACAGTAAACTTACAGAATTACCCTTATTTACAAGTGCTACAAGTGATAAATACTTAACACAGTGCTTTTGTTATTACTGGCTATAACCGTGACTTCTACAGAATAAACATAAATGCTTAATTTTCCTAAAAAGCAAAGAAAACTGATATGTAGCCCGTATCCAAGCAGTGGAGATTCCACTCACCGCTGCCATGCTCCATATAAATTCTGAATCTGATTTGGTATTCATTCTGCTATGCAGAGGCAGCCAGTGTAACCCAGGTCTATTTACCCAGCCCCTGGCTATTAAGGGCATCTGATTATGATGGAATTGAAAAGTAAAACAAAAGAGCGGCTTGGTCAAAGAGTCACCTCCCCCAGGCTTAAGGCCAGGCATGGATTCAGTGTGAGAGCGAGAGGTAGAGAGAGGCGGAGACAGAGACTGATCAGAGCTGTGCGAGGAAGACGATAAACAGTCTTAGACAAACATCTCAGCCATATCCCTCTCCAGGAGACTGTCACTGTCTTCCTTCTCTGCGATTTTTCAAATAATTTATAAACAAATAAAAAACAATTAAAGCCCTTCCGCCCTACACAAGTCATTTGTACTGATTACTAGAGATGTCACTGATCTAAAGGCATTCTTTAGCTTCCTGCTTATAATTCCCTCCTTTATATGAAAAACATGTTCGTTTGTATATTCCTGAGGGGAGCACATGCTTAAAACCTCCCGTTTGGAGGCTTGCCATTAGTGATATATCCAGCAGTAAAGGGGCTGATGCTGCATTCATGCACATTCAGCCGGGGGGGTGCCTGGACGGTAAGAGTTTTTACTCAGCCGCCCCCAAGCTGTAAATCTGAGCATTATATGATCCAACCAGTGTGCTAGTACTATCAAGAGCACAGCCAGCATCATCACGCCCCTCGCTAACAGTGTAATACACTCCCGCCAGCAGGCCTATCCATAAAACACTGCATGCCTGATATACGCTGCCCCGTCTGGTGCAGTATATCTAAATATACTTTATCTGGCATCTGTTGTTGGACCTGCGTGTCAAGACAGGTAGGAAAAAAGCAGACCAGAAAGAACACAGTAGGAGAGTCTATGGGCGGGCAGGAGAGTGCATGAGCCCAATACTAAACAGCCAGTTTCAGTTTTGCTCACTTTTTTCTTTTTGTAAATGAGGCAGCTACCTTGATTTTTCTTTTGAACTGCCTAATACAATGCACTCATGTTTCTGTGACTAACAATGGTGTCTGATTTCTTAGGAGCTGATATGGTTGCATGCTTGTTCTGTGCATGCTGGCTGAGGCATGACAAATTGTTGTCCCTAAAAGTAAGGAATAGTGCAGTAGACTATGGAATCCACAGGTATTGCATTTAGCATTGGGCAGTAACTAATGACTAGTTGTAGTGGACACATTGATTTGGTCATCAAATATGCACAGAGCTCAGTGCTAGAATTACCTCAGAGTGCCTTGGTTGGATCAGAAAATTTGTAGAGAAGATCTGCAGTGTCTTTGAAGGGGAAGTCATATAAAATTAATATCTGGAAATGTATTCAGAAAATTAAGCCCCAATTAATCGTAGCATGAAAAGAGGTATGATTGAAATGAAAACGACGTGAAAGATAGAAACCAAAGACGTGGAGAACCTGGGGTACATTCATCAAAATGTATGCACTTCTGCTCTTCTGAGGGCGTTTAATTATTTTTTAGCACTTCACTGCTATCTTCTTACCTAATGGCCGTACTTCTTCAAAGAGCTTTTATCCCAGAGAACTGGTAACATGTGGGCAGATGAAAGCCTGGCGAACTGACCCTGGACGGTTCTCTCTTACGAGACAGTAACACGATCCACAGGACAATAACAGTCTTATCACATTTGTACTCATGGCAAATTAATGACCTTTGATCTGACTTGGGCCTCCAGACAAAAGACCATTAATAAAACATTAATGTTATCTCTCAAAGAATGTGAACTTTAAGGGGCAAAAGATGTCACCGTGTACCTACTGAAACGTGCTTTCATCATAGACACCAGTGGCATTCACTCATTTTAATATACCCGTACAAAGCTTTTGCTGTTGTGATTTAATTGTCCGGAATGATTTTTGTTCCTTTTTCTCAAGTGCAGTTTCTCATGCGATGTGTGTGTGTGTGCGTGAAGTCAAAGAGTTGCGGTTTAATTAATCACATGCAGATCGAGAGAAAAGGGGAGTTTTCTAATCACAAATATAGGAACTAATTAAGATCATTCTGCCTGGATTAAGGGCTCATTGATTTATTTAGATGAATACCGCTTTTGTTTTCTTTCCTTCTCATTAGTGGATTAAATGATCCATCTCAGTTGTTTTCCTTTTCAATTCCATCTTAATTTCCCACTCATTACAAATGTATCTGTATGCAACCTAGGGCAATGTTTTGGAAAGTTTTGATCCTTATTAATGCATTTGAACAATCCTTCTCCGAGTCACGTATAGATAGACATTTACAGAGACAGACAGATAGGCAGGCCATATGTCCACCAGTGTCCAGACAGCTCTTTTAATTAGGGAATTCAGCTACTTTATGGACCCAGTGCTGACCCAGCGCTCGACTGCACACACACAGCTTGAATAATCTAAATAGAAAAGCTCTGCTTGTAGACCGGGACGGTCTTGAGCAGTAGCACAGAGCCAGAGGTCACCATGCCAAATGCCAAGCATCAGCTAGAGGGGTTTAAATCCCCCCAGCTGTGGAGCAGTGGAACTGTGTTTTCTGGAGTCAAAATGAAAGTGCAGCGGTGTTGATAAGTTCTTGAACACCAAAACATAAAAGCAATCTCCAGTGGTGTAACTGTACTCCGGCTAAGAAAACCGTTTGTCAAACAACACGAACTGAATGCCCAAATTAGGCATATAATTCATATATACTTCGAGGCTCATGCCTGTTAAGGACATTCTCTCAACAACACGCCTTTTGAGACCTGAATGCACATTTACACCAGGTTTTAAAAGGCGGGGGAAAATCGCTGCAAAACCAAATTGCTTCAAATTGTAATTTGAGTGGAATATGTAGGCTGCATGTGTAAAATCTATACCCACTGTTTGGACAACCCTCCCACATTTTGCGCGGCTCTCCCCCAAATGTACATGCATGAGGGAGAAAAACACATTTTGTGTTAAGGCACCAGTTTTGTACAAAACACAGGCAGAATGTGTTCAATTTGCACCTGAAACAGACCCAAAACGCTTAGTACATCTGGCCCATAGTGTAGATAGGTATGTAGGTAAGTAGGCAGACAGACTGACAGAATATAGACTGACAGATTTATTAAAGCTTCCATTGTGAATTGGCAGAAAAGGCCCCATGACCATTGCAAGGCTCTCTGTGAGTTTACTAGCCAAGAGCACAATAAACTCACCTACTGCATCTTTTATTGGGTGTGTTTTTATAACATTGTTGTCATTTTGGTTTAACAGATGGTTTGTCATTTGTTAAGTGAGTAGCTCAGGCTCTGTGCATTTTTTCCTACAGTCTTGTTCACTTTCATAAAAAACAAGATTTTTATTTCACCACGTACAATCAGTTCTGTTTTTTTAGCTACTGAAACGACCCATCTGACAGTACTTCCTGGTGGAAAGCTTGTAATGCCACAAAAAGGACATATCTCTCATTATAATGAACATAGCGCAATAATAAGTTCCCTCACTGCACACCAGTGTCAGGATCATTTTGTTAATCTCCTCCCTGTGTTCTCTCCTGTGTGTGGTGTAGCTCTGCTGACAAGGTGAAGCAGGTTCAAACTGCATGAGAGCGGCTGCGAGTGACATTTGCTCTCTAATTTCATCTATTTGTTTACCAAAGAGTTAGGTTGGAGTTAATGGCCTATCATGTCTTGTTCAAGACATTTCATTATTTAATACTTGACTGTGACGAGTATTATGCTAATTTGCAGCTTGTTTTTTTCTTTTCCACAGGATGTCTTGAAGGGAATAAACAGCCTCAGAATGTTTTTGTACTCTAAAGTTGTCTTTATAATTGATGGGTGGAGTTCTGTGCGGATGTCAACTCTCACTTCATCTGAGCAGAGTTTCCCAGGAACCTCACTGTGCAAAGAACATGCAAGATCACACACGAGAGATTACTCCCAGCCAGCATAGCTGATCAAGTCTAATTTTAAGACACAGTGTGATTTTGACATTGGGGCCCATTATTTTTTTTCCCCCTCCTAGAAATTTAAAAGGAAGTGATAAACAATAGGCCTGAAAGAGTGAGAACGTTACTGTGGGCTTTCGATGGATCCACAAGAAACTGGCTTTATAAAAACACATTAAGTGCTTCTTTAATGTTTAATAAACTGCATTAACTACCTTAAATTACCTTATAATGGCAAAATGCCATTGTATGTTCAGAGCATCATAGTGTTTGCTTGCTACCTGCACAGGTACTTAATAAGACATGTGTAACCACTGTATTTAAGATGGAATACTTGAGTACTTGCAAATACATGATATCAGCATCCACAGGATCTTATGACGCGAATGACTTCCTTCATAATATTGTAATATTCTGTTTTAACTCATAATGCAGAAGGTTAACAGCACCATGTAAGTTTAATGGATGTTTCTCAAAATAATTTCATAGATGTTTTATTATATATTTTTCCTTTATTAGATTCATTTGTTTATGGCGTTCTCAGCTATGCCTTTAGAATTTCTTCATTATGTTATTTAGTTTAAATCTGGCATTATAAAAACATATATTGCCATCTTTCAAATACTGACATAAGCTCTTCATAAATGTTCAAATGTTGCATTTTTAACACATTGTTCAGTATGTATGCATGTGTTATGAAGTCTGTATGAAGGGAGTCCTCAGATAGAGTTCGACTTGTTTGTTATTAGGGATTTTACTGCCTAAAATGAAATTTATGATCTAACATAAATCTTTGAAAGCATTGTACCTTTTAATGAAATGTCTTCACTGACATGAAACAGGCAGTGATCTGAGGAAAATGTAGCTTGGACTTGTTGCATAATCCCATTGTTCCACCCTCATTTGTTCTATCTGTCTCTCCATAGTCCTTGTACTGCTGATCCTGACCCTAAAGCGCCACAGGAAGGGCCAGCGCATGTCTGAGGACGAGGAGGACATGCGCGACAACGTCATCAAGTATAATGACGAAGGTGGGGGCGAGCAGGACACCCAGGCCTACGACATGAGCGCCTTACGAAGCCTATATGACTTCCCTGAGGTAAAAAGCTCCGAATCAGGTGCCGAACTGCGCTCTCTGCCCCAGTGGATTCAGAACCGGGTGACAGGGGATGGAGGGGCAGCTGACTTCTCCCTCTTCAAAGGCTACATCCGCAAGAAGGTGGAGCAGGCGGATGCTGATCTGTCGGTTCCGCCGTATGACTCGTTCCAGACATACGCCTTCGAGGGCAGCAGCTCTCCGGCGCTGTCCCTCAGCTCCATCCGCACACTGTCCACCACTTCAGAGCAGGACTTCTCCTACCTCAGTGACTGGGGGCCACGCTTCAGGCAGCTGGCGGGTTACTATGCTCCTGGACAGCCAGAGGAAGAGGGGTCCTAGCACTGCCCTTCATCCCTAGCAAAGTTCTCACTGAAGACAATTCCCGTTTCATTGCCCCTGTTGTGCCACAACCAACCACTGTCCTCCACCAGTGCTCTCCTGAGATGATGCTTGGAACCCAGTCAGTTGTTAGGGTCCTAATACCACCCCTCTGGATCCCGTAAATGCCACAGATTTGCCTATTTGAAAAGTTCAAGACAACAAAGTAGCAAGGAATGAATAGGCGGTGGCTGAGGAGTCAGGCAAAACTCCAAAAAAGCTGGCACCTGTCGGAGTGGTACAGGACAGACAGCCGGGCCATGCCATATACGCCATGTTGAACCGTCAATTATTTTCATTTCTGAAACGTTTTCTTTTGTGTGTGTACTTTTCTCTCTCCTTCGATGGAGACAGACATAGACTAATAACTTACCTGGAGGGAAGAAAAGAACTAACAAGACAGCAGTACTGGGACATCTTTTACCAAGCCAAGGCAAATTGCCCCCAGAAGAAAACTTATTTATTAACAAAAAAAGGGGAGATATTTATGTATTTATTGATTTGTATTTATTTATTTATTTATTCATCATGGTAAAAAGAACACAAGAATGGACTTATTTATAGAAGAAAACTGAAGTGCACTGAAAGAGTAATGCAGAACAGGGCATTCCTGAGGTTTGGTACATCAAGAAACCTACAAAAAAAGACATTTAAAGGCATTGATGAAACACCTGAGTATGCTGGTGTAACTGAGTGATCTGGGCCACAGTCTTGAAGAAAAAAAAAAGAAAAAAAATTTGTATTTATTTTTTAGAAACCCTTTTGTAATATACAACAACCCTGAGAGAGGAACGTAAATGTTTGTAAGAGACTGAGCGAATGGGAGCGGGGCAGGAGAATATGTGCCAATTCAGTCAGAAGATTTTGTCCTGCCATACATTTCATGTATTGTGTTGCTTTTGATTATCCAAGTCACGTTGTAGGCAGTGCAATGTCTTTTAAGTTGTTGGATTTTGATTTTGAACCTGTATTAAATGGTAATTGGTAAATTATGCTGTGAGAGGCCACAAGGTACAGGTAACAATGAATGACCATGACAGGTTTCTGTCCAATGATGTTTTACACTTATTTTTCCTGCAATCTGATAGCCATCCATGTTCAGATTTGTTCAGATTTGTGACAGTGTTGATTACATTATAACTCAGTTTCAAGACCAGATGATTTGGTTTTATTCCATTTATTCCATGGTGGGTGATGATGGGTGAGAGTGATTGCTTTGGGCACGGTTACACTGCATCAATCTTGATCCAACATGACATTAGTTCTGAGCTAAATCTGCTAACTGTTGCCTAAAATAATATGCAGAGACACATGTGGTGTTTTCTCTGACTGGAAAATGACCAGCATTTCATTTGTTGTTACACCAATATCCAATATGCAATGCCATCCTCAGAAGCACACAAATCTTATGCAGAAATAAATTAGCCAATCAGAATGATTTGTTTTCCAAATCACTTGTTTTTTTGCTGCATTATATTTTGCCTGTCACCTTTAACTTGCTGTCTTTGAACACACTGTTTTAAGTCAACCTGATAGACCAATTTTACCTTATTAGTTCATATCCTTGGTCATATTAAGCACAATCCATCATCACATCATTCAGTAACAAAATTCTCATTCTCCATAATCCTTCATCAAAGGATTGTGACGTTCCCACCTCTGACATTTGACTCTGTACAATGTTTTGGCCCTGCTATCAGAAGATTGTGAGTTTTTGGGGTACCCTTGAGCAAGGTACCGCCTCCAAACACTGCTTCACTTAGTGAATGGGTTAAATGGGTTAAATACAGAGAAAAAAATTGTGCTGTTCACACTGTGTGCTGTGGTGTGTTCACGTATGACAAATGTTCACCTTATATTTTAGACTACACACATACACAAACTAGCCACTGTACCTAGTTACGTGCACACATATTTGTTTGAAAGATATCCCAACAGTTTTCATTTAGTGTGGTAAAACAAAAAGCAATGCAAATGCTAAAAGGCTAGCCTGCTAATACACTTTGCCGTGTTAAAAAAGGAGAAATTACAAATTAAAATCAAGATTTGAACACAAATAGAATCTAATTAGAAATTACAGAAAATACGCTATCCAAACGTTTTATTTTATAAAATAAAAATGCAGATCATCCAGCTCTGCTATCCATTTACCTTTCCCAATGCCCACTTTTCACAATCCAATCAGAGCCTCATGAATAAAATCATGCTCTGTTCACATTTCTTTCCCATTTCATATGTCATGTTAAGGAAAAATATAGCCTTTTATTTCTGATTCAGGTTGACTTTCAACAGTATGGACAACATAGTTGTGACAGGAAAAATATAAAGGAACTAGCTCTACTGTTAAAACAGTATGTATATTAAATTTGACCTTTGATTGGCTGTTGTTAAACTTACTGTTTTAATATTATGTTCAATTAAAAGCAGTATCTAGGCCTTAAAATGCAAGAAAGGATGTCGTCACCTACAACCAATACCATTCTAATGTCAACCCTCATCTGCCAATGTGTGGATAAAATGTACAATTAAAATCAATAAATATTTATGGTTTTTTTTCTAGACACATTTGTGACTTTCTGGGCCATAACAAGGGGCAAAAATATGCATTTGGCAGTGCCAGAAACATTTCATAATCCAATCCGGTTGTTGGATATGGCGTCTCTGCTTTAGCAAACACTGAACCACCAGATGTTTTCATTTTACTTTCCCTCATTTTGCTCTTACTCACTTGTCATGACCGTCTTTGATGGATGAGCTCCCTTGGCAGCTCCTACTGCATGTAAGCATTCGCTTCTAGTCTCCGTCTAGGCAAGGCAATTTTCGAGACACATTTCAAACAAGGCCAACGCATGCAAGCACAAAAAACAGGCCTAATTGAATCACAGGCGCAGACATGAATGACCTCAAAACGCCATGTAGGACTTTTTTTTTTGTAAAAAGCATGAATGTTCAAATGTCTGATACAGAAAACAGTGGTAACTGCACCGTGGTACCATGGCAGATGATAGGTCTTAAACCGCACATGCATTACTAAAAGCCAGCAAACCAAATGAGGACTCGGAACGGCATGTGCCTCGGCCGCAAGACTCCACTGACAGTCGTCCATGAGCGATCGTTATGGTAATGGGTGAAAGTAGTCCCAGAGCCATAATGAAATCCTCATCAAGCAAATGTCACCGGAGAGGCAGGCAGTGACTAATGCGGTGACGGAAGGAGACCACTATGTCCTGCTTAAGGGCAGAGTGCATATGGGCCCATTGGTGGTCACTCCATACTTCCCTCACATTAAAATGTCCCACCTCAGTCTGGAACCCTCCACTATTCATTAATGGACTGCACTAGTTAATGTATTAATGTGTTGCAGTAAATCACAGCTCTGGTTCCCTTTTATGCTACCAGGGGCCAGACAGATCGCTGAAATTGATTACACACTGGTAGAAGTAGGAAATGCGCGCTTAAATATATCAGCATGAAGGCTTCATGTTAATCATTATACCCTGACAAGAATAGGCTATGTTTACACACACGAATAAGCACTATTATCTCTATTTATGATCAACTACACTACACAATCTGTTGCAGAAACATTTATGTTGCTTACAAACAACATGTCTGGGATTTGTTGTCCACTTTTACTACACCCTGAACTCCACTTAGGAGCTTTAATGAGGAAAAAACAAATCAATTAAAGTCAGTCTCAGAATACCTTGACAGCAGAACACAAGGGACACACACTGTCATGACAAGGTGACCTCATTTATACTACAGAAGCTGCTGCTTATCATTTTCTAGTCAGCAAATCTTTATTTCATCTCCAGTGGTCTTATTGTAAAACATGCAGACTGTTGACTGTTAAAGCTTTACTATTTAACGCCTCCTTACGTTGAAGACTTATTGCGCCCAGGCTGTATGGCTTGATGGTAAACAATGTTTTGACAATTCACTGTGCACACTATAATTAAGAGGTAGGAAATAAACAAAAACACTTTTTTTGGACTCTCCAATGTAATATTGGCATAAGCATACTATAATCATGTCATGGTGAATGTAATATGCTGTCATGGGTTGTCATGAGAGATTGCAATAATACAGCAATGTCAGGATACCATGACAGATGTTTCATGTCATGACATTATAGTTGCATATGACATAAACACTCTAGTCATGACAGTTACTGGTAAATGTGTCATGACATTGTGTTAATGGACTTGACAATTACTGGTAATAGTGATATTGTTAGATTAATGGATATAACTTCATGACAGCATGTTACATGGTTGTGTTACAGGGTTCAGGTTACTCACTTTCTGCAAAAAAAAGAAGGATCAAAGGAGCTAATTTACACTTAGGCTTTCCAAAGCCAGGCAGCCTTGGAGGAGTCAGGTGGTCACAGCAGTACAGGCGAGGCAGTCACACTTGGATATATGCAGTGACTAGGCCACCCAACATCTTTAGTGGACCCTATATTTCTACTTATACTATTTGACACCTGTTACTCTTAGGTAGCTAGGAATAATTTTATATTGAACTTTAACAATTAGCTTGAATTAGTGTACAAGTGTAAGTGTCCATTTGTCACATGTGGACACACCACAGCACAACACACAGTGTGAACAGTGTGAAAGTGTTCTCTGCAGTTTCCCTGTGCGGTACCTTGTTCAATTGTACCTCAGTGGTGCCACTGGCAGTCCTGGGATTTGAACCAATGACTATCACAGGGGCAACTCCCTAACCACCAGGGCACTAGCTGCCCCAATTAGAGACAGACTTAGGGAACAAACTGAAATATTGGCATTTTTCTACAAGTTAGTGCACAGTTTAACATAGTGAAATATCAGATATAAAATGTGGCAAATCTTTGTACAAGCTACATTATATGTTTGTTTTTGTTTTTTTATAAAAATGTACAGAAGTGTGTTCTTTGTGAAGGAGTACTTATTTTAACGTAGAAACTTCTTTTTGTTTTTATGACTGCGTGTTTACATTATTAAACACAGCAGCGGAGACATCTGCACCAGTAGTAACACCTGTCTGTGCTGGCCTAAACGGTGCCTGCCAGCCACCTCCATGCAGAGCGTTCTGAGCTGGCTCTATTTCACAGGTTCACTGCGCTGCCTCGCTTTGTCTCACTGTACACATCATAGCCTGCCGGTAGCCAAGAATCCACACTATCACATTTCTCAGCATCTGCATGTGCTTATCTGGGTCTCTCAGACTGAAAGCTCTGCGTAACTGACAGCCGTACGGCTGCAGACAAACTGTAGGCTAATCGAGACGCAAAGCGCTGGGTTTTCTTCGGCGCGCTTTAACCGAGACGTGGGGGGGGTCGGGCCATGTGGAGTTGCCGGTAATCTGTGATGGAGAAAAAACAAACAGCTGGAATTGTCTTCGCCCCCCTACAACGTATGAGTGAAGTGTAGTATCTCCCCCATGCTGGGCTTATTTCACACTTCAGCGTGTTCTCCATCGCTACGGCAATAAACAGATAAAACAGGACTTTTCTCAATCAGGAGGCCCTGGCGTTGGACCGGGAGCTTCTGTGATGCAGCCTTTTAAAAAATGCAACATCAAAGACATTCAGATGTAGATGTAGATGAGATGAAAGGATCTTCCCATGTGCTTTAATTGATCGTTAAACAAACAAGACAAACAAGCTCTTAACCTTTCAAAAGGTCTTAAAGAGATGAAATCAGCTCCATCAGTGTTACATAAACTGTGCTTAATTTGTTTATCACGGTCATTAAAGACATAAAGGCTCTGAAAGGTGTTCCTTTTGCTAATCATAACCCTGGTGGACAAAACTTCCTTAAGCATTGGTTCAATCCGCACATTACTGAATGTGTTCTCTGGCCATTTTCAAAACATTTTCAGCCATCAATCCCCATTTCCCAGCTGTGATGCTCCACATCTGGCAAAAAGGATGCTGCAGACTTCTCCTCCTTGGGAGAGCAACTGAATGTTTAGCTCCACAGAGCTGCCAGTGTCTCAGCACACAAGGAGGAGAGAGCTAAGCCGTGTAGATTATGTGGAAGCCCAAATCCGTGTGTGTGTGTGTGTGTGTGTGTGTGTGTCTGTCTGTCTCTTCCGGACTTTTGGCTTAGTTTCTGTCTGAGCTGCAGAAAATGCTTCTGCTTGCGCTGCAAAGTCCTTTTACCTTTTAGTGATTTCTTTTAAAACCAGAACTGGGATTTGCATAGCAGACATCCTGATTTTCAGCATTATGAAAGTGTCTACATGCTTTAAGCTCCCAATGTGGTGATATAGTTATTAAATAATTATCTGTTTTCCCCAGAATGTCTGCATGCTTCCCAAGTTATAGCAAAAGATTTAAAGGAATAATTCAGCTTTTTTCATCCTACCACCACTGATTACCTACCACCAATCTGCCACCACTGATTACCACTGACCAACCTACCACCAATCTGCCACCACTGATTACCACTGACCAACCTACCACCAATCTGCCACTACTGATTACCACTGACAATAACTTTACTCTTTCCCTATCCTTAGAAAAGAACCAACAAACCACTAAGAGAAGAATCAAAAATAGTTACTTTTGCTGTCACCAAGGTGCTGATCTTGGTGATCAGAGCGGAGCTTGTGAAAACTCCACCTACACAGCTTCATTATTATGTGTTAACCCCTAGTCTCTTTGTAACTGAACTCCGAAGCAATCAATTGTACACTTATACACAGTTATACACAGATAGCTTTATTTAAGTACATTCTGACTGAAAGATTGAATTTTTCAAAAACATTAATGTATATCAACTGCCCAGAGCTGTGGATCATAACTGTTTCTAGTCAGCAAGTTTAGTGTTCAGGGAAACGTGTCAAAAAGTACTGCATCTGGTAATCATATCAGTTGATCCACACTGTTGCAGACTAGGTTGAGAAGCTCTGGAGTAAATGCCAGAATTTCTGTTTTACAGACAGTCTGTTATTGCCTTTCTAAATGAATATGTTCCTTTTCACATCATACAGATTACAGCGACACTGTTCAACATTAATAGCACAGTTGGCAGATGTGCTGAATAAATGTTTCATTACAGTTTTATGGCAGCAATATTGTAAAAAATGACATCATATAGTGTTCTAAATCCCTGCCACCCTCCTTCATCTAAAGCAGTGTTTCTTATTTCTGGAACTGAAGTCCCGAAGCACTACAGATTATTTTATTATGGAGTAGATACTGTTTGATGAAAAACTGAAGCAGCACATTGTTGCAAATCCTTCACAAAACACCACTGAAGAATTCCACAGTTTTTGATGAGTATGGCCCTGATTTAAAAGAAATCTCACCTTGTGCATTGGACCACAAATCATATACATTTTTGGACCGTGCTCAGATTTCCCTATTTTTCTAACCAACACATTTAAATAACACAGAAAGTGTGTCCACGTGAGGTTTTTGGTGAAACACATTGCAAATTGTACGGTTGCCAAATATTGGTTATGATTTAAAAATATATTAAAATATCTAAACATTGTCTCTTGTTCTCATTGAAAAACATAAAACTACAATACAAATGAGCTATTGTGGTGTAAATGAAAGAGAAATCTCACCTTGTGTTTTGGACTAAAATAGCAAAAATAGGTAAGGCTTAATCTTCAAGCGCATTTTTGGACCATGGTCAGATTTACTTGATTTTCTAACCAGCACATTTAAATAACATAGAAAGTGTGTCCACATGGGGGTTTCCTTTAAAATATTGCAAAATATTTGCTTAAATAATCTTTGAAAATGTAGAACTACATGTGACATAAAACCAAACAAACATTTTTCAGAAAATACACATTTTTTATTCTAAAAATTACTGCAAATCAAAAACACAGTCCAAACAATACAATGCAGTGTAGATGAAAGAAAAATCTCACCTTTTGTTTTGGACAAAAATTACAAAAATAGGTAAGGCTATAGTCTTACCGTCATGTGCATTTTTGGACCATCCTCAGATTTCCTTAATTTTCTAACTTTGAAAATGGGCAAGAACTACTTGTGACATAAAACCACACACACATTTTTCAGAAAAGACTAATTTTTTATCCTGAAAATTACTGCAAATCATGAAAACACAGTCTAAACAACACATTGCAGTGTAAATGAAAGACAAATCTCACCTTTTGTTTTGGACAAAAATTACAAAAATAGGTAAGGATATAGTCTTACCATTATGTGCATTTTTGGACCAACCTCAGATTTCCTTAATTTTCTAAGCAGCACATTTACATCACATAAAAAGTGTGTCCACATGAGGTTTTTCATTAAAATATTGCAAAATATTTGGAAAAATGAACTTTGAAAATGGGTGAGAACTACTTGTGACATAAAACCACACACACCATGTTTCAGAAAATCCACATTTTTTATTCTGAAAATTACTGCAAATCATTAAAACACAGTCCAAACAATACATTGCAGTGTCAATGAAAGAAAAATCTCACTTTATGATTTGGACAAAAAATTGCAAAAATACATAAGGATATAGTCTTACCATCATGTGCATTTTTGGAGCATCCTCAGATTTCCTTAATTTTCTAACTTTGAAAATGGGCGAGAACTACTTGTGACATAAAATGACACACATTTTTCAGAAAAGACACATTTTTCATCCTGAAAATTACTGCAAATCATGAAAACACAGAGCAAACAATACATTGCAGTGTAAATGAAAGAAAAATCTCACCTTTTGTTTTGCACAAAAATTGCAAAAATATGTAAGGCTATAATCTTACCGTCATGTGCATTTTTGGACCATCCTCAGATTTCCTTAATTTTCTAAGTTTGAAAATGGGCGAGAACTACTTGTGACATAAAACCACACACACATTTTTTTCAGAAAAGACATATTTTATCCTGAAAATTACTGCATATCATGAAAACACAGACAAAACAATACATTGCAGTGTACATGAAAGAAAAATCTCACCTTTTGTTTTGGACAAAAATTGCAAAAATACGTAAGGCTATAGTTTTACCGTGATGTGCATTTTTGGACCATCCTCAGATTTCCTTAATTTTCTAACCAACACATTTAAATCACATAGAAAGTGTGTCCACATTAGATTTTTCTTTAAAATATTGCAAAATATTTGGAAAAATGAACTTTGAAAATGGGTGAGAACTACTTGTGACATAAAACCACACACA
>JBBPCY010000109.1:23893160-23922069 GCA_037974405.1 Brachyalestes nurse
TCAATTCAGCAAACAAAGAGTCCGTCCGTGCTTGTATGTTTGTAAACTTGTGGGAGGGCTCTTTGAAACCCTAAGACTCTCAGCTATTGGTTAAAGAAAAGAAACTGACGTGAAAATCCTCCTATTACGGTGAAAAACGTATGTTTCTGGGTGGGAACTGTATACGGGAAGGAGTTATACAGGAAGGGGTGTGTCGCGATTCACCCTCCTCACACCGCGACACAGGTTTGTGGACCTGAGTGTCGCGAAATCGGTTTTGTATCGTATATCATTACAGCCCTACTGTATATTGTTTGCTTATAAACTTTCCATTTCTCACATCGTTTAAAATAGTAGTCATACTTTCTCTTAGTTTCTTTTTTTCCCTCCATACCTGCAGTTACCCAACAATTTAATTTAGTTAAAACATGCTGGATGGAATATTGAATTTTTCATTGTCATATATTTTATTAGGTTTTTATTGTCTTATACCATAGATAACCAAAATAGTCTGCAGGAAAATCTAGCAGAATTCCCATGTGTCTATGTCTTGCAGTAAGTTCCTCAAGCAGCTTCTCAAAGGCTAAATGAGATGAGAGCAGGGAGGTGTTAACCAACAGTGTGAGCAGGGCAGTCTGTTTACTCACAGTGACCCTCCTCACCGCATGATGTGCTTCATTCGTGTTTGCTGACAGCTTGGACTTCGTGCTTCACTTCCTCCCCAGAGGAACTGTGGGAAATGCCAAAGGCCGTCCCTTTGACGTCCTCTCTGCTGTGGCAATTTATGCGAGGGCTGCTGAGAGCTTCATGCATGGAGTGCTCAGTCTCCAAACAGCCAGCGATGCGTTACAGCATATAGCGGAGACCAGAGCCAGAAGCTGGACTGGCTAGGCTAACAAGTGCCCTGGGTCACTCACTGACTTAGTCGGATCTAGTTATGGAATTTAGAATATGCTTGAGGCAGGAGCTATCTAGCCAGCATTCTGAAATTCAGCTTCTTCATCCACAATGAACACTCAGAAGATGTTTTGGCGAATTCATGATGGCCAGGGGGAAGCATTTTGCATTGGGAAATGCAGATGGTGCAAAATTACAAACCCACACACACTAGCACACATGTTTAGTCTTCAAAACATATCTTTTGATATTTGGATTTGAACAGAAATTGAGAAAAGTATAAAGGGTTCCATCCAAGAAATGTTCAGAATATTACAAACACTAAAATGTTTACAGAATAATAATTGTATAGCTAATTTAGTAAGACAGATTCTAAAGTTCAAGTTAATGTAAAAATGTTAATAAAGGATATCAAATACTAATTGTTATGAATTGATTCTAACAATCCAGTGCAATTCACAAATTTTACTTTAGTAAGAAACTGAAAAAACTTTTCTTAAAGATAGTTGTATAAACATTTTAGACCTTTGAACATAAAATACCCAAAATATTAAAATGATGAGTGATTCTGAACACTAGTGTAATTCTGCAATGTATAATTTCCAGTATATGAAATAAAATAATTAATATGACAAGTTTTGTCTATTGTTTAAAACAATATTAATTAATATGTTCTTATACATATTGCATATTGCAAATTTCCCCACTGGTGAGACTAATAAAGGTTCATCTTATATCCCTGTAAAATGTACTCTTTATTACTGTAACCTGAATATATTATATATTACATTATATATAATATATTAAATGAGTACATTTTGGGCCGGTTTGTATGAATTTGTTTAGAGCTAGAGGGATTACTATGGAGATAAACAGCATGATGTTTATAACTAATTAACAGAGACTCATAAGGGTCTATCAGTGACAGATGCAACCAAGCAAGCAGAAGGCGCGGCGTCTTCTGCATCATGACTCAAAGCACGAGCAAGTTTGTTTCCGACAGATTTGCTGCACAAAAAACACTGCATGTCTTCACTCATATTTCTTTAGAAAATCCAAGAATCTGTTCATTCCGAATAATTTATTGGGATTTGCTTACAATTCCCATCACACACACAGGAAACACCTGCTCAGTATGCACGAGAAACAAACTCAGACATTCTTCTCTTTCATCAGCCTCTATCATGTGATTGTCAGAAGCACTTTAAAGCGGTGAATGATCTAGACATTGGCAGTTGGTTCATGAATCTCACTTGTCAGAATAAAGGTTATGATATAAAAGATGTCATATCATTACCAAACAGTGTGTTTTATTACACGCTGTAAATTCCTCCACCTCGGCTTCCCGTATTTCTTTTACTTTCCATCTGCTGCCTACAGCATGTGCAAGGGCCGCGTGTGTTAATGAAAAATTCCTGGGATGATACTCTTCAAACAATGCCCATATCCAGGCGGGTGATGTGGCTTGCTCACACGATGAAAATTCATAAGTACTGAAATGAATGCGGATCCCCTTAATCCAGCACACCCGCGCTCAAGCACTGAAACCATATCAAAGTCCAAAAATTGGAATTGGGGCCAATTTTTGAAATGATGATAAACAGAATTTAATAGCATTATATCTGTTGGTTGTTTATTTATTTATTTATTTATTTATTTAAGCAGGTATGTTGGCAATGGGCCCCCTTTGCTGTTATAATGGACACACAGGAACAGTGGAGCGGTCTCAATTGCTGAGAAAGTTCTGAATCTGTGACAGGGCACTCCACTCATTCATATGCTTATCAATTTACTGGGAGTGTGTGTGTCTCTGTGTGTGTGTGTGTGTGTGTGTGTGTGTGAGTGAGTGTGTATATATGAGGTGGTGGTGATGGTGAAGGGGGGGTCACTCCCCGCTCGGAGCACTTTAGATATGTGAAGAAGTGTTCTGTTCACACTTCCCCTCCTCTCACCTCTGACATTTGTCAAGAGAGACAGGAGCGGAGAGATGAGGAAGCTCATGCATTATTTAAGAGCAGGATGCCGCTCCTCCAGCCCAGACGCTCCTGTAACACAGCCCTTTCATTATCGCAAAAAGAAGAAGGAGAAAAAAACAGCTAAAGGATGCCACCTTGCAAAATGGTGGACACAAGGAAGCTTGATCGAGGCAGAATGTCTGATCCATCTTCAGGCCCTGAAAGACGTGTTGGGTTATTCACATGGATGCTCTTTAAAAGTGTGAACAGGATGGATTAATTCACTGCCAGAGGATTCAGGTGTTAAATTTATGGATTTCAAACCACATGGGCTGATGTATTATTGTATCACAGAAATCCGGTGTGCAGGCCTTGTTCGTTTTTAGATTGAACGCTGAACATAAATAACCGTAAAGGTTCATTTGGTAGCATCCCTGAGCTATTCCCGGAAATAAACGCTCCAGTTCTATCATACAAGGATCTTCTTCTCATGGTTTTCCTCAGCAGAAGTAAAGTCAACAAGTCATGCAGGTTTTGAAAGCAATGTGGAAGCATGAAGATTTTATGGCAAGGTTATATGACCATAAACTAAAGTTAATAGAGTGCTATGCAAAGCTTTTTGAATGTTTTCAGGTGGTTTGGTCACAGATTCCTACAGTTGATACATTAAATGTTTCTTTACATGTTATATATTATATAATATATTACAAATAAATAATAAAATGACCTAGTCATACTATTTTGTCATTTGTTGCCAATACTACAATAAAAAATAACTTTTTCTGTGGTTCTGAACATGACTTTTATAACAGTCTACCATATTTCCTGAGTTTTCTGTAGTAATATAGAATAATTGTCAAGTTTATGGTAAGATCGCTATAGGGATCCTTTAGTATTATTTTAGATCTTTATCAAAAGGGTATTTACATGTGCAAGTGTTTTCATTTTCTGTTTATGAGAGCATTTAATGTTAAAAGAGTATTTTAGAATAGCAGCAGAGACACTAAACTGATTCGCTGAACTGTTTTTTTTTTCCTTTCTTCTAGGTCCAGTGAATGACACTGAGGCATAAACTAACTCATCAACTGCAAACTAGCAGCATAGCCCTGAGCTAGCCTACCAACTGCTAACCAACACGCTAACCACAAGCTAATGTGCTAACCACAAACTAATGCACTATTCATAAGCTAATGCTGGAGGATTAATCACCTTGTCGAAGCCCTGAGCTAACGTGCTAACCACAAACTGATCCGCTAAAAGTGAGCATTTTAATTTGCTCCAGTCTGGTGCATGTATTGCACATTACATCATAAGCTTTGTCTCAAAGAATGCAGTGCATTACTTTGTACTGTTGCACCTCTAGTCTGCCTCTTGCACACAATTATTCCAGACAGGGACGGCAAAGGTTAGCATGGAAGCTCCATTTTCTTTTGTGAGACAAAGCGATTTAGTGATAAACATAAAAAACCCACTAGTAGAAAAGAGGCATGTCCCTTTCAGCATAAATCATATTCGACTGAATAATTTCCAAAAAACTCATTTAGTTGAAGTGTTATAGCACACAGTTACCTCACATGCTATCCAAAACTGCACAAGGCAGTGGCCTGGTTTCGCACTGCTTCACCCAGAACTGCTCTGGATGCTAATGCCCACCTGATTTTCTGCTTCTGTCAGCAGCAGAACTTGTGATCCTCGTGAACATCCCACTTTGAGGAGCCAAATGTCTCTGGAGACCTAGCTCTAGCAAAGCATTATGGCATTTCTGCTATTTTAAGCGGTGTTCTTTGGGAATAAGGCGTTCTGTAGTTCTGATAGAATAATTTGTCCCATTCTTACTCTTAGCCTTTAAAAGAAGTCAGCTAAAAGGCAGTGAAGTCCTCCTTTAAGAATCATAAGCACCTACAATCCATGATCCTTCAGGCTGCTTCATAGCCTGTATTACTCATTGCTGCAGTTCAGTCACAGCACTTTGGGGCATGACATTTTTTATCATGTTCTGCAGTATTGTGGGGTAAGTTTACTGTTTTTAAAGTCTTACAAAAGCTCAAATTCACATCACATCCAACAGAAAAAGTACAGAATCATTGTCAACTATCATTCAGTCAATGACCCTGAACTGAAATTGACTGAACTGAAAGAGCTCAGAATATATCCCCAATTGCTCTGGTTTTCCAGAACAAATCCTACAGTTTTCAATCATTCTAAAGACTTGTGCAAAGGAACGCCATCAAAGCGCTTTCAAAGATCCTCATTAGTACCCCCTCCAATACAGCCCCCCATGCTCTTGAAAGGCATTTCTTTCACAATGACATTTGATTCCCTCCTCATTTGAACACCTCCCTAACAGAGATATAACAAATAACAGAATAATTGAACGTGATTCCAGGTTGGAGCCAAAAATTTGCATGATAATAAAAATGTAATTAGTGATACCTTCAAGAAAGGAAACAGGGGGCGTGGTAAAGTTATCGGCATTGTAATTTCAGTTTTCCCACAGTTCTGATTAAAGAAATTGTCACGTTGTAAAACCCATTGCTGCCCTGAATGAGGCTTTGTGGCCGCGCTAAATGAAATAATGTGAGCCCGCTATCTTGGTATTTGAACGTGTAAGAATTAGAGAGGTTTATTGGTGCTCTGTAATTACGTTTTATTGTTTCTCAGGCTCACCTCTGTTCTCCTTCTTCTGTTCGTCACGCTCTCGGCCGTCATTCTCGCCACAAGAACATTCTCATTGTGCCACCCGCCCTATACAGTAAATTTGATATCCTTTCATTATGCGAATTATTTTCATTCGAGCTAAAAACTGGAGAGTCCGGGAACAAAAGCAGATGAAAAGGACACCGAAGGGTGTGGAATTGGATGGTGGAATAAGGCTCTCGTTGACTGATCTTTTTCTGGCATGGATCAAACCAAAGGCTTCCTTTTGTTCTCAATGTCAAATTGGTTGCACATCCAAGAGACGTTTGCTAGCCATCTGAATTGACACTGGTTTCTTTCCCCAGCAAATCCGGCTTGTCATATTAAAAGTGTCTCCATGCAAAAAAAAAAAAAAAACTCTCTCTATCTCCTGACCTCTAGACTGTCAATCACAGGAATATCTGATGATTCATTTTCCGATCTAGAACGTTCCGACCTGGGAAGCAACATGCATCCCACATTTTCAATCACATTAACTGAATTGGTGGCAGGCGTTGTGGGATGAAATTATGGCACGAGAAGCTGGGCTCCTTCAGAGCAGGGTCGCAGCCTTGTGTCATCCGAGGGCTCGACTGATGGCTGGCTGTCTCAGCATGACTGCTCATAGTGCACAAACACATACACACACACACACACACAAACACACACACACACACACACACACACACACAGACTCCCGCTTTCTCACTCACTCTCACACAAACACACGCACATACACCAAATTCAGACTCGCCATCGGCAAGGTTAGTATTTGCCTCTCTGATATCCTCTGTGTCTTTTATTGGAAATAATGAGGATGTCACTCCATCCCTCGATAGGGAGGGTCTGAACCGCAATGCCTCTAGAACAGACAATCAGGGTTTTTTTTATAATGAAGGAATAACAGAGGGGAGGTTTGATTTGTTTAGAGTCTTGGAGCTTTGGGCTTTTAATGAAGGGTTGTCAAATGGAAATGTGTGTCTGAAAGTTTCGAGGTCATTTGTGGTGAAGAAACCACAGCCATTTTCCCCTCTTTTTTCCCCATTTTGCTCGAGCCACAGCAGAACATGCCGAAGCTGTAAATACTCAAAGCTAAATCCGAATGCAGATCGATCAGAATGTACATTTTATGATTTTATCAATGCTCTTCTCACACTTAATGAAAAATTTATCAAGAAAATGGAACAAGAAATCTTTTTATTAAATCTGGGAAATCTTCATATCACATATTTTGTGTACCATTTAAAAAGGCCACACATGCTTTTGAGTGGCTCACATGAATATTTTGATTAGGTTTTTGTTACAAGATAAAACACTTCTCTTTATGTTAATAACTGTGGAATAACACTTTGGAATAACTGTGGAATAACACTTTGACAACGTATGCAACAACAATGTACAACAACTTATGATATATTCATGGTTACAATATGTAAGTAAGTAAAGTAATGCGGCATTTGGCGGACGCCCTCATCCAGAAAAACTTACAATAATTAGTTACAGGGACAGTGTTAAGTGTCTTGCTCAGGGAAACAATGGTAGAAAGTGGGGGGGGGGGGTGGTGAACCTGCGACTTTGTGGTCATCGTGTTTGCAGGTAAGTGTTTTACCCACTAGGCTACTACCATCCACCACCTACCATCTACTGTCACAATTAGATTAAAGTAGAGCAGCTAATGTAAATACAAGTTAAGCAGCTTCAGTTTAAACTCATGTAAATACATGTGGTTACATTAGATTACATTTGGTTAATTACATGAGTAAAACCTGAAGTTAATACATGTGTAACTGCACAAGCTGTTCCACTGTAATCCACCTGTAAAAGTGACTACATCACCAGTGGTTGCATTAAAGGTGGGTCTCTTGTTAATGTGTAACCACAGCTATAACACATTTCATAATGAGACATCTCTCTATAGAGGGAAGATACACTATACACACAAAAGTAATAATCCTGTTTTTCAGGGACTGGGATAGACCCCCTTACTTCCAGTGAAAGGCAATCTTAATGCTTCAGTATAAAAAGACTTTTTGGTCAACACCATGCTTTCAACCTTGTGGACACAGTTTGGGGAATAACCTTTTCTATTCCAGCATGACTGTGTCCCAGTGCACAAAACAGCTCCATAAAGACATGGTTGGATGTGTTCGGTGTGGAAGAACTTGACTGGCCACACAGAGCCCTGAACTCAACCCCATCCAACACCTTTGGGATAAACTGGAATGGAAATTGTGAGCCAGACCTTCTCATCCAACATTAGTGTCTGACCGCATTAATGCTCTACAGAATGAATGGGCACAGAAACTCCAAAATCTTGTGGAAAGACTTCCAAGAAGAGTGAAAGTCTCCAAAAAGAGTGAAAGTTGTTACAGCTGCAAAGGCTGCAACTCCATATTAAAGTCTATATATTTGAATGCAATGTCATTAAAGTCCCTGTTGGTGTAATGGTCAGGCATCACAATACTTTCCATATAGTGTATAACCAAGTGGCGAGCTCATATTCACAGAACCTTATAAAGCGTTCAAGGCAGTTACACCACTAAGTGTGTAGTTTCGAGCAATTGCACATAACACACCTTCTGTCTCTCCAAACCATCCTGTTTGCTTGAAGGACACCTAAGGAGAGCTCAGGAATATACCAGAAATACACCATGGGACATAGTTTTGTAAAAACACATCTTTATGAAGCCTTTAACTTTGGGAATTTTGGATCACTAGACTTTGAAGCAGTAAGTGTTGATCAACTGAGCAATATTTCCACAGTCACTTTGACAGCATATACCATTTTAAATGGGGACCTTCTATATCTGTACTCTTAATTAATTAATTAATTAATAATTTAAGTGAGCAACTCATATAACCTCCAATCACAGCCTACGTAATTGCCAGGATTAGGTCTGGATTTAAGAGGAAAGCATTTAATGAGTAATGTAAAACAGTCATTTTATTCTTATGGGTGATTTCAGGCAGAATATTGTCACTGCGCTGTTTAATTGTTCCAGCCAGTATTCATATAGTCGTGACCAGCTCCATATGAATGTTGCAGTTTATACTTAAAAACCAAAGCCACAATTTAAATGCTCATTATGCATTTTACTGAATTGATTTTCATTGTGTTACATTATTCATACATTTTTCTTTTCAAAAGAACCTAAGTAAAGAGAGAATAAGAAAAGTTTAATTTATAAAGTGCCTTTCTGAAATCCAGGGAACTTTACCCTGGTAACAAAGTACTTAATCAACAAACAATAAACAAAAGAAACCAGAATTTACACATACACTCACCTGGCAGGCCACCCAGACCACAATTTAAAGTCTGTGAACTAGAGTCTACAAGTCTTTAGTCGCAGGGGAAGGTCCTTCTTAGTCTAGGAGGTCTTGTGGCTGTGATGTAGTTTTGCTCAAGTTGACAGCCCAAGAAACCTCATAACCATGGCCTAGCCTTGCTCAAGCAACCGGAAAGAGTTTTAGCCTCAGTGGAAGGTCCTTTTAAGCACAGGAGGCCTTGTTGCCACAGGAGGCCTTCACTCAAACAGCCATCAAGTAAAATGCATTATCATTTCTCTATATATGTCAAATGTTACTTGAATTGAATTTAATTTTAATTTTGCTAAATCTAATTAGATCTATATTTTAGGATCCTGCAGGGTGCAGGTTTACTGCATTAGACTCTCTCATGGAATCTGATGGTTAGTCATGGGTTTGGAGTTATTCATGCAGTATTTATAGATACAACAGTAAAGTAAAGAAGGCCATACAGCAGCTTGGCCCAGTGTCAGGCACAAAATTCTAGCACAATCATTTGTCTTGCTGTTGATACGTCAGCAAGCCAGTCAGGCCACTTTGGGGACATCAGATACTGTACAAGAGCAGCAACGAGCCTCTCATTCTCTGTCCCTCTGCAGCCGGCGCTCAAGCTCCTCATACACCAAAATTAATCACATCTGACCTTGTTTAAGAGCCAGAAAGCTTGACAGCTCTTGGAGGGCATGGAGGTCAGACACAAATGAATCTGCCCTCTCTGACCTGTACAATAAAAGAAGAAATGCCGGAACCCAGAAACATCAAGATAATTTGGAATTCACCTCTCCTGACCTCTGTCCACATTTAAGTTATTTTTATTGAAGTTAAGGGTACCTCCCTTATCTTATAATCCACTAAGACTTTTAAAGGAACATTCACCTAATTTCTGTGTGCCTCGTCTGTAGCACACTGTACTGCCTACTAAACAGACAGAAAAGCATGTGTTTGATGCATTTAACAGGACTCTATCAGTGAAATGTGATGTTTTAACACAGTATCATTTTTAAACACATGCCATTGGTCAGCAGTATTAAGCGATGACTAGCAATAACTGTCACGGATCAGGCATGGGAATAAAAGCACAAGAAACTGTGACAGAACACACACATATTGATGAACAGGCTCTATTCTCATCATTCCATTACCTGAACATGAGTCAGCATCTCCTTCATAGGGACAGGCATTTACATGTCACGTGAATATACATTCTCTGTGTCTCCAAAACACAGCTTTTTCTTGTTCATTGATACATTTTGTGTAGGTGTAAGAACATCCTGTGGGTGTATTTGTGTGTATTCTGTTTAACAAAGTGTACACACGTGTGGTTTGAAGACAGATAGGTGAGGAATGCAGGAATTGCTACAAAGCCTACAGAGCTGCTAGTAAACAAACATAATGCAGCCACCTGCCTTCCCTTTCCTAATGTTTCTGTCATAGTATTATCACTACACAAGTTTTGCAGGAGGATGATGCATATATCATGACCATAGCCTATTATACTCTACTATTATCAGCAGTTGCATGCTTTTGTGTTTACAGGAGTCACATTTCTCATCCATAATAAATAACCTAGGCCCACAGAGCATTTTCAGTCTGTCACTACATGCATTTTATAACAGAAATTTGCAGAGTGATTAGTGAGCATTGCGCTCTATAATGGTGAGGCTGCTGGCTTACGCTGCTTACTATCTGTGCCAGCTAGTTAACTGGTTTGTTATCGTAGACACTCCCTTGACGGTTTGAATTTACATGCCTGGAATGTATGCTGTGGCTTCACCACATCACCACCACAACAAGGTTGCTCAACCCAGGACATAAACCAACTGTCCCATTAAAGTAAAGTGGCCCCTTATAGTCACATGTGAACACACCACAGCACAGGCCACAGTCTCTCGGCATTTAACCCATTCACCAAGTGAAACAGGGGCTGCCACCAGTGAGGGGCACCTGGGGAGCAGTGTGTGGGGTTAGTACCTTTCTCAAGGGTGACAACACATTTCAATTTCAGTTCATTTGCATTTTAATTCTTCATTCAAATTGAATCAAATTTGTGTCGAGTATTATAAATTACAAAAAAGTATTTTCCCTTCCACTAAAGTGCATGATGGGGCGTTTTCAAATAGATTTGTTTTGAACATCATTGGCTTGCTTAGTTTAACTTACATAAATAATGACATAAATAATCTATTCTACTTTTCCTATGCAACGGAATGTAAAATAGGACCATATTTTTTAGTGCCGTTAGGCTTTTGAATGATAAAATACTAAGATACTATACGTTTTCCAGGCAACAGAAATCTGTAAATCTATATAACCTGTTCTTTCAGAGTGGACCTAGTTTTTCAGAAGGAAGATTTTCCAAAAATCCAAAAATAACTCCTTTTTTAAAAGCTGTACTACTCTACTGTCAGCAAGGTGGACTTCTTAAGAACAGCTTTGGCAAGACCTTCTCCCGTATCTCGATCAGGCCTCTTCTTATAGAGTTTTGTGAATGTATTTTTCACGCAATTTAATAACTTATTCACGGATTTTTTTCAGAAACAGACTAAAATCTTCAATAGGAAATTTTGTGTTGAAATGTTCCGTGTTCTTTCGTAATCTCTGGAACATGGAACATAAGAATAAATGTCCATGGTAGAAGATGGTAAGATAGAAATGTAGCAGACACAGATTCGATTGAAACTGCAGGAGTACTCTTTTAACTGCTATGTGACTCATGCATTATCAAAAGAGGGCAGCTTCTCCTAACCTTCAGTGTCAATTACATGTAATAGACTTTCTACTTACAGAACATGACACACGTCATTTCCCACCCTGTGGCTGTGGTGAGAAATGCCCTCATCTGATCAATCAGCACATTATCATTTTAAGTTGGTGATGATGTCCCTCTCATAAGACATCAAGCGGTGAAAATCTACACGGTCATTACTTTTAGGTAATGCGCTTATACAGAACGTCTTCACTTTTTCTTCCACTTAAGCTGTGCTCCTGTGAAACATTTAGGCATGATTAAGAAATGACATGCATAATGTGCTTATGTGCTGTGGTTGAAATCTTAGGCTGGGCCTAGATGCCAGCCCTTTGCATAATTTGTCTGGACTCCTAAATCTAGCATGTGCCTAAGAAGCCACTTATTAAACAGAAGCACAGTATATATTTGCCTTTCGCTGAGCAAGCACGCTGGCATGTGATGAAGGCAGTAAAAAAACGTACACTCAGATTTGCCATGCAATTAATTATCTATGTGTGTATCATTTCCATTAATGCAATATGCAAATGAGACACAGGGTGATTTGGTTACGCTCTACCACACCAGGGTAAATAGATCATTGCGCTGTCCAGCAGGAAATGAGTTTGATGACATTCAGGCTGGATGAATGAAAAGCGGATACAGAACAGTGATCTGACAGATGAGGTCTAATGCTAATTATTTAAGCCCTTGTTAGATTGGGAGTATCCGTGTTTTCTTGATTGAAAGATATTTTCAAAATGTATTTATATGAAACATT
The DNA here is from genome assembly GCA_037974405.1 of Brachyalestes nurse. NCBI lineage: Eukaryota > Metazoa > Chordata > Actinopteri > Characiformes > Alestidae > Brachyalestes > Brachyalestes nurse. The sequence continues at coordinate 23,905,480 of JBBPCY010000109.1, forward strand.
ATATGAAACCAACAGAGTTCAGAACAGCCATTCAGGTAGTTACAGTACAATACAGCTCATGTCAGTTCAGTACAGCGTGTGTCACATTAACCTTTCACCTCTCTAGAACACTGCTTGCAGTGTATACAGTACTGTGGGAAAGTATTGGCCCCCTCCTGATTTTCTCTGATGCTGCATATTTGTCACAGAGAATGCCTTAAGATCAGTGCATGTAATGTAATATCAGCCCTGCCATGGCACCTCTTTTGGGTTCAAGCCGGAACTTTTACCATGTCAACTTAAAACATTAATTTAGTTTCATTCCAGCTGATTAAATGTGGATTTGGTTTTCTATTTGGATTGTTGTCTTGCTGAAAAACCTGATAAGGCATCAGCTTCTCCTCATTGACAGGTGAACAGACTCTCACCTTAATATGTCTTAATCCAGAATTCACGACTCCTTCAATAATCATCGGCCCCCACACCTTCCCACTGCTGCCACCTGAAATGCAGAGCCTGTTTTCCAGGAGATTTAAAGGGACCAGTGTGGTGCAGAAAGAGACACTTTTGACTCCTCCATCCATAGACTATAATCCCAAAAGGCCTAGGGATATTCTGACTGCCTTTTTTCTTTTTGCAAATGTGAGATGATGACTGATTTTTTTTTTGTTTCTTCTTTTTTTTGGTTAAAAGTGTTTTCAAGTTTGCTGCTCTTTTTGCTGTATCATGAACATAGATACTGGCTGAAGCTAGAAAGACCTGAAAATCTTGAATGTTCTCTTAGAACCTTTAGTGATTTCCTGACATGATTTGCCTCTGTGCCCTTGGGGAAATTTTGTCAGGCCTGCCACTCCAGAGAAGATTCACCAAAGATTCCTGGATTCTCTCTCCCTTTTTTGAAGATAACAGATCTCAATGTGTCAATGTGTGGGTATGTCCTCGAAATGGTTTTATAACCCTTTCCAGGCTGATATATTTGATTGGTTTTCCTCTCAGCTCTTCAGCTACATCACTCCGAGGGTTAATTTCAATGTGTGAGGTTTACATTCAGCAGAGCTGGCTGTGTTCTTGCCACACTGTGTTCAATCATCTGTATCTCATTATTAATAAATTCATTACATTCATTTGTTACTTGAGTAATTACTTTTTCAGAGGGGTGGTTCGCATGTCGGATAACTGGGCTCCTGCAATACATTATATAATCATTTTAAAAATGTGTTTTGTGTCTGAAAAGGTTTTCATTTCTCAGTACGGGTTTTTGTTTAAAGATATTAATATGTTTGCTGTGACAAATATGCAATAACAGAGAAAATTAATATTCTTTTCACAGCAGTGTTTGCATGATCTATAAACGCATTCTGTTCATGCAAACAGCTACTTCCAGCAACCTAATGTCCATTTGTAAGCCAGATTTGAAGCACACCCTTAAAAATGACCTTTTACTTCATCCTTGCTTTTATACTCTCCAGTAAAACTTTACTGCGCATTCAGAGATGACAGGAGATGCGACAGCAAACAATTCGCTGCAGTCTTTGAGCTGATGAAACAGTGTAATTAAAAAGCGTCTGCGCAATCGCCCAGCTTTGTGTCAAACGTCTCCTTAAATAACACTGCTATTGTGCCTAGTTGCATTCAAGCAGGTTATTAATTGCCATTTTATTCGCAATTAACAAGACAGTGTAATTACCCCCACATTCTCCCCTAATGACATCCCCATTTAAACCCAATGGTAAATGGATCGGGCTAAGATAGCTTCGTTGGAGGAGACAGCTGAAATAAATAATAGTCATTAGAGAGTGCTCACCAGAGTGTCATAGGATGCAACTTGTTCATTTCCCACTTGTTATTAACATTTAAGCTCACAACGGATTGTTTCTAAAACAGGTTTTGCACAAAGCTGTGAGATTAAGTGCAGAAACTGATTTATGACAACAAAAGCTAGGACAACAGAAACCATGTAAGAGTTTATTTTTCAAACAGGTGCGTCTGGCTTTGTGCCATAGTCACTCTTATCTCCTGTTTTAGGAGTTTAGTCTGAGCAGACAGTTTTTTGGAGCTTTACCAAACTGCTAATCATGTGCATTTCCCAACCTATAGTATACCACATACATATCTGACCAAACCCTGTCAGAATACACCACAAATACATATTTCTGAACATTCATAGAGAACCTTTCTAAAGATACATACAGATGGACTTAATAACACTCTATAAGGAGAACATTAGTATTTATGAACTGCCTGAATAAGCATTCACAAGATATACAAGCACAGGTTGTTTATTTAAATGTTTTGACACTGTAAGAAAAAATACTTTGTGCTATTTATTTTCCTATTTATCCACATACTTTCTTATAATGCTATTTAACATTATATTCATTTACCATCATTACACGTACAATTTTCTAGTTATGTGCAATAGCTTTAGTTATGTTCAATACTATAATGGAACATGTGCAATTTTCTTTCTTGGGGGAACCACCATTACTGGGCAAAATGTGCAATTTAAAACATTATTGTAAATGCCTGTCACTCACTGTGTACCTGTATGTATACATACTCATTGTGTACAGACAAAACACTTGCTCATACTCATTGTGTACAGACATATCACTTAGTCAACTTTGTTTACGTATAGTCTAAAAATATATTTATGTAAATATTTTACTACACTACTACACAGATGTCCATATTCTATACCTCTAGGTTGTATAGTGTACGTTTTATACTGCACTGTTAGTATAGTATTCTGTTTTTATTCTATTTTATTCTACTTTATTCAGTTGTTTCTTAATTTTTAACTTTGTACTGTCCACTTTCTGCTGTGGCAAAACATACTAATAAAGGTTTATCTTATCTTATCTTATCTTATCTTATCTTATGTAAACTTAAAATGGCCATATAAGTATACTTAAAGTATACTTTTATAAGCTTTGAAATGTTCCAATTTAGTCAGAAGAAGTATTAAATTAGTATACAGTAATACCCCGCTTTCGCGGGGGTTACGTTTAGGGACATCCCGAAATATGGGAGATTTTGATTTGTCCCTTCCGGGGCAGCTCCAGTCCCATATTCCAATCACAGCCCCATCGGCCAATAACAGACTACTGTAAGCATGATGCAAAATGCATGGAAACGTTGCTATGAGACGGTTGTTGGTGTGTGTGTGTGTGCACTGGCCACTAGTGGTGGGCTCTGTGCGCGCACCTGCAAGAAAGCAGGGCTGCCAACTCTCACGCAATAAGCGTGAGAAACACGCATCTCGCATCTAGGCTGCCCACTGTGCACACTCCTCAACAGCAGGTGGCGCACCTAATGATGCAAATGAAGGAGCAGCACCACTAGCAGTTAGCATTAGCAGTGCGCATTAGCAGCGTGCAGCAAGCCAAAACAAAGACTCGTACACAAAAGAAGCGTTGAAATAACTGTCTCTACCCAGATAACTGAGATAACTGTAGAGAATTGGGGAACAAATGTTTAAAACACTAAAATACGAAGACAAGACACAGAGCAGACACACACACGCTCGCACACTCTCTCTCTCTAGGAGAGAGTGTGCGTGTGTGTGTGTGTGTGTGACTGCTCCCTCTCTCTCTTTCTCTCTGCATAGTGTTCTCGGATTGGCTACTTTCAAACCTACTGCCTCTAAGTTCAGCGGTATTTTACCATTTCAAGATGCACTTTCTATATTTATAGTTAGATTTTATATGGAAATGTAGTTGAATTTATGTTCATATTTGTTACAAAATTAGTAAATTATATTTTTCTTGATAATTTAGCTCTAAAATGCTAATATATAAAAAAAAAAAGTGGAGGATATTTTGTAGTTTCCGCGTTATTGTGGGGATTTCCGTGTACCATGATCAGTTCGGTTCTCAGAAAAAATACGCATGACTGAATCCGCGACTGCTGATCCGTGTAAAACTGGGGGATTACTGTACTTTCTAGTACACTACAAGTACATGGTCCGTATACTTGCTATACTTATACTCAAGCATACTTATTAAAATGAACTGCAAATATACTACTTTTTGCTCGTTCAAGTATAACAAAGCAATGAATGAGGTGTGTATGTGTGTATGTGTATGTTGGTGCTGGAAGAACAGATTTTTGATGGCAGTTCTCTCTCCTGACCTGGTGCTGGTGACCCCCCTCCTCTCCTGGCCCTGTGGCAGCTCTGGCTGAGTGGGTCAGTGGGTGGGAGGTGAGACTTTGTGCCTTAATTAGAGACCCTCTTAGAGGCAGCAGTTTGCTGGAGGAGTTAATGACGTGCAGAGGGATCATGTTGCTCCATCCTATTTCGATTAAAGTAAGTGACCTGCTTAGAGAGAACTGACCAGCACTAACCTCTGACCTCCAAATGTGAGAGTAAGAGACCATTAGAAGCTGTGTGTGTGTGTCCACCACTGCGGGGAACATATACCCCCTGGATGTTATAAACATGATTGAACCCCCATTAAATGGGTTCCCCTTAGCAAAAAGTTGTTTATTCAAGTGTACTATGAGTATACTTATTTTATACTAAAACTGAGGCAGTATACTTTAATTTTACTTTTTATATACTATATTTTATATACTTAAGAATAGTATAGTGAAGTATACTTGACTTATACTGATAAGTGTAAAGAAAGTATATAAAAAAGTATGCTTTTGTAACCTTAAAATGACCTTATAAAGTATACTTAAAGTATACTTTTACAATGTTCCAATTTAGTCTGAAGAGGTATTAAATTAGTATACTTTCTAGTACACTACAAGTATATGGTCTGTATACTTGCTATACTTATACTCAAGAATACTTAATAAAATGAACTTCAAGTATACTACTTTTTGCTAAGGGGATCAGCATCATTTCTTACACTAATTCTGGGACCAGTGATCATTCCTCAGCTAGATAAATTGTTTGTATGACTGTCTTAAGGTGCAGGGACCGTTGTAATTGTATTGCCCCTTTCAGTAATAGCCATTTAGTTCTCTTGACTTTTATTGGTTTTACTTCTAGCTCATTTACACAAATGTAGCGTCTTGAGCCACTCCCTCATTCTTTACATTTTTTTGTTGAAAAACATGTTATTTTCTGCCTAAAGATACAAGGTGACTAGATAAAGGTGTTCCAGCAATTTAGCATTCTACAGCACCAGTATGCTAATCACGGGACTGAGAATCTGGAATCAAATGCACCTTTTCTTCACTGGGTCATGCCTTAAATTAGACGACTTTGATATGCTTGAATTATTCATACTTAGGTTACTGTGTGGCTTAACAAACCAAAATATTCCCCTGAAACTGGTCAGGTACAGGGACTGGACGGAAATGAGAGCCTTTGAAAGTCAAGACTCCATAAAAATACATGAAACTCTTTGCAAGCAAAATGTACAGAAATGAGGGGTCGCTCTAGACATTTTTACAGTCCTGCAGTTTGCGTGTATCTTTCACCATTAGTTGTCCCACAGTGGGGTATGTTATGTAACTCCTGCAGAGCTTGAGAGAAAAAGTGGCACTCTTTTCTCTCAAGCTTTTCTCTCCAGTGGCAAAATTTGTGAACTGGCCTAATAAGCGAGAGGTTGAATAATCTGACCGTTCGAACAGGTGAAAGAGCACTGTCTGAATTGTGTAAATGTTATGTAAAAATTTGAAGACTAAATTAAGACTGAAGATCAACCAAACCATGTCAGAGGAACAGAGGATAACATGTTGTAGTGCCAAGTTATGGCTGGTTTGTGCGAAACAGCAGCTATATGCTGTTATTAATGAATTACAAAACTGCTGCTGAATGGCTATTTGGTTGCACCGCATCCCCACTTTAGGACAGTCAGACCATATACCTCTGTTCATGTACCCAGCTTACAGACAGAGACTGAAACAATCAAACCCTGTCACCAAACCTGTCAAACACTGAACCCCAGAGATTGAGAATATCCTGCAGTACTGTTTTGCCCAGACAGACTGGGAAGTTTGAAACTGCAGCCACCATGGAGGACTGTTCTGTCAACATACAGGGCTATGCTGAGTATGTGACTGGGTACATCAGCACCTGTGTTGACAATATTGTGCCCACCAAACAAGTAAGGAAATTCCCCAACCAGAAGCCCTGGATTAACAGTCAGGTATGACACATGCTGCGTACTCACTCTCTCGCATTCAGATCAGGTAATGAGATGGAGTACAAAACTGCGAAGTACGGACTGAGAAAAGCCATCACAGCAGCCAAGAGGGAGTACAGAGAGAAGCTGGATGGCTTCTATTCTTTTGCTGACCCCCGGCAGATGTGGCAAGGCCTGCAGCCCATCACAGAGTATAGGGCCACCACCAGCACCATCAGCTCTGCAGGCAGCCTGCTGCATGATCTCAACATGTTCTACACCCGCTTTGAGACCTCCCAGACCACCCATACCCTCCAGACCCTCTAGACCTCCCAGACCCTCCAGATCTCCCAGATCTCCCAGACCTTCCAGCCCCCCCAGATCACCCGACCCCCTCCCCCTGCCAGCGTTTTCAATAGACCAAGTACAGAAAGCACTGAGGAAGATCAACTCCCGCAAGGCAGCAGGACCAGACAACATCTGTGGACGGGCCCTTTAAGCATGTGCCAATGAGCTGTCTGATGTTCTCACCTCCATCTTTAACCCTCAGCCAGAGCACCGTCCCCACGTGCTTCAAGACCACAACTATTGTCCCCCTCCCCAAGAAAAGCCCAGCCACCTGCCTAAACGACTACAGACCAGTTGCACTCACTCCAATCACTGCAAAATGTTTTGAGAGAGTGGTGTTGGCCTACATCCAGAGCAACATCCCAGACATTCTGGACCCCCTGCAGTATGCGTACCGGCCCAACAGGTCCACATCAGACGCCATCGCTGCTGCCTCACCTGGACACTGAACACCACACAGCTGGTCAAGAAGGCCCAACAGTGGCTGTACTTTCTGAGGGGGCTGAGGAAGTTTGGTATGTCAACCAAGATCTTCAGCAGCGTCTACAGTTACATTACAGAGAGCACATTGACCAGCTGCATCAGTGCATGGTATGGCAGCACTACTGCTATGGACCGCAAACGCCTGCAGAGAGTGATAACAACTGTGGAGAAGATCATCAGGACTCTGCTGCCCTCTTTGCAGAGCATCTACCACTGCCGAGTCCATAGGAAAGCTACTTCCATCCTCAAAGACCACACACCCCCAATACGGACTGTTCACACATCTGCCCTCAGGACGAAGGTTCAGAAGTGTGAAATCTAGAACCTCACGACTCAACAACTCCTTCTTCCCCACTGCCATCAGACTCCTTAACAGCTGACCTACCTCAAAATGTAAATTTGCACATTAAGGTCATTTTGTACATTAAGCTCCCTTGCACATCCCCTCCATCTACCTCATACTGTAATTTTCTGCTCCTTTGCACATTTCTTTCATTTTGCAAATGCACAATAAATATTTATCTACATCTGCACATCACAATTAAGTCTTCACTTACTTATTTTTATTTTTGTTCTATTTTTATATATTTTTTATTTATAAAACTCCTAAACTCCTAAACTCGTAAACTCGGCATTAGTATGGACAGCAAAGAAAGAATTTCATTGCACAGAGAAATGCAATTTCTTCTATACATATACATATGACAATAAACGCTTTGAATCTTGAATCTTAAGTGTGTTTTGAGATATTGAAATGTGTGAGTTGCAACACCCCCTGTGGATGAAGTCAGAGCCTTTACATAGCATCATATTGGCCTGTGAAGCACTAGACTTTGACATTTGCATTATTCACTAGGTAGTGCTACTCCACAGATGGGTTGTAATGAGCTATGGTCATGTGCCTCGTAGAGGCTAACTTGCCATAGAAAAAAAATTAATTTTTGGAGAAACAGTTTTCAAGCCATTGCTCCAAAAAGTGCTTTGTGCCACCTCACTTCAGGGGGTGCTAGCGCAAAGGAAGTTGTCCACATAGGGTTGTAAACCATGTTGGGCTTCAAGCACACCAAGCTTAATGTGGAGTGGAAACACACTCCTACAGAAGAACTCCACAAATACAGGAAAACATGCTAGTGTGTGTGTGTGTGTGTAACCTTGCTTCGAAAGCTTTGCCTTGCTTGAGATCTGTCAGTCATTCTCCAGCAACTCCCGCACATTCTCTCATCTTTCGACTTCCTGAGGGGAGAGGGCTGTCTTCATGGGGACAGTGGTTTGAGTGACACCTGTCAGAGTCTCATAAAAGAAATAGAGAGGGGTTTTCTTTAGACCAGGGGCCCTGAAGGCTGAGAACTACCAGGGCTTTTGGTGTCAGTGGGCATTTCATTGGAGGCATGTAAGAGGGAAAATGCGAGAGGTAAGAGTGTGAAGAACTTTTTCCTCCTAGAACCGTTATCGTGAGTCCATGTGTAGTTGAGGCAGGAGCACTAGCACCATCTCCAGCACATGTTAACTAAGTGTTTAACCAGGACATGTTTAAACAAGCAGGTGGTTTGGTTTTTGCTGAATAATTTTTGAAATATTTAATAAAGATTAATAGATTTCTTATAGAACACACCAACCATAGTTCTGGAGATCCACCCCTTTGAGAGGTCAGGTTCCTCCATGGTCCTTGAGGAACCCTGTTTGGTTTCACCATGTTCCACGGTGGTCACCAACCCTGGTCTTAGACATCTACTTCCCTCAGAAGCCTAGTTTTATCATGATCCTAGAGGAAGCTTGTTTGGTTTCAAAATGTTTTGCAGTGATCGCCAGCCCTGGTCCTGGAGATCAACCCTCCTGAGAAGTCTGTTCTGACTAATTACCTTCCTCTGAAGTGCCTGATTGGCTGGAGAATTAAGAAAGTGGGCACCATGTTAAATGCATCAAGAGACTAGGAGAGGAGTGTGTACTGTGTGAACAGTTGAAAAGACAATAAATATCTGCCTGACTTGACTAGAAGTTGTTAAAGTATCTTTAAGCTGAAATTACACATTTTATGCCCTTAAAATACCTGATTTGCACCTGGCCATCACATTTTGTTGATGTTCTTTGCTCTTTGATCTATCCTCAGTGCTGAAAGTCAGAGACATATTGAGTATACTAAAATGACTAATAGTAAAAGTTGCCTAGATAAAGGTGTTCCAAACACTCAGCATTTAGGATACAAACCACTGGCCTGATCATCTGTACCTGATACATATGTAGGCCACTGTGTGGCTCAACAAACAAAAAGTAAACCACTGAACCTGTTCAGGTACAAGGACTGGACTAAAAATGAGACTGGACCTTTGAATGCAAAATATGAAAAATGAGGGTTTACACAACTTTTGCACAGTACTATAGAAGCACACAGGGTTGTTTAGACGTCCAGATACGTTCAGCCATTTAGTAGATTTATATACACACATTCATCCCACAAAGAACAATGGAAGATTTATCTGCACAGCCTCCTTTGAACAGACATAAATGTTGTACTGTAATGACTTTAGGGCAGGTGAGTAGGGCTCCTGTCCCAGGAGATGACACAATATGATGGATGCATGCTCTTTGAATTTGTGTGTGTGTGCGCGTGTGTGTGTGTGTGTGTGTGTGTGTGTGCGAGTGCATGTGTTTGTGTGTGTGTGTGTCTGCGTGTGACTGTGTGCTCTTCTTCCCTGCAGTACTCTGCAGCTTCATGCTCTGCTGCTTTCTACTGCCATCAGAGTGCAACCCTCACACATTGGGTTTGTGTTAACCCTCACACTGCTCACTGTTTTTTGTACTGTGCAACAGTCTTGAGCCATCCTTCATTTCTGCATATTTTGCTTTGAATCACCTTGTTGGTGTAAATGACTATTTTATGCCTGCCAAACTGTCACATATTGCATAGATCAAATGAAAGAAATGGGAAGAAGTAAAACCTTTTGCACCTGTTTCTTCACTGGTTCAGGTCCTACGTTGGATGCCTTTGTGATACTTGAACGATTCACACATAGGTCACTGTGTGGCTTAACAAACAAAAACATTCCTCTGAAACTGGTCAGGGACAGGGACTGGATTGAAAATGAGAGTATTTGAAAGTCCTCCAGGAAGCCAGGATAGCTGTTCCTCAAAACTACATTAAAAAATTCAAGAATGTCTGGATCTTTAGAACTCTAATTGTAAAATATATACAGTCGTAAACGAAATTATTCATACCCCTGGCAAATTTTGACTTAGTAATTTTGGCTTAGTTACAAGCAAGTTTCTTGTTGATTGCAAAATGACACAGGCGTCTCCCAGAAGATAATAAGACAATGTACAAGAGGCATCATTGTGGAGAAAAATATTTCTCAGCTTTTTTATTTCTCAGCATTTACAACTCCTCGTCACCTTACTCACCTCACCACCTATCATCCTTGGACACCCCTGGCTTCTTCTGCATGACCCCCTCATCTCCTAGAAGCAAGAAAAGATCCTCCCACTCAGCAGCGATATGAGGTCGGTGACTGTGAGCTCTTGGCCATCAAGTGGGCACTGGAAGAACAACGTCACTTGTTCCAGGGCGACAGTGACCCATTTACGGTCTGGATGGACCACCAAAACCTCATCTCCATCCAAAAGGCGAAACAGCTCAACCCCAGGCAGGTGCGGTGGACACTGTTCTTTGAACAGTTTAATTTCCAACTCTCATACCATCCGGGGTTGAAAAACACCAAGGCTGATGCCCTTTCTCGCCAGCCTGAGGTAGAGAGCCCCCGGACTGACCCTGCACTTGTCCTGCTGCCTTAATTGATAATCTCTCCGCTCCGGTGGGAGTTTGAAGATAGGGTCCGCCAGGGTGGTCGCTGGTCACCCCGGTCACCCCGGTCACCTGGTCTGCTCCGAGATGCCTTCTGGTGGCCCCGCATGGCCGAAGATGTTAAGGGATTAATCCAGGTGTGCGTAGTGTGCGCAGGGCCAAATCCACCAACCAAATTTAACAAAACATAAATTAAAAAAAAACTTTTTAACACTTGTGGAGACATGTGCCTCACATCTTATGTCTCCCTCAGCCAGTCACTCAGACAAACTCACTTGTTTACATTCTCAGAGCTCAAGGCTGCCCTCTTCTTTTGAACTACATTACCTGCAAGAGAAAAAAGTCTCTCACAGGGGACAGAAGTGGCAGGGGCTGCCAAATATTTGCGAGCCAGGAGAGATAGTTGACCACCACTGAAGTGGGCACGCTTCCATGCTAATGCTGGGCTCTGCTTTGTGGCGGCTCAGAGCCTGTTCGATCTCATCATGTCATCATCTGAATATGTGCCTGATGCAAAAAGCAGGAGGCTCCACCTCTTCTTTGATGGCTCTTCTGTGGGCTCTGGGGTAGTTCTGTTGGGTTCTTTTTGCAGCATCACCTCAAGGCTGGTCCACACCTCTTCTCTGTCTTCTCTTGGTAGATCCTTCAAGTCCTTGAAATGTGGATCAAGTGCTGAAGCCATCTTGAGCCATCCATAAAGTTTGGTTGCCGTTCGGACAGGTCCCTCTTAAAGGCAGTCTTGAACCTTTCCACGTTGAATGAGTCCTCCCACGAGACTTGGTGCAGTACAGGTGGCAGACAGCAGGCAACACCATGGAGCAGAAGACGTATGTCTCACCTCCAAGAAGCTTAGCCACATATCTGCAGTGGAATATTATACACACATTAATATCACTATCATTACAGTACATTCAATTTAGGAAAAGCAATTGACTCAACAAATGATACAATGACTGTTTCTTGCATGTATGTGTGCTTTTACCTGCATGGTTCAAAAAGGGTTTCCATTCTCTGCAGTTTGTCCCACTCAGATGCTGTCAACATGACCAACTTGTGCTTCTGTCAGCTCAGTGCAACCTTAATAGCCTCCTGTTTCTTCAGAAGATGGGAGATCATGGCCAGCAAGTGAGTTCCATTACGTGGGAATGTCCTGAATCAAATGCTCTGTCTGCTGCCCAAGTTCTTTTTCCTGCTGGTGGAGCTCCTCCGTATTGGCATGGCTGTGTTTAAAATGGCCCACTATCTTCCAACACTTTGCCAATGCGTCACAAAAGCCATGGTCTGCAAGGCAAACAGTGATACTTCTCTGTAATAGATGAGCAATACATGCTCGAATGAAAGCTTTGGCGCCACAGCAACCATGTTTCGGGAGCTGTCTGTGCTGACTGTGGTGACTCTCTGCCACAGACAACATGCCTTCGCCACAGACAAAAACTGTCGGGTGCAGGCATCAACATAGTGCCTGGTATGGGTAATGCAAATGACTGAAGCTTCCACTCACCGTCAATTACGTGTGCAGAAACATGAGATCATCACCAGTGATCCCCAGTCAGTGCAATAAATTTGGCTCCATGGGTGCTGGAACCATTATAACAGGCGAGATGTAGCATGCTGTGAGCAACAACCTCTACACATTTTTATTTGTTCTTGATTTTTTTCTACAGCTCCAGAGTCAGTGATATATCTAGAACTGACTGAAACCTGCTCACATTGCGGGTCTACAGCCAGTGACGTATCTAGAACAGACTGTAACCTACTTACTTTAATGCAAGTCCTGTAGTCCAGCGCCTGAAGGACTGAACAATGGGAGGGTTTGTTTGACGTATCTGCCTAAATACGACAAAGAAACGCATCCTGATTGGACAATTTTCCCACTGGATTGAAACCCTTTTGTTTCTGATCCAAACTGAGCCTTGAGATCGGAGCATATTTAATTCTTTTATATACAAATCAACTACACATTATAGACTTTTCTCAGAAATTAGAAGTCCTGAGGGTTTCTCACTGTTGCATATAATACAGGTGGCAGTTTTTCCTGAAAACAGAATGTCCTGACACTGTGTAAAACAAGTGTGTGTTTCTGGGTATGTGTGTGTGTTTCTGGGTGTGACAGCAGTGGACTGCGTCTGTAATCCTCTGGAGATGTCTGGCCTCACTATCTGAATAAGAGCGAGCTATTAAACTTACTGCCTAATTTGTGTGTGTGTGCGTATGTGCATGTGTATTTTTGTGTGTATGTGTATATGTGTCATTAATTAGTTTTGGGAGGTCGAAGCAGTTTTTAGGAATGCTGATTGTTTTCCGTAGTTTTACGGTCTGCTCTCGGGAAATCAGCCAGCAGCATGACTGTGGATAACAGAACGAGATTTCATATGCTGGTAACGAAGACTGGGACTAGTAGAAACAGGGGAAAAAAATATAGATTAAACATCAGAAGCTCTGGGCGCCCTGCAGCCACTCAAGCATGAACCACCTGGAGAACAAGAATGAAAGTGTATCCATTACATAATGTATGATGTATAATTTGGCGTAATTTTTCATATTTTGGTTGATCACAGTTACAAAGCACTCACCTGAGACACCTAACCCAGGCCATTACGTATGGATGGATGGATGGATGGATGGATGGGCTGACAGATGGATGGAAGGATGGGCAGATGGATGGATGGAGGGATGGGTAGATGAATGGATGGATGGATGCACATTCCTGAACGCTGAACCTGATTTTTATTTAATTTGTATTTTGAGTGGTTTAGTCAGAATGTCCTGGGTTCATTCAGAAGGTCCTGGGTTCATTCAAAAGTTGTAGGTTGTGTTCATGTTCTACTGATGTCTATGTGGGTTTCCACCAGGAGCCCTGACTTCCTCCCACAGTCAAAAGACCTGCACGCCAGATGGACTGGACTGGACATGATAAAATGCCCCTAGGTGTATATATGTCAGTGTGCGCGTGAGCGCGCGTCGACTCAACAATGCAGCCCTAACACATGCACATACACAGACCCAGACACACACACAGCTCCCATGAGTGAAGTTTGGGGAAGGGGAAGGGCTTTGATGTGAGATTACACATACAGAAATCATACAGCACTGATGTCACTCCTCTGCCTGGGGCTGCCAAGCACCCGTCAGTATTAATCACAGATCAGCAGAGCAAGAGCACCATCTCTCTCTCTCTCTCTCTCTCTCTCTCTCTCTCATACACACACACACACACACACACACACACACACAAACAAAGCAAGTTTTTTTGCTTGTGCAGCAGCGATACACACTAAATTTCAACAATCCATTACTTTATGCTCTGAGTGTTTATTGTATTAACTTCAGTTGTGCCATATTTTTAAATTCAGACAGTGACCATCTGACATCTCTTTGATGTTGTAAGGTTTTTTTTAATTTTGAAAATAAAGACATTAATTTTCTTAACAAATCCTTGTCAGTGACATGATGTTCACCTTAATGCTGTTGTCACTCGTTTGACATTGACTGTTGACTCATTTGACAGGATGGTTACATTGGTTACAGTGCCATAGTAATGGTGAATGAATACGTTTACAGAATCATGGAGAATATAAACACTTGATAAAGATGCTTTATAAAGGCAACAGCTCTGCTGGGTCATTTGCCAGTGTTTAACATGTCAGACGGTTCAATGTTTGCACAAAAAGATTAGTTTTACAACATCAACAAACAGCAATTCTGCGTTTCTTTGTTGCATGTGTTGTTTAGTGTTTAGTGCTGAACATTCCAGATCACATCAGCGAGACGGTGTGCTTTAACAGAAAGGTAGTCAGGCAGTCAACAGTGCCTGAAATTTGATGGGTTAAGGGCATCAAGATTCAAGATTCTTTATTTGTCGCATGCATAGTTATACAAGTTCAACATACAGTGAAATGTATCAATTAGAGGTTCGCCCAGCTGACCAGTGCTGTGGGACTGAGACTGTCATGTCAAAGAAGGAGACGTCTTCTACCCTTCATATCAAGTCAGTAAGCTCTGAACGTGTTCACCTTCTCTTTCTCCCTCCTAATGAAAGTAACTAGCTGGGCTGTCCTGTCAGTTGGCTGGGGAACCCGTGGGCTGCTGCAAGTAGTGGAGCTTGTCTCAGGACCCCGGGACTGGGGTCTAGACGTATTGGGTCCTGCCCTGCCAAAGGTGGAGATACCTCACTGACCGTAGGAGGGAGTGACCCTTATCCAAGAGCCCGGAGGAAAAGCCCTAAAGTGGAACGCTGTGGTTAATGAAAACCTCTGTACTAATGGTGATTCCTGCATTTGTGCCCTCCTTCCTCTGGTAGATATAACAGAGACATCTTTTCTAGCCAACCTGTGGACCTTATCTGTGGCTGCCTGTCTTCTTGCTGAGTCTTAATTAATTTCTACTGACTTCCTGACCTGTCTTTATTCCTTAGAGTTAAACGGGTTCTCAGTAACTGTGATATGAGACATATCTATATGCAAATGTGCTCCTGAATGTGAAGTCTTTCTATTTATTCTACTGAAATCATCCAGACAGGAACCTCATTTGAATTCCCACCTTGTCTTTTTTTGTTTAAATACAGGAGTGCTGTTCCCAGAGAGGTGGAGTGTATGTGTGTGTGTGTGTGTGTGTGTGTGTGTATGTGTGTGACTCCCAACTAATCAGAATAAAAGCAGTTTCACACCAAATTAGATTATTTTCGGGTGGAAAAAACTGTGATTTTTAATGCAGTGGAACCATCCTATCATATCCAGTGTTTTTAGGATGCCTGATTGGAGAGATTCAAGTAAAAGTAATAATGACTTTATAAATTTTCTTTTAAGCACTGCAACTAAAAGGCACACATGCATGTACACTGGGCTTATCCACCATGGGTTCCTACATCCCCAGGCCCCCATTCTCCACCTTTGGAGCCACTGTGACCTCCATCCTGGGATGGAACGTCCAGAGTGGGCCACCCTTCCTCTCAGGCGCACTTGAAATTCTAGGGTCTCCAGATCCCGTTCACCCCACCAACGGGCTGGTCTGCCACAGTGTTCAACACCAGGACCCATTCCCCCAGTGCCAACAACTGTGTTTTTCCATGCCTTCTTCCACTTCTTTGCACACTGCCCACAACTGCCTCCGCTGTCCTCAAACCCACTCCGGACCAGTCTTCCTTGGGGCCAGATAGCAAGCCCCTACCACTAGTCTATTAGAGGTTGTGACCGCCGCCCGAACAACACCCAGAAGGTGGACAGAATGGTGCTGCTACTGGGGGTGGAGTTGTACGCCTGCACCAGCTCCATTGAGGACAAGGGTCTCCTGGCCTCTGTGATGCCCCCAATGTCACCCACTCGGGTACCTGGGTACCAGTCATGGCCACTCTCTTACCACACTGTCTTCTTGGGGTCCGTAGTTACTCTGTCTCCACTGACCACATGGCCCAGGGAGCAGACCACCTTCTGGAACAGCCGTCACGTCTCTGGCTGCAACTTCAATTCTTGGTCACTGAAACACCTTTTCAAGGAGCCATAGATAGGCAATCATGTCATTCAGAGGGAGAGACAACAACATCTCCTCCTCCTCAACCACCATCATCAATCCCTAATAATCCTCCTCCACCACCAACAACCCCTCCTCTTCCTCCTTCTCCAACACCACCACCAGGCGAGAGGTTCCTGTGTGATAGGATCTGAAGTGGGAGGCGTGTATGTGGTACAACCTGGATTGGGCAATGGGGGTGTAGGGGGGCACACCAGCTGGTTGTCAGGAATTTCAAAGTCATCCCCTTGAAATGTCACCTCCGCTATGCCATTCAGAAGCCTTGCTAGCAAATGGTGTGTTTCTCCCAAAAATCCCCTGTCTGAACCATCACTATTACAGTCACTTCCACTGTATCGCTCTCAAGTGTGGGGGTAACAGTAATGCTACAAACAG
>JBBPCY010000109.1:23929213-23940810 GCA_037974405.1 Brachyalestes nurse
ACAGAGAGAGACAGAGAGAGACAGAGAGAGACAGAGAGAGACAGAGAGAGACAGAGAGAGACAGAGAGAGACAGAGACACAGAAAAAGAGAGAGAGACACAGAAAAAGAGAGACAGAGAGAGAGTGAGACAGAGAGACAGAGAGAGGCACACACAGAGACAGGGACACAGAAAAAGAAAGAGAGACAGAGAGAGACACAGACACAGAAAAAGAGAGAGTGACAGAGACACACAGAAAAAGATAGAGACAGAGAGACAGAGACACAGAAAGAGAGACTAAGAGACACAGAGACAGAGAGAATTGAAATAGAGACTCAAGAGACTTTTAAAGTATTAATTGTATGCACTTGTGACTCCCGCTGAAAGATATAGGTTCAAGATGTGCATGCCTTAATTTTATTATTATTTTATTATATAATATAATAAAGTAAATTTTTTTATGGGACCAAAACAATTGAAAGACTATTTTTGCACATTAAGCACATGAAATCAATCTGTTTATTCATTAAGCAGCAGAGAAATATAATTGTTTACCTTAAATGTCAAAACTCAGTTAAAAATTGTAATCTAAGTAGTTAGCATATTTATTGCTGTTGTTTTAAACCTGTTCTGAAGGAATGTTTTGTTTCACTGTGTTCTGTGTATATTGTTAAATGGCAATAAAATTGAAAGTGTCCATTTGTCACACGTGAACATTCTACAGCACACGGTGTGAACAGCACGAAATTCTCCTCTGTATTTAACCCAGCGGGTAGCCAGGAACAAAGCGCCCAGGGAGCAGTGTGTGGGGACGGTACCTCACTCAAGGATAACTCAGTGGTGCCACTCGCAGTACTGGGATTCAAACCCATGACCTTCTGATCACAGGTCCAACACCATAACCACTAGGCCACATGCTAGCTTGACTTGCCACCTGTCTAATGATGAGTTACACTGACACAATCCACTTCAGTAGTGCAGCAGTCTAGGTAAGAAACAACATTCATCAGTCATTAAAAGTGTGCTACAATTTCTCTTTGGACTGAAGTGAATATCTGACTATTTTCTGCAAAGTGCATCCAACAGTTACAGCTGGGCTTGAGGATGAATTGGTGACTTTTCATGTCCAAGTTAAAGTAAATTGCTTTTATTCTTAAAGGTGGGGAGAGTGGGCAGCTTTTCAATTCTGCCAAAGGATTAAAAAATCATGGATTACTGAAAAAAACATGAATTTCCAGTTGCCATGTCATTGTAGATAATGTTTCAAAATGGACTTTTCAGTAGGCATGTTTTGACTCTCCAGTAAATGACCTATTTCTGCGTTATTTTCCTTTTCCAGTCTAAAACACTTCTCTGAATTATTTGATAATTGCCCGTTTAAAGATCATCGAGTGAATTTGAACCTGCATGAAATTATTCCACTGAATTTTATCTCAAATAATCAGATCAAGTGTTATCCATTTGAGCGTCTTTCCTAATGTGGCCTTGCATGCTCTCTATTCACATCAGAAAGGAGTCAAATGAATAAATGTGTAGTGATGTTTTTTCCTTTTTAAATGAAAGTTGTCACTAACAAGCTAAAAGTTTGGGGGTTCAATCTAACGACTTGAGCAGACTTCTCATTTACCCCTGCCTGCCATTTCCCAAGACAGTGGAGAACCGTGACTCACTGCTACGTGATGGGGTTTTGCAGTTAAATTTAGCGATTATCCCTCTTGGGTTGCGCTGCACTTGGGGGAAGATGGTGGGGAAATAAAAAGGCTCTGTCTCCAGCCTCATTCGCTGGCTAACGTCCCCACAGTGGCCCCCCTGCCCCTCCTCGCACTGTGTCCTCCATGGTCACCCTTCCCTGGGGACAGCGTTTGTCACTTCTCCTTAGCGGAGGCAGCCGTACAGCCTTGGCAGCAGTAATGGCTTTTGATCCAGACAAACCCATGGCTAAATGCACACACAGAGGGAACTCCTCCTGCCTGCCTCTATGTTTGTTGGACATCAGTGACTTTCAGGATGAACATCTGCCTTTATGCCCACGAGATCTTATTCTATAAATAGATTTTGGGTGATGTTTCTAATTTGGGACATCTCTCTTGATCTGAAAGAAACCTAAAAAGCTGCTCTGAGGTCGCCAGTATGTGTGTGAATAGATTTATAAATGTTAGACGTGATATGGATCATATGAAAGATTTTTTTCCCCCCAAATTCACTCATTCCTTGCATTATGGCAGTCAGTGCTTCTGCTTTGTAAAAATATAGAAAGGTGCCAACTCTGGAATGATGCCACTGAAGAACCACAAAAGAGCATTTCTATGGATATTACTATAATGAAACACTGCTGTGAAAATGTGAAGAACCTTTAATGGAGTTTTAAAGAGTTTTCACATAACATAAAGGCTCAATACTATTAGTTTTTTTTTGTGTTCAAGTACAAGCCACTGACCATTTGTGGATAAAGTGCAAGTCCAGAGTTGTACAGCAGACACTAATAAATTGCTTTTTTATTTTACCATGTGTGGTAATCTTTGCCTGGCATTCTCTTGGCACCACAAGAAGGACTGAGGAGAGTTAGTTCTTCAGACAAAGTGCCCAGTGCCTCATCTCTAATTAGAATGTAGAAAAGGCAAAGGTGGCCTGCTGCCCAAACGGGCTGTCCTATGCTAACACAGGCCAAAAGTCTCTGGCAGCAAGATAAACCCAAACTGCCTTTTAAAGGTCATGGGGTTTGGAGGGCTGCACTTAGAGTTCTCTGACCTGACATTTGTCTGTCTGGTGACCCCACAAATTGTGGCTCAGCAAAGTTTTAATGAGGTTTTTTGCTAAAGTGCTAAAGGCTAGTTAGCCTAAGGAAACATGGATTCGTTTGGGTTCTTGCGAGTGAGGGGAGGAGGGTATTTTTGGGAAGTTTCCCCAGTTTTTTCTCCTTATCACATGGATTAATGTAGATAAAGTTAGGAAGGCTGTTCCATCAAGATGAACTTGGCCTGTCCTTCATCTAAGCACCAACATGCACACAAACTGAATGAACAAACTGGCTTTGGCACAGGAGAGAAAGAGAGCATGTTATTGAATGGCAATATACACAGTGACATGATGATTTTTCTTCTGGGAAGATTAAAAATCATCACTTTGTAATCTTTATAATCTAAATCTGCTTGTAAAATGGGCATTAAATCCACTCCGCAGCAGCCTCGCTATTTCAGGCCTTGTTACTTTTACACACTGGCTTTAAGAGAGTGTTGTTTACTCATAAAAATGAGTTGAAAATTTCACATGCCCTCTGCTTGGCATTTGCAGGATTTGACTCTGTATAAAGTGCCAGATTATATGTGGAGAAAATGATTGTACTTGTGACATTATGTCTGGTGGACTGGAAAGCCCTTGTAATGTACCTTCATTAGGAACTTCCATTACACGGGTTTACATCACTTGTGGCATGAGCAATATCACTGAGGAGATTGGGGCTGGTTGGTGCAGAGAGATTAAGTGCCGTATTGGGCTAAATTACACTGTCAACAGAGATTCTCTATTAAACAAGAAGCAATCACTGCTTATGCCTGACACTAACATATGATATACAGTGTGTTTATTGTGTGTATAATCATCACTCATATGGATGGAAAAAGAAACATCTGAGTCATAAACACCTGCTTGAAGTTCAAGAAAATGATTCTTTTTGGCATGCAGTGGTGGCATCTCTGGTGGAGTCATGAGTCTAAATTGTAAACAACTTATAAAGCGATCATTAATAAATTAATCACTAATATCAGAATAAATGAATCATTAATAATGATTAACCAGCATCCTGTCAAGCTGCTTCAGAAAGCGACTGAGCACTGTAAACTGTGCAGCAGAGAATCAGATTATGAACACTGCAGTAAAAACCTCTTGACTATTGATCTCAATTAGTCACGTTTGTGTTGAGCCCACACAGCCATTAGACTACATTGATTCTAGTTAGTCATGGCTGCATTTATCGTACTTGTTAATGACTGTTGATCCTTCTTAGTGTTCGGTGATTAATCCTAGTCCATCAACGTGATGTTGAACCAAAGCTGTTTCTACAGAACGAAAACAAATGGTATTCAAACGTGAGGCTAAAATGTGTCTTTAATGGACGTCATAACTAGTCTGCATCTAGGCTAGGGTTATTTAGGGACAACACTTTCAAAACAAGCCTAAACTTTTGTTGTTTTTACAAATTACTATCTTACAAATTCAAGCCTATCTTTTATGCCATTTCTGTCATTAATGACCTTGTTGCAAGGGATTAGTAAGCCAATTAACAAGTGGTTTTATTATTATTTTTGTTGTTGTTGTCGTTGTTGTTATTATTGCACATAATTAATTGGTTGTTTTCTGTAACTTTCTATTTTCCATTAAAAATGAAATATGTGAGAATTAAATATTAAAAATGAGAATTAAATTAAAACAAAAACTTGGTCACATATCATATTAGATTACCAATGACACTGAATATAGGTTTAGGGTTAAATGTATTAGAATCGTTTAGATTTACCTTAAAATTTAATTACATCTAATAGAAACTTAGCTGAATATAAGTTAAACACAACCCGAGTGTCTACAAAACATTTACAGGGGACCATCCAAAATAAAACCACTTTTCACCTGTTTCTCAAGATTTAAGATCCACTTTATTGTCCCACATATATATAATCCAGTGGTTCCCAAACTGGGGGGTGCAGAGGTATTGCGGAGGGGCGCACGAATGGGATAACCTGTATAGTTTGAATTGGAGGGGGGGCTCATTAATGTTCTTAACTAGAAAGGGGGGGCCCTGCAGAGAAAGTTTAGGAACCACTCATATAATCTATAAAACATCTTTAAAAAAATACATTAAAAGTGTGCAGCTAGAAAATGGTGACACTGTTTAAAATGTTGATTACTTGAAATGTTGTAGATGGGACACATGGGCCAGGGACACATGGGCCTGGGATCAAAACAAACACAGACAAGACACAGGGACACGGCAGGGCATATGTTGCAAAAGTAGGGATACATTTTTGTATAAATTACATCATAGTGTTTAAACTTCTTCCTTGGTAGCAATAGCTGGAACTTGTATTGCACATGGGATGGGTCAGTTATGACCTTGATGGCTTTGCTCTGCACAGTCTGCTCCTAGGTGGACTGCAGGGATGGATGCTGTATTACATCAATACATTGTAGAAAGAAATATAAAGTTATAAACACTTTTGCTAACGGAGAGGTGCACTCACTTGACATTAAAAGTGTAGGGCAGCTCATTATGCCATCTAATATTCCACTCAGAAAAGGAGTCAGCATATGTCTAGTGCATGCCAAAACCACTGTAAAAGCTATATTTCTTTTGCAGATATTTTACTGAGCGTTCTTGTTTAAATAATGCTGCTCAATAAATCCATTTCCTTTTTTTTTCGTCTCAAGCTCTGCTAGTTAAAAACAGGACTGATCTGACATTTTTGGATCATCAGTAAATAACACAGCCATATCACTCTGACACAGCGTGTGCATATTTTTTCAATGAAGTATTTAAAAGGATTAGCAGTCAGCATTTAGGTAATGCTGAATCCCAAATGTAAACAATGGGACGAGGATCATAAAAATCCAGGGAGAAATCATCACCAACGGTGTATGGTGCGGATTTTTTCCAGTGTGCAATCAGTGGTGTATATAATTCTTTCCAAATATCAGCTTCCTGTGAGAGCCATGTCATATTTACCACTGGTATAATATTCATTTCTCTGAACGATTTATCAACTTGTAATGGAAACTGAACTCATTGGTCTTTCTGGTACATGGGCAGCGTGATTCATTTCTGTCTGAATGTCAGAGGGTTATTATCAGTATTTCTGCATTTCCTCTTACTTTTTTCTAACAGTGTGTTCTGTTGCAGAGACACATTAATGGTCCAAAGGGCTCGAGTTCCAGGTGCTCGTCTCATCTTGCAGCTGAAGGGTCAAAGCTGCTCATTAGTTTGGATGGCTTCTCCTGATTGAGAAAGCCTTTAAAGTGTCAGAGTGCCCTAATCATGTGACTCCATCTGGGGCTGCTGTTAATACAAGTGGAAGGGTAGAATTGGAGCAATCCAGGGAGCTGGCCGAAGCAGACAACTATTTAATTCTCCCTCAAGTGTGCAAGGACACTATCTACTGGGTCGACCTCTCAGTAAGACTTAAAACCAAATGATCCATGTTGCCTAATGCCCGTGCCACATGAGAAATCTAGGGTTATACACTTGTGCTGTCCAAGACATTGCATACATGTAGACTATGGTTGAGGCCTGTTTATGCAGGCATATTGATTTCTTCACTAAAAGCCATTTACAGAAGAATTTGACAGCCAGTAATTGAGCAAATGCTCTCCTGCAAATATCAATTTCCCGTTCCAGTCCTACCAATAGAAAGGTGCGTGTAGTCTTCATATACTGTATTCATTTATGCATCTTAACATACTTGAGTGATCTTGAACTACATGGAGAACCAATAAAAGCGGGGCGGCAGAGCATGCCGAGTCCTTGTAGCTTATTTTTAAATCATCAATTCTAATTAGCAGTTTGCAGTTAGCTCCAGCCCTTCTTCAAAGCTTTGGTGTCATTTAAGAAACCTATAGACACCCCCCCATCCCACCCCTTCTCCCCACTTCCCCATAACAATTTCTCCACTCTTTGCCTTAATTGCTTTGTTTAACAAAGTGGCGATCAATCATACTTTTCACTTGCTACCTGGCATACTGGCCAGCCGTGAAATGGAGGAGAAGGACACCCTCTCTCTTTTGCTCTCTCTAAACATTTTCCTCCTACCATTTCAACTGTCAGCACAGATTGAGAGCAGTTTAGATGGAGAGTTTAGCAATTTATTACATGTCCATCTTAATTTCGTTGCCTTCGGATGGTACAGCTTTAAGGCTAGCACAGAGTCATGTATTTGCTGCTGTTGAATGAAGTGTGCCATTGAATAATTGATTCTTTTTCTCGTGCAGTCAGGTATGAGGCATTTGTGCACGTATAAAATTGACCACTTTATTTATCTTTACATTAGGGCGAGGATAAAGGTGACGAGTAATGAATAACCTCAGCTTTACTTCAATAGCCCAGGTTAATTAATAACGAGACTTAAAATAAAGTTATTTACCATACTAATATCTTTTCAAACTACAACATGTTTGGCTAATACAGATATGTAGGTAAAAAGTAAAGCGTTATTTGAATGGGATTAGACTTACCAGGATAGCTTCTGTGATAAGTAAGTTTTTCATCATGCTACTATGACTAGGGAGAGGCATGGCATTGCAGACAGGCCAGAGCCCCTTTGTGCATTTACCCAGTCTGCACTGGGATTTGAGCCTACAACCTTCCGGTTGTTCACCTTGGAATTATGTTACTAACCATGCTCATCTTAATATAATGCAAAGTTTTTACTCACTGAAATATGTGTATAATTTCCCCAAATTATCATAAATAGCCTGGATTTAAATGTCATAGCCTTGATTATTCAAATAAGGTATTTCACCCTTAAATTATTACTGTCAGATTTAAAACTACAGATGTTAAATACTGATCCAAGATTAAAATCATGGCTCTCATTGGTAATCACTTAAATTACACCACAATCTGGGTAAAACATTCAGCTCAAAGGGGCTTGAGTGTCTGCCTTTTTCAGCAAAATTAGGCTGACAAAGGGAAGAAGGTCAAGCCCTGAAACTCTAGAACCTTATTAAGCTTCTTCTTTTGATTAATGAAGCTCTGGCTCCTGCATGGTTTATTACACTAGGATCTGATCATGTAAATTTTCAAGTGGATCTTCCTCCTGATCCAAGTCAACACTACCTATCAGGATAGTCCATTACAGCATATTCTGGGTTTTGAGTCTCATCTAGCCTGGCTTAAAGTGTTCAATCAAAGCTGACTCAGCAGGACCCTTTTAAATATTGAATAGCCTGTAGCATGTTATGTGTAGCCATATATTCAGAGCACTCATAAAACATAAGTGCACCCCTCTCTCCCCAAAAAATGCATTTATACAAATTGCCCCTTATATCATCTAGCTGATCAGACAAGTTGGATGTTAGCTTTTCCAGGATTATACAAATGCTACCAGTGTGGATGCTTACTGACACAGTGTTAGCATTGTGCATCCCTGCATTGTCATACCCTTGCCTTGGTAAATAATCTCTACCAGTAAGTGATCAGTGGTTTATTAGTCAAACATGGTGTAAAATTGTGTGCACATGATTTTATGGGGAATCCTCATTTTAAGGATTTGTGATCATCATCAGACTAATAATGAGTTGGGAAATTATAAGATTACCGCGTGTGATTGTGTGTGTGTGTGTGTGTGTGTGTGTTTGTGCGTGTCTTTACTTGTGTTTTAATTAGAGATGCTGGCTTCATTGTCTTATCTGACCATTAGGCTAGGGATCAGATACCAGCCTAAATTCTCTTCAGGCTCCAAAGGCTGGTCAATGCAGCTTGTTCAGCTAATTGAATATCCAATACAGATCCAGGCTTTGCTGGTGTGCATTGATCAGAGCCCCTGATACTTTTCCAAGTCAGGGTCACTCATATTCACCCACCGACTTGATGAAAGGCGGCATTGTTTATAGGTTCCACCTGGAGTTTGTGTGTGTGTGGCAAGAGGGTGATTTCTTTTTTCATGGCGCCATAACTATCTGATCCTTTTTATAGAAGGTAAACAGATGCCACTTAGACGCATATCACCCTGATATGTGGCGAATGAGGCCAGTCAATTTCCCTTTGTTGTTGGTGGCAAGGCCCGAAACTGTAATAATAACATTTAATCCGGGGAGGAAGGTATCTGGGCGCGAGCAGATTGCTTTGTGCAAAGTACATTAATTTCCCGTCACTTCATCCAATTACAATTTATTGACATGCCGGGGATAATCAAAAGAAAATTTAGGTGGGGTAATCAGGAGGCGCTTTTGTTGCTCTCCTCCTGTTTTCCTCCGGCTCTCTGTATTACTGGAGGCACAGCAGGGTGCCGGCATAATGCCTCATGTCTCTCCCCGTTCTCTCTCTCTCTTCGTCTGCCTTCACTACTTCATATGCTAAGCCTTTGTTCCAACTTCAGCCAAAAAGCAACAAATGGCGTCCGGGTAAATAATGACATAATGCAACATTAGTGGCCTTTTTTCTATTTTTGCAGGACATGAACGGAAACAGCAAACACTGTCAGCTTTATATTACACAATGTATGTTTTAACAGTGACAGACGTGAGGTAAGCATTATGGTGTTTTTCAAAACAGTTTTTGACTTTTTTTTTTCTTTTTTGATGTGTAGGCAGTTGGAAGACTTCGCCATCCTGACTTTGCTGTAATGCTCCAAAAAAACTTGCAGATAGCACATACTGCAGAATGACAAAAGAACATGCAAAGCAAAGCCAGGCAAATGTTCAATAGAGCTGTAAGAACGGCTGCATCCTGTTGAGAAGATTTTGAAGAGGCCGACTTCTTTTTTTTTTTCAAACTGCAAGCTAAATCTGCTATCAGAAAGGGACAAATATGACTTGTCTTGTCAGCTGGTGTGTTTGTGCTGTTTATAAATAATTTGCTTTTTTGAATATATTTGTTATCTATCTTCTCAGCCTTATGGATGTTAGTGTCAGGCCTGGCTGGAACGTCCTATATCCTGTGCCAGTCGTTAGAGGAAGATAAAACCATATTTGTGCCAAGAAGTGGTCGTGTTTGGTTGTAATCTTCTACGCTGGAAGGAATGAATGCATAAATGACAGTCAATTAGAGCACATTCTGTTTCTTTGAGCACATCCTAAGTAGACTCAATCAGACATAAGCAAAAGCAAATTACGTTTTGTCATTGGCACTATTGGCTAAAGTGAATGACTGAATGACATAGAATTATGTTCAGCACTGGCTTGGCTAAGCTCTTACATATAGGATGGCATCGGGCAAACCCCAGTAAAGTACCCTGTCGAGGAGGAGAAGGGGTGTTCATTCAGGTCTACATTATAACAGGTGTGTGTAATAGGCAACACTGATGATAGATAACAAAATTTGACAGCTTCATATTTCCCATGTATAAAAATAATAGTCCTATTATATTTCCTATTTATATTTTTGCACTATTTGTATAGTGTACTTTTTAATCTTTTTAATACTGTACTGTTTTATTATAGCATTTATTCTATTGTTTTTGCTGCTTATACTTTTGTACTGTCCACTTTCTGCCGCAATGCAAATTTCCCAGTTGTAGGAATAATAAAGGTTTATCTTATCTTAATAAATAAATCAAGTCTTTCAGGCTCTAATTGTTTACCTCCTTCCTTATTGACTGCTGACCTGCAATATCATGTTTTATTTTCTGTTTTCTTGCCTTATCTGTAGATTTATCACTTCCCCCCATTTCTAAAGCTCACGTTCTAATTGATCGCTGGAGTTATTTGTTGACTCAAAGCAAATAAAAAGGCTGAATTGAAGTAAGAGAAGCAAGTAATACAATCTATTTCTAAAGTTTATCATCATTGTTGTATTACAAACAAGACATTTGTCATTTTAGAAAGGCGTACTGTGTTAATTGTAGTTATTTTGGTCACTTTGGTCACAGACCAGGGGAATCATTCCACCATCCACACCAACTTTATTTTTTTCAAAAAGGTCATCTCTGTCAAAGTGTTTTAAAGCACATAGTCATGAGTTAACAATATTAAAATGGTTCTGACATATAGCAGTCTTTCTCAGTGGTCTTTATTTTGCAGCTTGGAATTCACTGATGCTTCTTGATCTCGAAAAGAAGGGACCAGTCTTTTATCAATATCAGTTCGAAACACCTATTTTTTTTTTTAATTCAATTTCACATCTGATTCTATTCCAGCGCCTTTCATCATCAAGCTGGGTTATTCTGATGGAACCAGGGGCAGAGGTAGTGAGGATGGCATTTCCAAAAAACTGAGATTTGATTGCTTCGACACCCATTTAAATGGGGGAATTATGAGGGGAGAAAGTTATTTGACTTCCGCAACCTCGCCTGTCTTGCTGCCGTCAGACCATTTATCTTCCTTTTTATTGTTCATTGCTCATTAGTCTTGATTTAATTTTCGTACCCACTTGCGAAAGAAGTCCAATTAAATAGCACTCGGTCTCCCTCTCTGTCTCTCTCTCGCTCTCACTCGCTCTTTCTATCTCTCCTGCAGGCTCCAGTGATGTGCTGAATAGATGGCAGACAGGCAGACTATGTGAGTAATACGGAGTTAAACGATTATTAAAGGAGATCACGCTGGCTTCTCAAGCGAACAGTCTCCAGGATATATTGGATATTCTGTTGATATTGCAGGTTTGTGTAATCTATAAAGGATTCTCCTATACCAGAGAAGATGCAGGTATGTGGATGTGTTTTGTGTATTTCAGTGCCATCCTCTCTGTACACTCTGCTGAGGTCGAGAAAACGTAAGGAATAAAAATATGAACGTCTCAGACACCATTATGGCTTCCATTAATCAAGTGCTAAAGACAAGCATCTCCCATCACTGGATAAAATACCTTCCCAGTAGCAAAAAAACACACACACAAACCAAAACAAACATTGCAGTAATATTATGCCACACATATTTTTACATTATTCTCATGAATATATATAGTTTTTCAGGGGTGTG
>JBBPCY010000109.1:23971327-23988048 GCA_037974405.1 Brachyalestes nurse
GAGGATATTTGCAGTTTCCGCGTTATTGTGGGGATTTCCGCATAAAACTATGAGTTCGGTTCTCAAGAAAAATCCGCGTGTGACTGAATCTGCGAGTCCTGATCCGCGTAAAACTGGGGGATTACTGTATATCACCTAAGAATCTTCTACCTTGTAATTGTTATTGGTTATTTGATTGAATTTTTGCACAGCCTCATTTACAAAAAGTTTTTAGGCCAACTCTTACTTTGGGTATTGTTGATTTTAAATCATAATACTATAGACATTCATGCACTTTATCACAAATATAACATTGCGAGTCACAATGCATCTAAACACATTACGTTTCATTTCAGCCAGTTGCATATGGCACTTTCAGTTCTTCCAAAGCCTCCCCGTCGCTCAGACATGCATGAACGTACTGATGATGGTGCTCCTTTTAGATCATTTATTGACCTGCTACAGATGGTAGCTCCTTATGGACATTGGATGCGGGTTACGGTAGATTGATTTCAATTTCACTCACAGTGGGATGTCCTCGTATCCTCTGTGAGTCAATCTAGGAGTTGATCTGTGTATGATTGGTCTCCTTTTCGAAGTCATTTGGAAGCTGGCAGTAAGTTGACATGAGAGGGTTTTGATACGTTCATTAATCGGAACTGGATTTTCCATCTTTTTTTTGTCATGAGTCAGCAGGACATTTTCTTTTTCAATGTTTCTTTTTTTCTCACTTTGAAATATAACAATGTCACCTGAACACCTACTTTCCAGGACACCATTATCTGATTGTTATGTGAGGACATCATTATCTGTTGTAGCACATAGTTCAGATTGGGTGATCACAGGATGTTCTGAGAAGCAAGAGTGACAGTCTGCTACCCCAGGCTGAAATAGCACTAATGCTTCATTGGGTAAGACAGACATAAGGGAATAAGGGGGAAGAAATAGGGTTGTAAAAGAGACCGGAATAATGGTTCACTGAGATGCCACAGCTGCTTTTGAAGAGGATGCTTCCGTCCCCATTAAATTACACGTTCAATAGATTTACAATTAACTCTCACCAAGTATTTTTCCCCAGTACACAATAAGTTCAAGTGTCTTGTGTGTTTTACATGTGATTTGCTATGAATAATTGTCTTAGGGATGCATGTTGTGTTTTAAAATCGAATCATCCCTTCAGGTGTGCCAAATTGGCTAGAGTTGTTTAGACAGATGGGGGGTGGGGGGGGGGGGGGGGCCTTTGCGCTTGAACATAGAAATATCGTAATGAACTGGACTGTATTACAATAATGAACTTTTTCTAGATCACTTTGCATGATGCATGTTCAATTTTCGGATTTATTAGAAACACCAAGTTTTTACCCTATGCTCACATTTTTTAAATCAGAAATGCTTACTATAGTGACTTTCTGCAGTTATAATGCAGAAAGGGAAAGCTATATTATTACTGTTCAAGGTTACTTTATTGTCATCAGCTGCTATTTATACGTACATAGTGAGATGAGATAACGTTACTCCATGGACCACAGTGCAACATACAGCAACATACAACATTCAACAGAGTGCAGATTACAACAGACAGTGGACAACAGACAGTGGACAACAGACAGGCAATAAATAGACAGCAAGTGTGGACATTACAGAAACCTTCTGGAGCAATGAGTATTGCACTATAGGTCTGATGCACAGGTGGCAGTTAGCAGCATTGAACAGAGTTCCAGGGATGACCGAACACAACAATAAATAGTCAATACATAGACATGTAGCGGAGTAACAGCAATGTGAGTGGAATGTGAAACGTAGTTCACCAGAATGAAAATATTGCACTATATAATCATAAATATATAAACGTATGTTGCACTGGAATCATATTCTTATTGCACAGGACAGTTAGCAGCATAGTATAGAATTATAACAGCGACTACTGTTAGTTTGGCACTAATTTACAGTAAATTCCATTAAGGAACTGATATATATTAACATCACTGGTGGAAATGAAGCAAAATTTCTTATGAACCAGATTTAAACATTCCTGCATTAAACACTGCCATGTAATGACATTGGCCATGTCTTGCTCTCACTGTAAACAAAATTTTAAATGTCAATGTCTTTGTGGTTTGAATTACCTCGGCCTGTCAATTTTTAGAACTTGACCTGTCGAACTCTAGCTAGGCTTTGTGGGCTTAAAAGAATTGGCCTAAATCTAAAGAGTGTTTGACTAGATTTAATACTTCAGAGTATTTCACTGAGAATCACATGTAGGTTGTTTGAATGTTGGGCGTCTAAGCCTGTGGTTGTCAAAGATGAAACTTCTTTTTAATGCCTTTTTTCTTTGAAAATGAAAAGTGAAAGTGACCATTCTGTCGTATGTGAAGACCACAGCACACAGTGCGAACAGCACAAAATTCTTCTTCTGCATTTAACCAATTCACCAAGTGAAGCAGCGGGCAGCCAGGAACACAGCGACTTTCTGATGGCGGGGCGAACGCCCTAACCACTAGGCTATGAGCTGCCCCAGCAGAAGAATAGGGGCCCAGCCCTGCTAGCTCATATATACCTTTTATATATTGATATATCTGCTCCTGTGACCTACTTACTGATCATATATTGCTGCTTCATTTATTAGCCACCCTCTACCCCATCCAGCAAATAAAGCAGACAACCACAGGAACACCACTGACCAGATGTTTAATGTATTTCAGGTTTTTTTAATTACATT
Source organism: Brachyalestes nurse (assembly GCA_037974405.1). Classification (NCBI taxonomy): domain Eukaryota; kingdom Metazoa; phylum Chordata; class Actinopteri; order Characiformes; family Alestidae; genus Brachyalestes; species Brachyalestes nurse. The sequence continues at coordinate 23,974,026 of JBBPCY010000109.1, forward strand.
TTGGAGTTTTTTTCCATTACAAGAATGATAATATTCCTTTTGTTGGTGAAACTCTTAACTCAATTTATAGGCACTGTCTCTAATGTTAAAGGTAGGGATCACTCCGTTAGAGCCCAGGAACACACAGCAGTCAGTCAAATAAAGACTTGGTGTACTGAGTGAAAGATTGGTCACTTCCACATACATTAACTGCTTGGCAGTAGCCAGACCATTGGAAACTATCCAGTACAACATTATCCAGAAAATTCCTTGCTATATTGGTTGAAATGCTGGATTCAGAGTTAACTTTAATGGCTGGGTATAGTCTAAAGGGAAAAAAAAACATCAGAAATAAAACTACTTATTAAACACACTGAAGCTAGACAAAAATGACTGATCTACGTGTATCAGCAGCAATACACTTACCACGCAGATACAGCATAGCAACAGGATTACTCAAACTGTGTGCTTCAAACAAACGTCACGTTACAAAAGCACTCATGTTGAAGAACAATTGATCTTTTCATCAGTTGTCAAACAACATCACAACAAGTTTATATACCATCCTCTTATATATCCAGAGGGAAACTGATGATGCATCCACTGACTTCTAAATATCTTCAACGTATGCAACGTATTAAAGACCCTGGTAAATTTGATGGGTTTTAATTTTTTCAGGTGAGCAAACAAAATCAAAAGCTCTGTTTCACTGTCATGTTAGAGGTGCTGCTTTGTGATGTTAATTTCTAGTCATCATAGTCATCCCTACAACCATTCATGCTTAAGTTCTTATTATTCGGGTGATGAATCATTCTCAACACAGCTCTGACGCTGACCTGGCAGTTGCACATTTGTGGGTCTGGTGCTGGTTCAATTGTATCAGGCAAAGTAACACTGCAGTTTTTTCTATTTCAATGTGCCATATTCAGAGTTTGAGAGAGCTTCTATGGTCTGTAGATACTGTATGTGGGGAAACTATTTATAAGCAGGTTTGAGCTGAGCTAAGCACCAAAAATTCCTTTCACTTGTAACAGTAGTGGGACCCTTTTGGGTTCTACATGGAACCTGGTCTTTAAAAGGTTCTTCAAAGAACAATTTTGCAACAGGACTTCCATCATAGAGGAGAATATCTAACCAATTAAAAAGCCATTCTGTTCTTTGCCTGTTCATGGTCCTTGGCAGAACCATTGTCTTGACTAAACCACCCTTGAAAAGCCATTTTAGAGTGTGTGGCATATCTGGTTTCCAGTAGATATAGGCACATGAAGTTTCTAATAAACTGGTAACATGTTGTATGTAGTCCAATCTGGCTTCTGATAAAGGCTTTTCGGCTGCACTGAAAGCTCTGATTAATATTTTGCAATGCTCTTGTTAGCTTAAGATGCATTATCTTAAATATCTGAAGCACGAACATGGTTTTAAGCTTATGCACGCCGAGCTTACAATTATCCAAGCACTTAGTGGTACTGACAAGAGATCAGATCAACGTGTCAACTTAATGCTAGCAATTAGGGAGGGATTGGAGTATCGCTTGCCTCATGGGATCTGAGAAGGGGAAAAAGGGATTGATCAGTCAAGAATGAGTTAATTGGATCATTTAGATAGGGCTGATATCAATGTGCGAGCAGAAGTCTGGGGAAGCTCATTTTATGCATGGATAGGATTATTTTTCCTCCTCACTAAGCAGTACCATCCAAAGCTTCTTCAGCTTGTGACCTACTTCACAGAACTTGGGCTGCTACCGTACGAACAGCACACATCCAGTAGCTTACAGTTGGTCATTTAGGTGATGCATTATGTATGTGAGTATAGAAAAGTGTATTTGAGGGCAAATGTGTGTTTATATATATAAATATATATATATATGAATGAAAAACTGGTGGGATAAAAGGGGAAGGAAAATATTTTCCTCCAAAAAAGTTTGTGTTTTTAAAGGATAAATCAATAAGAGCAGCCGCCTGTGCAGGGTGAGCCGTGTTCCGGCGCCGAGGCACGTTGCCTTGAGGATCGATCCACACCGGCACAAAATTGCATCAGCCTGAGAAAATAAATAAAGGGATTAAAGCGTGTATAATCTGATTAAGGGAAAGTAACTGTTCACCTCAACAGTGGCTTAAAAGACTTCAACACTCTGAAAAGCTGCATAGAGGGCTAAAGGAGACAGTGCTGAAGACAGTACTGACACTTCAGGGGGAAAGTATTAAAGCCTTTTACCGTCACACAAAAAAGAGAAGACAAGGAACCTCACGCCTGCGTTTGTGAACTACTAGGGTGTCAAGTATGCCTTGCTGCGTCTATAGCGATTCATTAAAGTTATCAAGAGCTACATGCAGAGGTGGGTGGTACAGGAGTATAGTTTCACAAGTTATATCATAATCATATCATAAGACATGTCAGAAATGGTAAGTATTTCTAGAACAAATGCACATTTTATTAAAAAATGCAAATTTATATTTTTATTTGTATTTTTATTATTTTTTATTATTATTATTATTATTATTATAAAAAACATTATGTTGTAGGTCATGATAATATCTTCAAGAATTGCAATATTACATTTTTGCCATATCTGAAATTAGATGGAACATTAAATCCTGATGAGAAATGAGTGGCACAATAGATTAGCATGTGTAAACAGGTGGGGTAGTATTAGATAATACCGAGCCGCTTGACAGGATTTATGGGTCGGTTGTTTTGGACTCTAGCTTTAAAGTGCGTCCAGTCTCTATTAACTGTTCATCTAGAACTGAAGAGAATTGCAATTAGTTATTAAAAATCAGACCTTGAAGTGTTCAGTGTGCGTCTGTCTGAGCGTTCCAATTATTGGGCCTGACCTTGTCAAACAAGAGGTGAGATACTGATCAATTTGCGGTCTCTCTGCGGTAACTAGTTTCAGTCGGGTAGACAGTCTAATGGCTCGGCCACTCATCTGCTCTGCCAGTCGCCACTGTGAAAATCCGACTGGATATCAGGCAATCTGTTACTGTCATCTGTCAAAACCTGCCTTACCCATGCGCTTGGAATTTGCAATCGGTAAGCGCTTCTAGATCCTCATGGGAGAATCAATCTGCTCAGACTCTTCAAAGATGAGACACAGCCCACATAGATGATCTCTTATCGGAGGCACTGGTGCTTTAAAACCAGAAACATAGATATTTTCCACGTCATATATTTGAATGACAGCTATCTCACAGACCTTTCTATGAAAGAATGGTAATTTAGAAACAATTTCTGTCATGTAATGGCTCTGTGTGTCATTTCATGCACAATTGGCTTCCCATTGGCCATTCCAGTTGTCTGTAATCTGTGCCACAATGTTGACCTGCCTCTTTTCTGTCAATGGAGTGAAGTGGAAGAGCTTCATCAGCAACTTGTACATATGGACTAGTATCCATAATGGCAAGAATAACTTTACATTTTGTTTTAGCCATTTCCTCACCCTCTTTGTTTCAGATTGCTGTAGTACTTGACCGTGTGTGAGATGAAGAGAGTTGCCCTTGGTATGGATACCACCAATAAGATGATGAAATTAATAAGATAATACAAGACCTAAACCTCAACACTAAACCTCAGACCTCAGATCATTATCTAAAAAAACTAATGGGAATGAGTGGTAAAAAAGTGAGAGAGGATAATGGTCACAGAGTATGTTGTTTAATTGAGCACACAGTATACTGAACAGGGTGCAATGAAAGTTCACACAAGCATCACCCACCCACAGAGTCTGGCAGGGCTTAAAAGGTGTCCCAACAGGTAGGATGTTTTGATCACAGAACACAGTAAAGTTCAAACAGATTGATAAGTTAAACCTAGTTTGAACACAGAAATTATAACCTCACAGTTTGTTAGCTTTTATGGCCCTGGCTTATAAACTGCTTACTATTTTTTGAGTGGGCGGAACTGGAAATAAAACACATTGCAATGATTTCAGGGCTGAAATCTGCATTTAGTTTGAATTGATCCCTCACCTCTCTAAGGCATCATCCAGCAAGCTTCACATGAGCTAGTATATTAATGGAATGATTTTTTAAGACGGCCCTGGGTTATTCCCTCATAAGCAAATGGCAAGGGGGGAGTCAACAAGCATGCGTTAAAAACACAATTGACATGGAAGACTAGTAGAATTACCTCCAGTGTTATAGGAAGACTCAAGGGTGGAAAGTAGTTGGAACACTGATGGAAAAGAAGGCCACGCTGTAATTGTGTCTTTATCCTGCAAGCATCCTGTAACCACACCTTTTACGTATTTTGAAGCATTACCCTCATATGGAGCAGCTGGTGGCCTGGTGGTTAGGGAGTTGCCCCAGCAATCAGAAGGTTGTGGGTTTGAATCCCAGAACTCCCAGTGGCACCACAGAGGTATCTTTGAGCAGGGTACCCTCCACACGCACTGCTCCCAGGTACTGCGTTGCTGGCTGCCTGCTGCCTCACTCAGGTAAATGCATTAAATACAGAGAAGAACTGTTTGCTGTGCTGTGGTGTGCTATGTTCACGCGAGAGTTCTTAATCATATATATATGAACACACTGGACCCTGCTATAGGCTTCAAGTGTGGAAAGACAATTCATTAGTCTTACTGGAGTTCATTTTGCAGGGTTTGGGTTTTTACCTGAGCAGGGCTATCGAGGACGCCCACCCTTCAGCAGCAGGCATGAAAGTGTTCAGTGAGAGGGTGGACAACGGCAACATCTGATGGGCCTGGGCGCAGGATGTTAAATGTTACAGAAACAAAATGCCAACAGGTTGAGAGGGTTATGATCAAAGTGTCCACGCAGCAGTGAGAGATTGGAGCGTGGGCTGGTTCAATTTGCTGTGGGCCAGACCATCAGACACTGCATCATGGCCGAGAACACAAGAGGCTTGCCTGCATTCTGATCTCCATCAAAGGTGTGATTGGATTCAGGCAAAAGCTGGACAAAAGGAAATATCACAGCATCTTAAACACACACACACACGCGCACACTCTCGGGAATTTGTCATGCATTAGATCGGTTGACCTAAGACTAGTAACGTTATTGGATTATGATTTGTTTTATTAACCTTAAACCTGCTGGCAGATTCTAATTTCTTCACCCTCATAATTACACACTTCGCATGGGGGTTTCATAGTGGTTACCAAATAATTCATTATAGCTGCTGGATAATAAATCCTGCCAGAATATTTTTACAAGCTTGCTGAATCATTTGAAGCAGGTGCTGTACCTATGACATTTTTTTTAACCCCGCTTTAAAGAGGGTGGGTTTTATGTAAATCTTGCTGAGCAGTGGACAGTAACAGCACTGAAATGTGGCATTATAAGCACTTTAGCAATTTGCCTTGTCCATAGTCAAACTCCAAGCTGAAATCAATGTTAGGATTCAGCATAAAGTTTTGATATGAGAATGCACACTGCTGCAAGGTAACTGCAATGGGTAAAAATGCATTCAGGTACACATTTAGTGGGAGCTGATTACACTGGTTGAAATATAGGGTTGATGTCTCCTGTATTTCATTGGAAACTCTTCAATGTGTGCTTTAAACAGAGGTTTTCTCAGTTTACTCAAGAAAGAAAAATGTGCTGTATTTTAGTGACACATCCCCACAGTGGCTTCACTAAAAAGTGATTTGCTTTGCAGTGATGAACATGAAGCATTAATCAATGTTTATACAGGTGTGCTTATACATTAAACTGTAGACATTAAACCTGGTCTGTATCTGATAAAGAAACCCACTCAACTCAAAGTGGCAGCAGGTGTCTCTCTATCTTCACTCCTTGGTTCCCCTTTTTCACTGTGGAAGGAATAAGAAAACATTCCATGGATTTGACTGATATGGATCCCTGTATGGGTTCCTATTTGCGTTTTAGGATACTCTAATGTACATCGGCCATCAGTGTCCAAATTGCAAAATGTTCATTGTAAGTCTCTTTTTTGACTATGCAAGAGGCAGAGGAGCATTAGTTAATATTAAGAGTGGCCATTAAAAATGAAACTTCAGAATAATCAAAAAAAATGATTTGACTAAAATATTTAAGATGATTTCCATTCTGCTGTGGTAACTGCCACTAGTGGGCCTGCAAAAGAGGCTACATATCTGATGAATAATAATCAGCTGTGTCAGTCTCATTTTTAGTAACTGACTGAAGAGTAGTGTTTTGAGTAAATTGCAAAATACAACCTCTTTAAAGATTTTCCCTGAGATCCCACTCATCTTTGTTACTGAGGCTTTTCGGGGTCTCAATCAGGAGGTCTCCCACTATTTTTTATGGGCCTGTTATTTTGCACACTGGGTCTATTTATACAGTTTCATTATGGATACGCATTTTTTGCAGAAAATTAAAATAATTTGTAAACCAACAGCCTGACTACATGTATATGATATAATGAGTGATTTTATGAGTAGTCTGGAGGTGCAAGAAGGGGTGCTGAATAATTTTCAGTAGGAATAATAAGCCTAAGAGTTTACAAATACAACAATAAACACTAAAGAAACAGCAAATAATATTCAACCACGCAAACGACGCAAAGCTAATCATAAAGACTCATCTCAACTCCTGTGTGAAGAAAAGAAAAAGAATAAAAAATAAAAAAATAAAGAAAAAAAGAAAAAGGTTGATCCTAGCATCTATTTTCTGATGACAGGTGCAGGTCTATAGTGTTTGGAATTGGACAGCGATTGCCATGTGACCTGTGCTGTTCAGTCAAGAGGCACTCATTCACTACACATTGAATGTTTACAGCTCACTAGCCCCGCAGGCTGGGCCAGCCAGGATCGATCTGCCCCTCTTTACCTGCTTCACCTCCCCACATCCCACATGCCAGCATGAGGACTGGACTCTCATACACTCAAAAAAAGGTAAACAAAGTTGGAATGTGAAAGGTGAGTTTGAGGCCTGACGGGAATTGTGTCATCATTGACTTTCAACCATTCCCCATTTCTTCGCCCTTCGTCCTCTCTGCTTTTGGGCTGAGTGTACCAGAATAGTAGCCTCCCGTTCTGTGTCAGTGATTTACCCTTTCTTTCTACCTCATTTTCTTACCCCTTTGCGTCTCCTGTCTCATATTCTCTCTCTCTCTCTCATTCAGTGCAACAGAAGAACAAAATAAGAGCATTTTAGACAAAAGAAAATTGACAATAAACAAAAAACTACAAAATAAACAAAAGTGCACACTAATTATGGACATTACTGTAACAACATAAACTGTAACACTGACATCGCTGTGTGTAAGATTTAGTGTGCTGTACCAGTAGATCAGTAGTGTAAAACAGCTTATGAAACTGACTTAGTGTTAATGCAGTAAATCTAAAAATAAATGCAATAAAATAGCAGCAGATAATGAGGGGATGAGATTAACATTTGTAATGTTCAGATATAGATATATATATGTGTGTATGCACATGTATAGATAGATAGATAGATAGATAGATAGATAGACAGATAGATAGATAGACAGATAGATAAACAACCTGACAGACAGACAGATAGACAGATATATTGCTGGATAGATAGAAAGATGCCCTCTATCGTTTACTCATATATACACATGGATACAGAAGCAAAGCGGCTGCAACCTTGCATCTTTTCTGCCACAGCAAATTCCCCTGCAAAAGGATTTGTAGCCGTTCGTTCAGGATTACAGTAAATACACTTGGGCTGCTGTCTGGCCTTCTGATGATTCAAAGGATTGTTTAGGTGAGCCAGACATGCTAAAATCTGTTACTCCTGAAAGTCTCAGCCTTTTTTTCAGAACCTACATGGAAGGAAACCCAAACAGCCTGAGTTCTATACTTTTTTTGTCCAATTTATTCATTACCATTTCCAGCTCACTAGCTAGGCGACCCCTTAAATGAGCCTGCCAACACTTGGGAGAATGTCCTCCACCCACAGCATTTTTTTGAACTACCACTCACACATTGGACGGCTCAACATGATCAGAGGGGAACCTAAATTGCTAAATTGTTACATCAGCTTACCGACACCTGCAATAGTTAGCATTGTCCCAAGTGACTCTTGGAGAGGGAGGGCTATTCTACATCACTGAGGATCAAACCTGTGATCTCCAAGCCATAGAGCCAAAGCTTAGATGATTGTGCAACACAGGAGATTGCTCGAGTTATTCTTAAGTTATAGGAATGTAGGATTTTAAGTGGTTAAACACTTTCAGTGCCTTCACAAATGTAAAATGTAGTCCATTTAAGCTGATCTATGGTGAACAAACTAAGACTAATAGGTGAAAAAGGGCTGTTAAACATTAATTGTTGGAAGCACAATTACCTATAACTGCAATTGACTGGTCATTGTTACACTGTGAGAAAAGAAGCTCTGCTTGTTTGATTTATTGAGTGACAGATGACTCATGTACCTTATAAATAATTGTGAAGAACAGGCCAGTCAAACTGCCGTCTGTATGTGACTAAAAGACACTTGTACAGGAGACCACAAGTGGCTCAATAGGGGTGATTGTGAAGAAGCTTTTGAGCTGTTGTGCTATACAGAGTGACTCTGGAATCCCTTTTATAGCCACCCTTGGATGATGAAACAAAAACATAATTTTGATTCTGAACACAATAGTTAGTGGCCGCTAATGACTCTTAACGCTAAACAACGGGGTGCTTAAATGCAGCTTGACTGAATAGGATCCACACTGAACAGGAATCAAAAGTTTCATTCAAAATTGGAGTGGCCATCCCTTAACATGGCTTAGCTGGTAGTGGAACAAGTCGCCAGACTGTAAGGTAAAATAGAAACATGCGTGACACATAAGTGGAATATGTGGGAGCTGCAGTTACTTTGAATGCAGTGAAAGGTGCTCTCGTCAACTGCTGGACAAAAAACCACTGAGCGGTGATGTGAAGGAGATGGCAGTGGCGAGAGATGGCTAGTTGGAATGTTGCCTTTTTGGAATATGCACGATGCTGGCCTTCATACTGTGCTCTTATGCTGTTCGTCTAAAAAGCAGTTTTCTATTAGAACAATTGAGAGTCATCTTTCACAGGGATCTGCTTGTTGTTGACTCTGAGTCGTGCGCTCGTATGTTTGACAGGGTCAGAATAGAAGTCATGCAGCTCTAAGTGCCTGTATGCATGTGCAAACAAAGGGAAAACAGGAGTGGAGATGTATTTGCATGAACACAAACATAATTTACATGAGCTCTGTTTAGTATGCACATATCGGGGAATCCTTATCTTTTTTCAATTATGGGTATAGCCAAACACCCCTTCTTTGCTTTGTTTTCTGCAGAAGAATTGCAGGCCACATGTTTTGTGACAGATTTATTTTAAAGGCTTATCAAGTGGTCCTAAGCAAGACTTTTTTTACAGGTTGCTCATTAAAAATGAGAACCTGGAGCTCCACTCTGAGAAATGATTTTATATTTGCTAAATTTTATACTGCATGCTAAATACTACTTTGCTGGTTTATCAGGCACACTTATTCGGTATAATGGCGTACTTTGTTAATATATAACAATGGATTTAGGCCTTCTGTTATTAGCACCCTCTTGGGTTTAGGGACTTCCAAATGAACTCTTTGGACATCTGACATGGTAGACAAACGGTTAATGTTACATTAGACCATATGCATAGATGCATTTGACCTTATATTTACACATTCCAGCACCAGTACTGGAACAATGCTGCTGCTTCTTCAGTCTTGTGGATTGTTATTTCCTTTGGATTGTTATTTCCTTTGGCTTTTCATTTTCTGAGATCTTTATCCTTATAGGAGGGAATGACATGCTTTCAAATGTGGCTTTAAATGTACACATTTGCCTATTTCTTCCTGGAATTTTGGGAGCTTTTTTATTACTCAGAATTTAACTGGGTATTTGTTTACTGTTACCATTAAAAGGGCATTTTGTGACTACAGGGCTCAAAAGCTTATTAAATGTGGCAACATTAGTGGGTATTTATCTTTAAACTGCAGATGTTTATTTTAAACTGCAGAGGTTTCATTATTAAATGGAATATTGCTTCATCTTTCCATTCTTTATCTCCATTTTCTAAACAAACAGAATACAGAATTATGACACGATAATGGAGACCAGAGGGTATTTCCCATACTGAACAGGACCACCACTGATCAGAAATGATTGAAGTGGAAAATGTTGGCTTTGAAACAGTAGATTCTCACTGGCCACCTTATTAGGCACCTTATTTTTCTATGCACAATTTCTGTTAGTCATCCTGTAGCCATTCATCAGTGGTCAGTTTAATGGAAGGACCACAGGGGGCTGGATGTTTCTTACTGGTGAACTATTAACCACCCAGCAGTAACACTGAGTGACAGTGAGGTGAGCTGCCCGTGATTCGATCATACCAGAGCCACACACACACGCTGCCATACCACTTACATGTCGGTGTCACTGCTGTGCCGAGAATGGTCTACCATCCTAATAATATCTGGTCAGCGGTGGTCCTGTGGTGGTCAGTTTCCACTAATGGATGGCTTAGAGGAAGGCCGATAAATTACCGACAGGCTACAGTCAGTAATTGCACGCCTACAAAGTGCACCTGTATGTGGCTGCACCTGATAAAACGGCCAGTGAATGCCTGGAGTTTGAGCTGCCGCTCTACAGTTAGTAAATCTCAAAAAGCTGCCCATGCCTGTCTGATTAAGGACATTTAAACTGACCATATTGGCCCATGACTGCAGTAAAACTGAAGCCTAATAGCCCATTAAATGCAAAAGTGCTTGTCTGGTCAGTCAGAACTTAGATCTTCTTTTTAAATCTGTAGGTGCCTCGCCGCCCCTACCACCACAAGGCAAACTAACAGTGAGCAGACGCTGCCTGTGTGATTGGTGACGGGAGTGGGCAGCCATTAGAATAAAGACAGAGGCGGCGAGTGTTCCTGCAGTGCAGCGGGGTTAACATGGCCATGAGCTGAGCGAGCACAATCTGTCAGGATGGAATTAGGTGCAGGCTGACGAATCACCGGCATTGTTGTGCCGGGCCTTTTGATCCTATATTTCATAATCATTATGAGAAACCCAGCTTGAAGCTACCCCTCCTCCCCACATACACACACACATAGACAAACTACCTTTTCGCAGTCCTGACTGTGCAGTTGTTTATGCAAGCTGCTTCTCTCGACAGCTGTAAATAAATGAAGAAAAACTAACTCCAGAGGGATACGTGGGACAAACGTAGGATTTGCTGACTTGTTTTTGTCACGGGAGTCTATCTCTCTCTCCACTTTTCTCCCTACTTTCTCCTTTTCTTCTTATTTTTTTTTTTTTACCAGCCCTCCTTTTACACTAACATTTCATTTAGCCATTCATCACAAGGCACGTCCTGGTTACATTAATTCCCATCACAGTAATAGAGTTTTCTGTGATTAATCTTACGGCAATTTCACTACGCATCCAGCGCGCCAACAGCAGCCGCTTATTTAATTTGAAGAAGGATGGGAGAAGCGGAAAAGCGGAGGTAATGAATGTGCTTCTCTTCTGGTGCGCGGCGTGGGAGAGCAGCATCGGTCTTGATAGGAGTCAGAGGCTTGTGCGGATTCTGGTGGCCTGCGAGGCTCGCTCAGAGCGCAACAGCAAAACTGCAGCGTTTAGGCCGCAGTCAGGTGTGAGTGTACAGAATGCTTGTCTATGCATGTAACCGCTTCCATGTGTGCGTGATAACCCGCAGCATGGGGAACAGCTGGAAGAAGGTTTTAGATAAATGAAACCATGAGCTTGTTGTGAGCAAACAGCCTGCCATTAGCTACGATGATGAAAACTGTATGGTTGAGCGCACACAAATGAAAGCACACACACTTTTTTAGCATGGGAAAAAGAAAAAAAAAAACAGGTTTAATCTTCCTTGATTTTTCAGTGAAGCAGAAGCAGAGGTTCCTGTTGCGAATCCCATTATCTAAAAAAAAAGAAAAAGGCTGACAATGCAGAAATATTATTAAACGGCAAAAAAAAAGTAGATTTTCGTGGCCAATCAATGGTTTTCCTCCCTTCTATTTCCTACTTCTGCGTTTGCTTCTCAAGTGTCAGCACCCTACAGCACACTGCAATTGACCAATCCACACTCCGCCTACAAATGAGCTCCTCTGGAGCAGCTGTTGCAAGGTTGGACAAGCTCTACAGGACGCTGGCAAAACTCCCAGCCCCAGTTTCTGTCAAAACACTGAAATTCAGTCTCTGTTTCACCTGGTTGTTTCATGTTGCCATATATCAGGATTGTAACCCATTAAGGTTTTACACTTGGTAGTCAAATGTGTCTCCGGCTGTTCAGATTGAAATCCAATTGCTATGTGGTGTGTAATATGCAAATCAGCTCAACAACCAATTGCCTGTGTTGCTCCTTTCCCATTCAAAAGAAAATAACAATTTTGCATGCCACTGTTCATTTCCTCATATCCGCCGCTGATGTGCATAAGAAGACGGCTATTCTACTTGGCAGATAGTTAAGAGGTTCCTCCAAGGAATTCCAAATAGCTAAATTTATATAATAGGAATATTGACTCAAAAGAAGTAGCCTGTGCTAAAACTGAAAAAGTGCTTGTGTGTTCAGTTCACCTTGTAAAGCTGGATATTGTGCAAAGAGCTAGATTGAATCACCCTGACAGCCACACTGTTTAGCTTGAGGCTAATATGTATGGAAATTTCCATAAATTCACTAGCAAATTAGCACAGAAACGGCAACTACTGCACAAGAAGACATGCAAGTAATTATCTTGTAATGGAAATCCACAAGTTTTTCAAAGCTTAATGAAACCTGAACCGCTGTTTCTCCACAGTACTGGTAAACTGGAGGAAGGCTTCTAAAGGCAGCTGGTGGCCTAGTGGTTAAGGTGTTTGCCCTGCAATCAGGAAGTTGTGGGTTTGATTCCCAAGACTGCTAAGCACCTCTGAGGTACCCTGAGCAAGGTACTATCCCCACACACTGCTCCCCGGGTGCTGTGTTCCTGGCTGCCAGCTACTTCACTTGGTGAATGGGTTAAATACAGAGGAAGAATTTCATGCTGTTCACATATGATAGAATAGTCACTTTCACTAAGGGTTCAAACTTAATGCAAAGTGCAATAACAAATCACCAACAGGGGTCTCCTCTGAACAACAGAGATTGTTAAAAATAATTAACCCACTGTACTAGTTATCACCATTATGAACCACATACATTAAGATGTAGTTTAGTGAGACAGTGAAAAACAACAAAGCAGTAGAGGTTAACCAAACAGGAGCTTTATTTAAGCTAATTAGCGTGACCAAAGACAACCGTGCAGGCTACAGAATGAAAGTCTATGAAGGAACTCACATCAGGAGCAGCATAGCCTCTGTTCTGCAGGTTGTTTGGGGGCATAAATAGAATACCAGGAGGTGCCATCACATTATTGGCAGGGGTTGTGGTTGTTGAATGTGGCTTGGCGAGACTGACAAATTTACAATCCCATAACATCTGGCTTAAACAAATCTCAGACCACCTCCTAAAGTGGTTTGAGTGATCAGATTTGGTTTTAAATTAGTTGTTTTAAATCTGCTTCAAAAGCATCTTGGGTCCATTAACATCTGTCCATTAAAACTTACATGAGAAAGCCCTAACCAGATATTACTCTGATACTTAAGACGTTGATACTTTCTGCAGGCTTTATAATGGCTATTCCAGATAACTATAATACAATTTTTGAAAAATGTTTTTGTAATTTGTTTGTGTTATTAATGTTAATATTTAAATGTCGCATTTTATATATTTGTTTAACATATAAGTAGAATTATTCCAATTCAAAACTGAATTCCAAATAGGCTGAAACTACATTTTACGGCTGCTGGGAATATGGGTAAAGGTTTTTTGTTCATTCCAAAAGACACAGACAAAAGTATTGCCCACCAGAGACTTCAATGACATCACATTCAAATAAACAGACTTTAATATGGAGCTGGTCCCCCCTATAAAAGCTTCCACTCTTCTTGAAAGTCCTAACACAACATTTTGGAGTTTCTGTGGGCAGTATTGTGTCAGTTCACACTGAAAAAGAACTAGTTCATAATACAGTTCATTCAAATAAAAATGAACTAGTTCGCGTTCATAGTTCATTTTTTAAAATTTTGAACGAAGTTCACAG
>JBBPCY010000109.1:23988148-24032085 GCA_037974405.1 Brachyalestes nurse
GTCGACATAAGGGGCTAAATTCCAGATCGGGCCATCTGAGCTGTCTCTCTCTGAACGGCGGAGCAGGATGATCAAAGAACACTTTACACATATCACCATTTCTAGCCACTGCAGTACCATAATCAGTTAAGGGAAACTTGTTTTAATGTTAAAAAATCTCACAAAGTGAAATTTTCATATCATCTTTAATAGTAAAGGGGCTCTGGTTGGTACTCGCTAACAAGCAGCGACATGTAGTTTCCGCCTGGGTCCTAATGACCGCCTGCTACCTACAGCAGCTCAAACAGCCAGTACATCATTTTATATTAATAATGATAGCTACACTTATTATTTTTCATTTCAATTCATAGACTTGCTTCTATTTGTTAAGTGCATATCTGCGCTCAGTGATCTCTTGTACGAAATGTATGGATATATAATTTAAAAACAGTATAATAATTACTATATTTTTAGGGGGGCTTTGGATTACCTAACAACGTTACAAACAAAATAAAAACCTTAGGAGCCATTGGCTCCTAAACACAAAATATTTGGTTGGCAAATTATTTTTTTAGGAGCCATAATCTCTAAATAATAAATAAAAAACAAAACAAGAAATCATGACATGGCCCAAATGTTTCTCATGTAGTTAATGTTTATTTTTCCTATATTTTAGAACACGCTCTGCAACAGGTTGCCAGGCCGTGCGAATCGTTTCAAACGAAACTCAATATATCAACACTGCTCTCGGTTGTGAATGAGTCGGTTCTTTGACTAAAAGAACCGACTCGTTCAGTTCTTTGACTGCAGAGTAGACACAGAATATTAAGAGATTGACCACAGATATAGAATATTACTAGACTGATTACAGAGGTAAAATATTACTGGACTGACCACAGACAAAATATTACTAGATTAGATGACCAGCTGATTCCTTTTGAGGGGACAGTCAAGGTGGTTAAAGTAGCAGAGTGTGTTATCCGAGAGTCAACACCAGGGCAAGCAGTCACTGTCTCTGATCAGTTTGTCGGGGCCACAATTTGGAGTTGACAACCATCATTTTATGCTCTTGTCTTTAGTTGTGACTGTCTTCCACAAACTAAGGCTGCACCGCATTGCCAGACAGAACACTTTTAAATTACAGAGTGGCAACATACAGAAAAAGCTGTGTAAGACAGTTCTGTTCCAAGGAGTTTAGATCCAGTCCTGTATATATTATTTCTTAAGCCCATGTGTACACAATAAAAAAAACATTTTTGCCACGGAGTCAGAATGTGTATACTCGCAGTATGACCACACGCTGCCGTATCGTGTGAACTGGGAACAGTGAATGCGGGTCTCCTGTCTGTCTATGTGTTTGGAAGCCAAAGAAGCCGGATCTTCTTAGTGATCTGATCCAAATGATCCGACTCATTAAAAAGAGCCGAAATTCCCACAATTAATCGCGTGATAGTGTAATAGAAACAGCAGGCTGGGGTTGAGCAGATCTGCACATTATGAGATGTCACTTTTCTTGTACTTTTATTTTAATTTCTCTTGATTGTGAGAGAGATGGTGGCTATTGGCGACTGAAATGAAAAAATAAAATTAAAAAAATAAATAAAATTAAAAACCTAGTCGCATTGGCGACCATTTTAGTCGCAATCTGGAGCCCTAACAGTGTTAATGTACTGAGAAGACTGTTCAGTTTGATCATCCCTTAAAAGTTATGTCTCATATGAGTAATTTATCAGTCTGCTCATGCTTTAGCAGGAACAATTTCTGCTTCCTCAGAGTCAAGTGAAGCTAACTTCTGCATCTTTTCTAACCTCCAGCTTGCTACTAACACAACAGCAGTGCTTAATTTACTTGGTAACTGTTAATTCTGTTATGTCATCTAAAGATGCCCTAGTATTGTCTGGGTAATGGGGAGAAAGGCAGAGGCATTCTACCCATTCAGCGAGGACAATTATGTGCTCTTGGACTCTCAGCCACGGTTAGTGAACTCGCAATCTCTCAAAGATAAGACCAACACTTAAGCTAACTTCACACTACATGATTTTAGCTCTGATTTTCCTCTCGCCAACAGTTTTTGGAAATCGCTGACAAAAGCCCCAGATCAGAGGTAAACTGATGTTTGCTTGGGGACTGCAAATTGGCACTCAATGGTTATGTGTGAATTGTTCAAAGAGGCCATCCGAGAGGCTCGCTAGGCCTCATAGATGCATCTAGCAATGTAGGATATCTAATATACAGCTCTTGAAAAATGTTCTGTTTCGCAGGATTTATCTTTTATAGGTGCAAGTATTGAACTGAACAGCTTTGCCTTGGTTTTTAAGAACTGCTGGCAATATTTCTCCTCCTTCCCAATTAAAAATAAAATATCATTTTAAAGGAAATGATAAAACATCAAAATAGGAGAAATGATGCAGTGTTTACAGAACTTGAATAATTAAAAGAAAACAAATTTCTTGTTCACTCAAACAAAAAGGCAATAATTACCTTTGACGAACGTCTAGAAGTGTTTTACCCTCCAACTGGTCACACTGCAGGAGGAGAGTATTGATTACAGCAGTAGTACTTTTCCTCATTAAATGTGATTCAGGTGATCACTAATCAGTCCCTCATAAAGCAGAATGCGGTGCTTGTGTAGGAATTTTAAAGACACTGGCATGGAATGGTTGTCATACTCACAGAGATGCTGATTTAAAAATAAATTGCAGTGGTATGTTATTTTTTTCCAGAGCTCTATAATGTGCTAAACATCTGGATCCGTCAGTGAGCCCAAATCCTGTATTGTGAAAAGTGGTCTAACTAGTGGTGAGTGACAAGCACTATCCAAAGAGAGTGCAAGACATGGGCTGAGAAGAAACCGGGGGAGGAGTTTATACACTTTATCATTTATATTCATTCTCTTTCTGCTGTTAGGTGTAACTGCTGTTGTTTAGGTGTAACTTAGCTGGCAGTAACTTGGTTGAACAGGGAGCGTTGAGTTAAGTATAGATTTACAGGTTGAAAAACAGATGTGGACGTCAGCTAAATGCCGTCAGCTAAACTTGATTTGCTTGCTTCTTGCTAACATTCACTTTAAACATTTTTCTTGACCTGTAGTTCATGGCCTCTCTAAATATATCTCTTGAGCTACCAGCAGGTAGATCCTCTTGACTACCAGATCAGCAAAAATCAAGAAAAGTGGACAAGAAAAGAAGCATTATTCAATTATTTCAATTCAGCCTCAGTCTCATACTTGTTATCATGTTATTTCAGCACCGTTGAGTTTCATGTGACAAAACATAATTTGGAAACCAGAGAGACACATCTGAGACTCCTCCTGGTGAAAGATCTCGTAACATGTGACCCCCTATCACTGATCAGTCATGACTTCAAGATTCCTGATTACAGGACAAGTTGTGTCATGTGAAAAGACCAGCGATTTGGCAGATGACCAGATACTTTCTTTACTCTTGCTGTACTGAGTAGACTGATTTTAGCTCTGATTTTCCACTCGCCAACAGTTTTTGGAAATCCTTTGCAAGGCTAGTAATGTCTCTATATTTTGTCTCAGTGGACTAACAATTCCTTTACTGGAGTATGCATTTAAGCAAATCTACCTGCATGTTGTGGGTGTATTCTTTCCTTGGTGTCTCTTTTGTGCATTCTGTCATCTGCTGTAGTGCTATGTTCAAGCTGAAAAGTCAGTATATCATCAAAAAGGCTCATTAAGAGACAAAGCATATCAACACACATGGTTACTTTTATTGTTTACTTTTCTTTTTATGTTTTTAGACTTCTTTTGTCTCTGTAAACCCCCCCCCCCCCGAATGAGCTCTGTTTATGATAATGTGCTTTACACATAAATTGGTCCTGCCTGAATTCCTCAGATTCATAAAAAGTCACAGACTGCACAGAGAGTTCACAAAGTGCAGCAAAGAGAATAGACTTTGACAGAGTTGGAGGTTGTAATATCTTTACCATTGACCTCTATTCTGAAATTCTATCCTTGAGTGAGACAGTAATGCTCAATTACGTTCTTTTTCTTTTCAGCAAGGAAAAATCGAAGTGGATCTCATCAGCTTGCATTAGTCATCTACAATCTACCACTATTGTCTGCAACACACACTAGCATCTTTCTATTCATCAAACCTGTCTCAGAGTACTGCAGCTGTTCAATACTAAATGGTGACTTTCCAGGCCTTGTCATTAACTTTTTTGATGACTAAATGTTGGGTTGAGCATTTTCAAAAATTGTATTTTTCTCCACTGTACAAAAAAGTTGTTATCATTCCAACATAATACAGAGTGCTGCTGTCATGAATTTGCATATTGAAAGATATGCATTATTCAGCTCCCAAGTGGCAACTGCCTAAGCATTAGCCTTATCATGGGTGGAGATCATGAGTGTAATCATTCGCGATGCCACAGCCATCTGAGCCAGAGTGCAATTTGCCATATTCTCTGGGTCGGTGGGATGCACCTCCCTCCTCCCCCTCCAAGTGCATTGAGGTGCCCTATTGCATTGCATTACGGACAGTTCAAAAGATGCCATGTAACTTCACGAGACACTAAGATAACACTTATGTAACATCCTTGCCCCTGTCTCTGTCCATTTTCTCTCCTTGTGTACTTTTCTGACCACATGCTTTTATTGTTGTTTGGGTGCATCCCCCTAGTCCCTAATCTAGTACTCTCACCTATGTATCATTTGTTACCACTCCAGTGCTGTTCTAGTCCTGTCTTGTGTAAAAGTAGCCTCTTTGTTTCAGTGTTCCAGTGTCTGATCTTGTGTTGTTTGTTGGTCATGTGAGAGTTTATCCTAAGCTGTTGTAGATTCTATGTTTTTACTTTGTAGTGTTTTGATTCTTAAGATAAAGTTTGTTATTGATTCTAATATGCAATTTCAAATACAATGTCAAGTTGGACATTAGGAAGCTAAAGTTAAAAATTAAGAAAATTCAGCAGAAAAATGAGCAGAGATGCAGAAGGCTTTAAGAGATGTTCTGTTATAATGAATATCCAGAATACGTCATATTTCAAAAGTAAAGATCAAATGTCATCATGTGAAATTCAGTAACTTCACCAAAAATCAAGGTGATTACTTCAGTTACACATTTATCATATTCATAAATCTTTTATCCTCATAACTTTAAAATTTTTACTCACAGAATGTGTGAAATGTCAAAACATCCATAACTGTTGTTTGCCTTAAACAGACTTCTCTGCTGTTTGGTACAAGCTCATGATAACACTTGCTTATTTCTTAGTGAGACTATTAAAAAGTAAATGTGGGAAAAAAGTGTCTATAAAAAAAAAAAGCCGAATGCAGAGCATTTACTAAGCACAGCTTTTTTTTTTTTTTTTTTTTTACACTGAACGATTACATTCACACTTTGGCAAGAGCTCATCTCAAAGTTATCCGAGTGTTTTTTTCCAAATGGCAAACCCCCATTGTCCTTTACACGTCTACCACAGCAAATTCCCTTCCGTCTCAGCGAAGCTGATGTGTTCATGCTCAGGGGAGCTGCCACTACACAGTAAGGTTACTCCTTTACATCGCCAGCATGCCACACAGGCCCCTGACCTGTTCTCCTGTGGTACAGTTGCGATGTTTGTCTGCTTGGATTGACTTCTCGTAGCGTAAAGTGTCAATACGGGCTCCACCTGACAGCCTTGCTCTGCCAAGCTTGTTCACACTGATGATAACTAGAGATGACGGCAGTGACAAGGAGCTCCCGCACTAAAAATCCACTGCTACAGCCAATATTTGATTATGTTCTGTTGTATGGCTGGGAGAGAGAGAGAGAGAGAGAGAGAGAGAGAGAGAGAAGCCAATATTCAGTAGTGTCACTTCTCCTTTTTCTCTCTCTGATGTGAGAAATATGTTAATAATTAATGCACAGTGTCCATGTACATCTTCATTATGATGCCACCATCTGTACAAGCACCGAATACGAAACACAATGCTTAATACATTTGCATTTGTATTTACTTTGAGGTGCAGCATCCTTTTTTCATTAATTACCTAGGAGTGAATTGTGTGGTAAAAGTACACATTTGTTGTCAAAGGCCACTTACATTAGCATGATAATATAGGGCTGACAGATCATCATAGAGTAAGCACAGAGCAGAATCGGACATGGATGTTAGAAAAACAGGCAGGAGGATGTAGGAGAGTTGGTTGGTTGGTTGGTTGGTTGGCTGGCTGTCTGGTTGGTTGACTGGTTGGTTGATTGATTGGGTGGTTGGTTAAGTGGTTGTTTGGTTGAGTGGCTGGTTGACTGGTTGTTTGACTGGTTGGTTGGTTGATTGGTTGGTTGGTTGATTGTTTGACTGGTTAAGATAAGATGAACCTTTATTAGTTCCAAAAGTGGGAAATTTCCATCGTTATGGCAGAAAGTGGACAGTACAAAAGTAAGAGCAACAAAAACGATTGAATAAAGATATAGAGTATAGAAAAAAAGAGTACACTGCGCAAATAATCCAAAAATATAAATATACATGGCAATGCATGGTGTCTGATTTAAGTTACAAGTAATTAAAAAAACTGAAGAGAATAGCAGATAGAAAAAGGTAGAAGAATCTCAGAAATTGTTGGTTGGTTGGTTGGTTGGTTGGATGACTGGTAGGTTGCTTGGTTGGTTGTTTGGGTCTTTCATTCATTCCTTCATTTGTCCCAAAAAATGATCAAAGTTTCTTTTTTAATATACTGTTATAAAAGCAACGTTTTACAATTTATAAGGTCCATATTCAGTCCTGAACCAACAACACTGGCATGATAAAATATTTCAGAGCTGTAAAACCCTCGGTTGGTTATAATTGATGATGGTGTTGAAAATTAGCGAATGAATAGAATTAGATGCATTACAGCAAGTTCTAATTCATCAAAAGCTCTTGGAAAAAGATAAAAGAAAGAAATCTACCTATTAAGCTTTCTATTATAAACTTATATTATCAGATGTTTGTTACTGCCTTGGAAAACAATTGTATCTTAACATTCACTGGCATACATCAGTGTCATATGGAAATAAGGAAAAGAAATCAGTTTTATTAGGAAACAAAAAGTATGTTTTTGTTCCAGCTGCGGCAATATTCCAGTGTAAATAATTTGTCTTGAATGAAACTCGAAAAGAATTTCTAAAAGAACTAACCTAACATAAGGCTGTCTGAGCTCTCAGCAGAAAATAAATGAAAAGAAACTGATGTAAGTGGTGGAAAATGTACACCAACAACAACCAAAGTAGATGAACTTTTGGTGGAATTTCCTTCCTATCAAATTCTTCTTTGAAAAACTCGTTTCAGAACAGGATGTAGGACAATAAAGAAAATCAGTTTGGGTCCTTCTTCATTGATTTCTGGGGTTTCATTATAATCACTGTTGGAAAAAGCTTATACTTCATTTATCATCTTCCCGTCTCTCTAATGGTTTCAATATTTCTGCATAAATTTCACTGTCTTGACTGGTAATGAGCACTCAGTATAATATTTACACTGAAAAACCTTAATTTACATTAAACATGCAATCAGATCTTTGTAGAAATTGTTATATTCACTCTGCTCCATGTACTGAAGAAACGCTGCGGTGGATTTGTACTTTTTTTATTTGAAATATTTTTTTTTATATTCAAGAATGTAGAACTTTCTGAGGAAAGTCACGTCATTTTTAAGTAATAATATTTTAGTGATTATTTCCATTTTTGTGCTGAAGTACCTTGTCATATTGGTGACAGCATCTATAATGCTTAAAAACAGATATATCCTAAAATGCTTCTTCTACATTCACCTTAGTTGAATGTAGCCTTAGACAGGAGGGGTTGATGTCATCAGGTGGTACCCATCATTCATTGGGTGTTTCGACCCTTATCCACAACACCCTCCTGATGGTGGGTCGGCAGTGGTGGCCAAGTCACTGCCCATGTTCCCCTCCTGGCTTCCAGCCCACCTCCTCTCTCCTGCTCCATAACCAACAAGAGGCCTATTCTGCTGCCTCCCCCCCATTCTGCGAGCTGCTACCTTTCTGTCCTTCCCTGTCATCCCTATTGCTGTAAGCACTCTCCATACTGACTGCACAGGGAATCCTCTACAGCCGACCTCAACGGGAAACAACCATGCTTGCCATCCCTTCCCCCTGCAGTCCTGCAGAAGGTCTTGGTATTTGGCGTTCTTTCTTTGAAAGGCCTGTTCACACCCCTCCTCTGTACATCATTACGACTCTGCACTTTGCAACTTTAAATTCCTCTACAACAGATGACAGAGGAAGTTGGAGCTGCCCTGATCTTATGTAAAGGCCATCTACAGTGAAGCCTGGAGGGATTCCCAACCACTTTCGGAGGTACTACATCTTCCTCTCCATTCCTTCAATGTATGTTATTGGGACTTCATACACAGTCAGCGGCCACATGAGTCTTGGCAACAGTCTGTGTTGGTAGAGCTATACTTTAAACTTCCCCGGGAGACTTTTCAATCCTCCTCAGCCATTCCTCCATCTGCTTCTCTGTACTGCCGATGTTCCTGTCAGTAAGTGAGTCATCAAACCACTTTCCGAGGCACTTGATTGGATTCTTCTCTATCGTTGGAATCACTTCCTCTTACACATGCAGCTTAAACCTCTTGGTCACCTTCCCATTCCTGAGCACCAGGGATGCGGTAGTGGTCTAGTGCTGCATTGATAAGGACTTGAGGGATTGATCCATAGGCATTGGCCAAATCCAGCCAGACAACAGTCAGGTTGCCTTTGCTGGCTTTAGCCTCACAGATCATCTGACTGAGAACTCTGGTGTGCTCCAGACATCCAGAGAAGCCTGGGATTCCACCTTTCTGGATAGTGGTGTTGATATATCCATTCTCTGTCATATAAGAGGTCATCATCTTGGCCAGTACAAAAAAGAAGATCTTACCTTCTACACTTAACAGTGAGATTGTTCTGAATTGATCAGTGGTTGAGGAATCCTCTTCCTTCGGCACGAAACAACCCTCTGCCTTCTTCCAGCTTGATGGAACAATACCCTTTCTCCAGATCCTCCGGAACAGCTTCCAAAGCCTCCGAAGGAGCACTGGGCATTTCTTCACGTTATATGCAAATAGGATGTAAAACACAGATTGTGTTCTGTTTATGGACAAGAAGTTCGGCAAACAACTGAATCTGAAAGCATCCTGAATTTGAAAGCAACTTTTTGAAAATTAAAATCCTATATTACTGCATTGTCTGAAATTTCTGTTTAGAAAATGAATCAGAAATAAAAACTGCAAAAAGTACACAGCCATATGTTCCACCAAGTCTGAAATATTAGCTGCAAAACAGAAGGAAAAGAACAAAAGAAGGGTACGCTTCCTGGAGAAGCATGTGGAATGACTGGAATGGAGCTAATGAAGGGAATTTTATTTAATTAAGATTAAAATGTGCTTTTATCAGCCTCATCAAGGAACTGCTAATCACAACCCCAGTGCTATTTAATCTGGCTCTATTACATGCTTGATCGTGCATGATCATTTGAAATGTATTGTTCATCATCAGGGAGCGCCTGCAGTCTATAGGTCACAGACCTTTTATGTGTACACATGTTTGGTACAGTCAATATATTTACCCCTGACTTCACTGATTCCCATTCATTTCAAACACTAAGAACACAGTCAGTCACTCTTGCAGCAGCTTTGCTTCAGTGGAATAGAGGGGGAAATGGTCAGGTGGGCTATTAACCTGATATTAACCCATAATGTATGGGTTATACATTTAAGACAGATATAAATTAAACCTCATTGAGGGCTTTACTGGTGCATTTTCTAAATGAAAATACAATTTTTTGTTGTGGAATATGACATATTTGAAACAGTGTGTATGTGTGTAAATTGTGCTTGTATAGCAGCTTTTCTATGTACTGTATTCCAGCAGCTTCACTCCTCATTCAGTTTCTGATGGGATGAAACAGAGTCACACATGCACACATTATGCTCTTAAAATCACTATTTTAATGGTTCCAGCTGTAAAATAATGTAAGGATGTTGTGTAGTTTAACATTTCCAAGGTATAATACATTATTTATATGTATTATTTATTAATGTTCTCTATTAATTTTCTCTTGATTTTGTTTGGCAGTGATTTTGAATCACTAAAATTATAAGCTTGTTCCCTATAGAGAGTATATAGTCATCTTTGAGGGTGAATGAACACACATGCTATGCGGTCACAAAACATAGTCCAGCATCTAGTAGAACCATTATAGTATGATGACTTGAAATTAACAACAACCGCAGCTTGCCTGGGTAAAGTGGCAGAATTGTTTTCCACATGGATTAGCACAGCTAGGCACTGATGTGATTAATTGCTCAGATATGAAAAGTACAGAGCAACTGATCTTAATAATAATCTGTCAAAATGGTGGATTGCCCACCAGTGGAGAAGACAGCACCCACAGTCATGAAAAGGGCCAATCAACTGAAATTACAATAATTCCACTAACAAAGAGTGACACTAAAACATATGATTTGTACAGTCAGTCTATTTTCACTCCTTTCGACTTTTTGAGGATCCTGGTGAGTGATTCCACCTGGCAGTTTGACACGAGAAAGTTCTCTAAACCCTAAACCAAAAACTTTTATGTCAGATCTTCTCAGCCCAGCTTGAGGGCTTGCTGTATTCAGCGAGAAGTACAGATTTATGAATTACTTAGAATCCACTCTGATCTTCTTTCTTTGGTGTGCCATGAAGCGCAATGAATCCAGAGGTTCTATACTATAGCTTTTTATAGTTCTTTACATATTAGTAATGCTATTTTGATATTCTGTTTTAAACTCGTAAGGCTGTCTTAATAAAAAAAAATATTAAGAATTCATTTGAAAATGCCATCATCAACATTTTAAGAACCTTTTTATAATACTGCAAGTGTTCTGATGTGCCACGTCTTGCCTGTAGTTAATTTCTTCACAACAGTGAGTTCATTAAATTATTTTTCTTGGTTCCACTTGAATGCTAACTTGAGACTGTAACTTGAAAATAACTTTGTTTTCCAAAACATTTCACACTGCTTCTTTTCAGATGCGCTGAGTTTTCTTTCTCTAATGTTCTGAATATTTTCGGTTCATTTGCATTGCGCATCCATTCACTTGAGTGTTTCTGGGTGCCGGAGAGTGTTCAACATGCTTGTGTACCAAATTACTGATAATCAGCTGGAAATGCACAAAAAGTATAAACTGAAAAGCAATAGACAAAGCTTTTTACTCTCCTGCGCACTCCAAACATCCACACAAGATTCACAGGAATGACCAGTAATACTCGATATGGTCAAAAATATGTGGACACCTGACCATCACGCCTATAGAAGTTTGTTGGGCATCCATGTTTAATCCGCATTGCAGCAGTAATCTGTCTGGGAAGTCTTTCCACAAGATTTTGGAGTGTATCTGTTGAAATTTGTTCTTCATTCTAATTTGGCCCAGAAGTGTTTAACTGGGTTGAGGTCAGTGCTCTGTGCAGTTCCTCCACAACAAAATTGTCACATCATGTTTTTATGAACCTCACTTTATGCACAGGGTCACAGTCATGCCAAAACAGGAAACTTCCCCAGACTGTTGCCACAAATTTGAACGCATATTATTATTAGTATTTCTAATTAATATTCTTGTTTACTGGAACTAAGGGGCCTAGCCTAGACTCTAAGGATCCTTCCTACACCAAACTTCACTGTTGGCGAAATTCATTCTGCATTCCAGTAAGTTTTTCCTGGTATCCACCAAACCCAAATTCATCTATTTGCCTGCCAGATGGCGAAGAGTGTTTTATCACTTTGGAGAACGCATTTCTACAGCTCAAGAGTCCAGTGCTGGAATTCTTTACAACACTCCAGCCATTGCTTAAACATTACGCTTAGTGATCCTCTGCTTACACGCAGCTGCTCGGCCATGACAGGCCATTTCATGAATGTCCTAAAGCAGTGTTCTTGTGATGATGTTGTTTCCAGAGGCGGTTTGGAACTCTGTAGTGAATAATGCAACATTTTTATACCTTTGAGCCTCAGCACTCAATAGATCCTCTTTGAGAGTTTATGTGGTCTACCGCTTTGTGGCTTAGTTGTTGTTTTTCCTACATGCTTCCATTTCACAATAACTGGATAAAGTGAAAAGGTGGCATCCCAAGACAGTGACACATTTTGAGTCACTTAGCTTTTCGGTACAACCCATTCTTCTGGCTGTGTTTATCTGTGGAGATTTCACGGCTATGTGCTTGATTTTATACACCTGCTAGCAATGATTGTGATTTAAACACAAGACATTTAGCAATGTTCTTCATACATGAAGGCAATGAATATGCTGTTTAGATTACATTTAAATGACACTTCAACATTGCTTATTGTGGCAAGAGTAGGGGCAGCAAAGAAAGAAGAGAATGGAAAAGAACCTGACTAGATAGAAGTAAATATTATTCCCACTTCAAATCACAAGGACACAGATCCGAAGTCTCTAGACACAAGATGTGAATCCCACATTTCATGCATTTTACTTTAATTTTCCAAGTTTAAAATTAAAGTAAAATGCATGAAATGTCAAAAACTATCCTAAAAAGGGTGTCTGCACAAATAGAGAAATACACTTGACAGTAACAATGCCGCAAAGTAACAGACAACTCTTACCCTGAACACAGCAGACTAAGTGGAGGTGTACACTCCACAGTCCAGTTCACATCCACACACACACACTCACAGTGACTAAAGAAAGAGAGTCACCATACCACACTTCATATACAATGAACAGGACTCCACCACCCTGTGTCTACCTTCCCCAAAGGAGTTTCAGAGCCTACTCACACAGCAAAAAGAACAACAAAACAAACAAAAAACACCAAAGCAATCAGAAAAGACCAGAAGCATTACTTAGAATCAGTGGTCACAATTATTTCATCATAGTAATATGACAAAGAAGTACCAGGTTAACTACCACAAATCAAGACACAAATCTGTAATGAACACACGAAATGACACACATAAGGCTATAAAAATAAATGAAAATAAAAAAAATGCATGCAACCACTCGATACGTTTGAGAAATTATAATGCTCTGAAAGAAAAAACGTCAATAGATGAAAACTTATGCAAAGAAAAGGAAAAGTTGGCGTGAAGCCCACGAGGCACAGACCTACTGGAATCCCAGGAAGCCACGTCACAGGGTAAGATGGCGGTACACACATGACTGGGTCAGTGCAGAAACTGAAAAAATGGCTTTAAATTTTGACACCATCATTTCTCTGAAACGGGACAACTTCTACCAGGATATTTTCTCACAAGAGAAAGGAGATGTCCTAAACCCCATTTGTAGTCTAAAGTCAATTTTAACCAAATATGTAGTTACTACACTTTGGCTTTGTAGGATACTACTGCCTACTGTGATAATTAATGCATTTTACTAATAAATTAGCAAAATGCAGTGAAAATAGTTAAATATTTCCTCTCACCACATTATGGATATAACAATAAACCTAATTCTTTTTTTCTGCTAGAGGACCCCCTCTTCACATAAATAACTGATGCTGCTTATTTTGCATGCATAATGTAACTTTTGATGTACATGTAAGTTGGTTCAGCTCTTAACACTGTAGACATGACCTCTCAAATGGAGATCTTTTTTCTCACTTTCTTTAATGAAGCCAAACACGCCAGCCCCAGCCTCTTAAATCCATCCTATAAAAATGTGCAGTGAAATGCTTAACGTGTTGGAACCTGGATTTAGGGCCTTGTTGAAATGGTGTTGGGGTTCATGTAAGTTTATTCACCCATTTCTTTAGCACAAGAAGCTTAACGGCTTAGAAAAGACTTAAAACAAAACAACTAACAACTTCTTTGCAACCAGCACACATGTAAGACAACTCACGAGGCTAAAAATGTGGCGATAAGTGGTCAGAACTAATTTTACTGGATGACAGATGCACTACAAGGTGCAGTATTGCAAACTGTCAAGACATTGGCAAGAACTGTAAAATACTATTGCACTTCTAATTCTTCAACAAAGTAATTTCTCTCTTATTATATGATAAAAAATGTAGATTAGTAAAAGAAGGGAAAACTGGAGAAGAAACAAAAAATGCAGTCTTTTATTACAAGACACGCCCCCCCCCCCCAAATTGTTTATATCATTATTGGTAGAATCACAGTTCACATAAAATATAATTTATTCACAGACCCTAACATTGGTATACAGGTTTGGCATTTACAAAAACTAATTCTTTCATTTTTTTGAGCCAGTTATCCAAACCTGGGTGGTGGGGAGGTGCTGGAGTCTATCCCAGCACTCACAGAGTGAATGGTGGAGAACCAGCCTGTCCAGGTCACCAATCCATCACAGGGCAGACACACACATTCATTCACTCAGTCACATCTCCATTTCACCTGCTGTTCATGCCTCTGGACTGTGGGAGGAAACCAGACCTCCCAGTGGAAACCCATTCAAACAGGGCTAGGAGGTGGGAGATAAAGCAGAATCAGCCTCAGCCAGGAATTTAACACAGTACCTTCTCATTGTGAGGCAATAGTGCACTGCCCAAATTACAAAAAAGCTTTCCTAAAAGAAAGATTAATGGACTATTGTAAGATGCTATAAGTACCACTTTAAAGCCCTCGTCAGTTCGGTTAAAGTGCTGATCATTTGTTTGCATTGACCACATAATGACCCATTGCTAACTTAGTGGTCCAAATCCACACTATTATAGTTAGAACTACTAAAGCCAGAGAAAAACTGGACTACTTTACACGTTTAATAGAACACACTACTGCTGCCTTAATAATAGAGAAGCAAAGCATTCTCAGCCACCTCTTGCTCTCACTGTACTTAAATATATTATGTCTGATTGGTACTTCGGCAAATTTCATGTAATAGCCACCAATTTAGTCCCACCCAACTCAAATTAAACCACAGAAAAAAAGCATTTCAAAAATCTTTTGAAAGAAAAGGTAAAATTGCTGCTAATGCTGCCAGTAATGAATATTATTCAGATTCAAGCTAACTTGTGACTGCTGTGAGCAACATTAGAATGTTTGGTTGAATTCCTTTAAGCATTCACTCTATAGGTCATTTATGTGCATACAGTAAACTAGAGTTGTAGTTCATGGTCTAAAACTGGACCAGCACACGATTTAAGAAAGACTAGTCCAATTTAGGGTCTCATTTACATGCAGAGCAGCAGAGTGTGACTGTGAAATTCTTCATGATGCACCTACGTTATCACGTATGAGTTTCCCTCCTTTTTCAGAAACATGCTGCCAGGCTTCCTTAAGCTGACAAGTTGCTATTCCCATATTACACTTCAGGCAGTAGTGCTGCAATTACTGACAAATGCTATGCTTCAGGCCTTTGTTTTTATGGCTCTACACAAAAATAGACCTCTATGATTTGTGTGTTGATCTTGAAGCTTCACATGCACGGTGCTGCAGAAAGTGGCACAAAATATCATAAAACGTCTGTGTGAGAGTCAGTAGAGTGATCTGACACATTTAAATGTAAAAGCTCAAATCTATTTCAAATAGTCTGACCAATACTGGACCAGACCACAGGTTATAATCGCACAAGCTAATAGATCAAATCATAACAATTTTTATTGTTTCTATGATCATGTCTTAGTCATACTATCATTCTTAGTCAGACTAAGAATTATTCTGCATAATAATGGTTGTACATGTAAATGTAGTTGCATGTAGGTGAGTTTAGTTAGTGGAAGCCCTTAGAAATCAGTGTATTAGTCTGATTTCGAGTAAATATAAATGGTGTAAATCAGACTAAAACCGGTGTTTATTCTCCTACACGATCGCCGTTTGCTGCTCTTTCTCTCTGCGCGCCACCTCTTGGCCGCTCTCCGGACCCCCTCCCTCTGGGAGCAGAGGTCCTTGGGGCAGAGACTATCCTGAAAGTCCTTTCAAATTTAAACATCTTGTGTTTTTTCTGTTCATTTCTAAGATCCAAAATAGAAGAAATGTGGGCATTTTTGGTCTTTATGGGTATTTGCATGTGACACTATTTTTAAAACCCCTGTAGCAGTTACTATCATTACATGTTTTATGAGTTACAATAACTTTGGTTCTACATGACATAGGAACACCAAACTCAGCATGACATCTGACACCTCGAGAATCAACACAAACGTGGGGAACTTCCATATAAGGTGTTGTTTAACCGTATTATGATGATTTACCTTTTGTTGTTCTGGTGGCATGGATCTGTGCTACTTGTGTCCTAAGGGTTAAGGGGCTTATTTAATGGAACAGAGGTTTCTTTGTAGCAGAAGTTAAAGTGCTATTAACTTCACAATCCATTTAGTACACATATAGACACTAAACTGCAAACATGGCCAGTTTTAATGTTTTTGTGGTTATATCGCAAAGCATACTTACAAAAATCTGCCTATTCAGCTTGTATCAGTTTACTCCTGTCCATTTACATGAAACTTGTTAGGATAACAAATTAGTGACGACACAATATGACTTTTTCTTTCAGTATCTTAATTTTGATATTTCTGATGTTTCTTCTTTTGTATACTTTAAAGTAGTTTTTAAGCACTTTTCTTAAGATGAGCCTCTAAAAACAGGATATCATTCTCTAACAACGTAAACCTAGATTTGCTACACCGCTTTTCAACTGGTATCAGCCCTATCCCACTACCTAATATCAGAATAAAGACATCTCTATAAAAATAAACTATTACATGGGAGTTTTAGCCCAAACTGCTTTTTGCATGAGGCACAATACAAGGCAACCATAAATAATCTGTGTATGAATTAGTCTTAAAGTCGCAGTAACAACAGCCTGGTTAATTCTGAGTTACAAAGAGGCTGAAAAACAGTAATGTAAAAATAATTAGAATTACTTAAATGAATACAAGAAAAATGTAGGATATTGGCTCATTAAGCTTCTATAAGGCTTCTGTACGCTGATAGCGCCACTAAATTGTGTCCCTTTTTAGATATGATACTTCATCTCTGACATCAGCACATATACAGCTTCAATTTCAGACTTAATCTCATCAACCAAAAATGATTCTCCTTTTATTCATCTTGTTCTCTCTCTTTCTCTTTTTTCTATTTCTCTCTCTCTCTCTCCCTCTCTGATACTTTGATACTTGCACACACAGTGGTACAAATCTCTATCAGCACACCCTATTAATCATTCCTATGTCCTCTATATTCACTGAAGTTTGCCCTGCAGCTAGTGGGAAGACCACATACTGAAGGCGATAACACTTTAATCTGTGCTTTGAAATATAGCACTGGATAAGGCGATTAGCAGAAGCAGAGGTGATGCACAAGGAGTATGCATGTGGTGGAGAGAACTGTCATAGACCGACACCTCACTGGAAATCACAGATCAAGAGTGAGTTTTTCATAAGCCTTATAGCAAAGACATCTTCAGAAAATAGTAGACTGGGTGTCACTTCAGAACACACTCTGTAACAGTTAATTTATCTTCAGGGGAAATCTGTCCCTTCAGACAATTTATAGACTAACTTTGGTCACAGTTAGACCAGCCAATGACGTTTTCTTTAACAGGCCCCTAGAGCTAAGCTCTAGTCCCAAAACACCATGGAACTATTTTGAGTAAAATGAAAAACTATATAAAAACCTTCACAAGTTGAATTAAATTGTGAATTAAACTCTGACTTGAATTTTGAAAGGAAACTCTTCAAAAAATTTGCAATGATAAAACATTAAGATGTAAGTTCAGAGTCATTCAGAGTGGTTTAATGTGAAACGCTCCAGTCTAGAGAAACTAACAGAGTGGTAATTGTTAACAACAGGAGCCAGATGTCTCAAATATTTCATGCCAATAAAAGCCACATAATGTAACTGTATTATATGAGATGACTATGAATACATTACCTGATACATTAACATTGGTTTGGAGATAAGCATTTGGCCTAAAATACTCAGTATATTTTTTACAAACACTCCAGAGAGGCACATAGAAGATGTTATTAAGCTACAGATAAAACATTTTTTTGCATTTACCAATATTTTGCTAATTTTAACACAGATAATGGCACACAGGTATGTTGACTGGTGGTTTTGGATAGAGCATGATGTGGATGTATTGTGTTGTTAACTCAACTGCTGGTTGTAATCACTACTTCAGTAAAGAAATCTAAGATGGTAAGTTTCTCTACAATGCAATTTCACTTAAAAGCACTCTGAATAATTTTCTTCTCAAACCTACAATTGAATCACACAGAAATTGATGGACAAATAGAGGAATTCCTCTTTATGCAGCAAAGTAAATCAGAAAACGTCCAAATACTGGTTAGTTGGGGTAAAATGACAGTATGTTTTGGGGGTTTTTACAATAGTTTTGCAGTTTCCTTCTAGGCTATTTCAGGAAACTACCAATTTATGTAGTAATATGTCAAAGGCCTAGCAGAGGTGGGGATTATATAGCAATTATGTCCCAGAAACATCGATATAGTAAAGATAGCCACCATGAACCAGCCTTACCAATCCATTGTCACATCCAGACAAGAACACAGATTTACGCATGATTTTACCTCACATTTCATGACCTATTTACTATAACAACTAGTACAATCACAGCAAGTTTGGGTTAATTAACCAGAGGCTTACCTTTTAGAGTAGGCACATATGTCAAGGGCAGATGACTGAAAATTGTTGGGTTCTAAGTGAACTGAACTTAAACTCACCTTAGTTTACTTAACCACATCCATTCCTTACACTCTGGCCAGAGTATTAAGCTACATCTCCAAACAAGCCTCCAGGATGCTAGAACAGTAGCCTGCACCATGGTGGGGAAGCAGTGCAGGACCACAGATGATCCATCAGGGAAAGCAGGGAATCCCAGAGGTGGCCTGGTGCACTTCAGTACTGTGCTTGCCAGCGAGGACCTAGATTCCCCTGTACCACCGGAGCACTCATCAGGCTGAGGGAAAACAAAGCAAGCCTGGTCCCACCGAGACCACTTACCACCAGCCTGATGTTCAACAGGGATACAGCTCAGCTGAATATGCTACCACCAGCACCATCACCAGCACAGGATCAGTCATAAACACACGCCGCAGATCTATCAGACTCAGGTCACACTCTGGGTTATCTATTTCTGGATTAACACAAACCAGCTGTTGATGGTTAACACTCCTCCTACACCATTTCTTAGTCTATATTCTGTAACACAACACTGTATATCACAGGCCAGGCATAATGACAGGTTAATTATGCATTACATTGTCAAGGTAAGGTTCCGGTTAGAGCATTTGTACACCACCCTTCTGAAATCACAATAAATGAAAGGGCAAAATGATTCATAAATTACCAGCCTACTTACAATGGCTTTCCGGGTTACGTGTTCTATTTCCAAGGCCACTGAACAAGGAACAAGTACTCTGCGATGCAAAATGCTGGTCATAGACAGTGGCATACATTTTTACTGCATTATTCAAATAAGGGATTGATATACGTAAAGTCTGTCCATCTACATTGCCATGTAAGCTGAACCCCCTCACCCCCCCACCAATTCCTGCCAATCTTCGCTATCAGTCGACATCAAACAGTAGTCAGCTACTGCTTGTTCCTGAAATCATTTCAAAACGTCGTTTTTGTTTCATACCCGCTCCGATGTGCGGCGAACCATGGCCTCACCGCGAAACGTTTCAATTATCTTTCAAAGTGATTCCTCAGACATGGCTACGATTTGCATATCAGTAGAAGCATCTATATTGTTGAAGCGGGTCAAAAGAGCGCCCCGTGTTTGTTTTTGCACATCCCTCGTACACCAAGATAAGGCAGACTCCTATCAACCTCCTTTCAGCTGTGCTTGGGAGGGCCCGGCTGCTTTGATTTGCTTTGATACTTTAAAAGCCCGTCTGATTTGGAAAAGTGCACAAAATGCACTCCACCACTGCTGTGCTCCATATCGCTCTGTTTAAAAACACATTCCTTCCATTATACAGCATGGTTATGAATTATTAAAATGATGTGATCTCTCCTTTTTTTCTGAGCATGTCCTACACACTCACCATGGTGTAGGCCGATGTTGTTTACCTCTGATGTGATTGCTTTAAATTTTATGAACGAAAGCTGAGATGGAATCACGGCGAGGAGGGAATATGGACATGCGCCTTATGTTATCAAGAGGGAGGAACATGGTTATTGCTTCAGGTCCTATAATTGAGTTTGAATAATTTGTTTAGTTTACAAAGTACCATCCCACCACACTTTTGTCATGAGCTTGCTGCATGTTCCCTGATTGTTTAAGGGAAAACAGCATTTTAATTGCAATCTTAACAAAGCCTTAAACCTATGGACCACACATGGGCTGTGTAAAGTAAATATTTTGTATTTTGTGCTGAAGTCTGTATACTGCATGTATGTATGGTTTGGGTGCATGTTTGTGTGTGTGGAAGGGAAGCAATTTTTTATGGGGAAACTGTTTTTTGTCAATGGGGGAGTTCTCTGTACTCGTTCCTTCCCTCTCTTCTTCCCTACCTCCCTCCCTAGCTATTTCACAAACTCAAAAAATCAATTTCCAGGATATTGTTTAAAATTTGCACAAAATGCTACAAAGCACATGTGTTTAAGTCATTGTTTAAATTATTAATAAATAGAGGCTGTGGGAGGTTGAGCATCCTTTGATAATATAGAAGACTGTAGGCCTAAGACAGCCCTGGCCCAATTTCTCTTCCAGTTTTATCTAATATGTGACGGAAGTCATGTGTAGGGGTAGCTGTATACCCATTTTCCCTAGTCCTCCAATCACTGTACAGCACCATCACCAGTGTGCATATGCATATTTTGTCAAAAGACCTGCCTTGGTGATTTTTTAAAAGTCACCCAATACCATTAAAGAATGGAATATGTCATTTTCTGCCATTTACTAAAAACAAACTTTGGATTCATTTGTGTGTTAAATCTGTGTGAAGACACCCACATTTTACTACATTTGCTAAAAGGAGAGTCATTTCATTTTCGTTACATTAAAAGGTTATATGAGCTAGTTTGACAGAATAATGAGCAGAGTGCATCCTCATGTAAGTGTGAAAAGCCAATGTTGTGCAGGTTACTGGGCTAAGTGAGTCCACCCTTAGAAAGTTGAGGTGGTGGTGGCCTAGTAAGTAGGATCCTTGCCTCTGGACCAAGAGGTCATGGGTTCGAATCCTACCAGCATACCACCACTGTGTCATCCTGTCCCTGAGCAAGACCTTAAACCCCAAGTTGCTCTAGGAAGACTGTCCCCTGTAATTAGGCAATGGAAGTTACTTTGGATAACAGCGTCTGCTAAATGCTGTAAATGTACAGTTAGACTGTTCCAACCACTGCAATGGTTGAGGTCAGATAAAGTAGCTCTGCTCGCATAGTGGAATATTTGGCCAGAGCAGTATGTCATCTGGGTATACTGTAAAACTGAATATTGGTCACATACCGTGTACTACTTACTGCTTTTTGCCACGTAAGCAATATGCAGTAGGCTATTTCAAACAAAGCCATGCACTCTTTCATTTTACTTTGGCTCTCAATAGTTACGGCTTCAATTTGTTTCCACTTATTTATCATCACATACATTCCTGCAGCTGGTTATCATTCATTTTAATGCACAGTATATACGCATAGGGCTTAATTTGGACTGGATTTTGCCAGTACCTCTGTGTATTCAATTTTTTTTCTTATTTTCAGTTGCCCTTGTGTTTTTGGTCCATGCCCGTTTTTCATGGGTTCCTCTTGTATACTGATTACCAAACTGGCTGAGTGTTGACCTCTGGTCTGTTATGATGACTTTAAGTATTAAAAGCCCCCCAAAAAAGTTGCTCCCTCCCTTTCATTATAACTTTATTATAAGTTAGGCCATTACTATTGACTAATTCATCAAGCAACATTCACTCAGCTGCAGCTGGTGCTTTGATGAATGAAAGAGGCCTTACTTGGTTTTGATAGAATAGTGAAAATATTTTACTTAGTTCATATCTTCATTTGCATACATTCAGTCTTATTTCATTAGCGTAGGTAACTTTTCTTGTCCTTAGTTGTGACCATTACATCTTCGTGAATATTTCACATCCTAGCTTGAAAAGCGCCACAGGTCCTGTTCAGTCATGATTTTTATTTCCTAGGCATTTGTCACAATCCTTGAAAGCAAGTCCTCTCGTCAATGTTCCCTATTAGTCTTGGGTGTGGACAAGTGGTCTGAAGAGGTTGCGATTCATCAAGGTCTCAGATCTGATGCTCTGACACACTGTAACCCAGGGCTTTTAGACTTTTCTTAGCCATGCCCAGGCAAGCCCATAATACTTTGCACAGACATTGTTTTCGGGTGGAATGATTTAGGTTGTTGAAAGACAATTGGCACTCACATAGAAGCTAGCTAGGTTTTGCACATTTTTGGCCAAGGTCAAGTCTGTAGATAATGTCTGAAGCAGACCCTGGGTAACATCAATACAAAGCTGATTGCTGTGTTAAAGTGAAGTAGACATGCCGGCTCTCTGCAGGATTAAAATGGGTTGGTCAAAGCCTTAGAGAGGCTCAAAAGGCTAAGGCATGGCTTCTACAGTACACTGCTGAGTCCCACTCAGGAGTTAGCATCCACTCTCACCAAGCACTGCTTCCACATGATGGGGTGTTTTCTAAAAACTGGAACTGGCCTTGACTCCAGCTGGCCAAAATGAGCAAAAGTGGTGAAAACTAGATTTAATTTCAGGCAAATAATTGATGTAATTTTGAGAAAGGGTATGACAGCATTGGCTGTGAGCCTTTCAATCAGTCTCGGTTTTAAAATCCTTGCTGCTTGTCTCTATTCTTTACATAAAAGATGGTCTTGTCTTGGACCGATTAAAGGTATTCATTCCTGAACTCCTGCCCTTATGTACAGAGGTCAAGGCAGAGGACGAACTAACAATAACTAAATGCTCGCTGTAAAGAGCTACATTAATCCAATTACTTTAACAACAGAAGCAGTTAGTCAAGAACCTTATTCAGTGCGCCTTCCTTGTCAAATGACTCTTTCTGGCAAACACTGAAAAGATTCCATTACGCAACAAAGGCCTGGAAGATAAGAAGGTCCCTCTGGTTCATTTAGCCAAGATTTGAAGCAACAGTTCCCATCTGGCTAGACAAATGTATGGATAGACAAACTTTCCTATTCACCGAACAAAATCAGACAGAGCAAAGTGCTCTCTAAGCAGCCCAGTGCCAAGGGAGAAGGATGAAAAGAATCTGATGGGAAATCTTTCACTTCCATGCATTTCAATAATGGGATCTCTCTCTCCCTTTCTCTTTAAGTCTCATTCTCTCTCATTCAATAATGTCATCCCGAGGGGGTTGTAGTTGTACAGCCTATAAAGAGTCTAGTCACAAGGCAAAGCATCTTCTTCAAACCTGCTCAATAATGCAAATTTCTTAAATGCATCATACAAAACGTGGACACGAAGACATTTTGCGGTGCCACTGTTAAATGAACTCATAACTGACCCATGTTCTCTGCCATGGCTCCACGTATAGCCCTGTCATGAATTTTGCATTACCTTTAATGGCTCTAGAGGATATTGACTGACTAAAGGGCTAATTTATCATTATAGTGGATGTGAACATGCATCAGCCCCGGTGGAACAGTAATCTGTCATATCTCGTGGGTTTTGACGTACACCCTCAGGTGTCTGTTTGACCAGACAATAAATTCAGTTTAGCCAGAACTGATGGCGGATGAGACGAGGAGGAAGTTCATTGAGCGAAAGTCAAATGTCAACCAAGGAGCATTCATCGGTTCTCATTTACAGTGCCCAACTGATTGTTGATCTTCAGACAAATTTAAAAGGCCCCTATCAGGGAAAATAGATTTATCTTTGTTTTTATGTAAAAAATATATATATATAAATATTACATCAAAATAAGTTACATGGCTAAGAAATTCAATCCTAAAAAACAGTGAATTTGCACATTCAATATACAGTGACCTGCTTGTTCCCCATGATTCATTCCAGGCTACCCTTTGGATGAGACACAATACAGAACTGCTAGTCAAACCACAGATATATAGTCTGCTCCACAATCCTTGTTACTCCTGGTAAAGATGGCAAAAAAGGAATGAAAAAATGTCTTTGCAGTTCATTTCAGTCTCACACAAAAGTATAGGAACATTTTAGCGGAAAGTTTAGTCTAAAAAAACCCTTTTTTAACAATGTCATACTTGTTGGAACCCTAAGAAATATTACAAAGGAAGATATATGATCTAAATAAAGTATATTACTGTATATTTAACTTTTTTGTTGAAGCCCACCTGTCTTCAGGAACTCTTACGTGGCCATCCATGACTTCTTGGATCACTGTAATGTAAATGCAGGGACCCTCAAGCCTCATTCTCTTAGACATTCCCTTAGACATCTTGATCCTCGGTAGGGTCGCGGGTACCTGGAGCCTATCTCAGGGTCAGTGGGCGCGAAGCAGGGACTCTGCAGAGCACACACACACACACACACACACACACACACACACAGAGAGAGACCATCATCTCACATACTCAATGCAGAATCCCCAATTCCCCTGACACATATTTCCTTGGACTGTGGGAGAAACCAGAGACCCCGGAGGAATCCCACAACATTCCACGAGGAGAACATGCAACCTCCACACACACACACACAAGACCAGGGCCCGGATTCAGACCCCCAACCCTGGAGGTGGGAACACATTAATGAAATAAACGAAAACTGTTTTAGCTTCTAAAATATCAGGCAGTTGAGGATTGAGGATTGTTAGAGAGACAAACATTTGGTTGCTGATTCTCCATATCACCTCTCTGCCAACAACCCCAAGCACCTGGAGTTCACTCAACACTCAACTTGGATGGTTCTGTAGTTAGATGAGGCAAAATATAGGTTTATTTGGTAACAAACACTGAAAGTGGATTTAGTGTTAAAAGAAGGGTGGCAATGCAGAAAAGAACCTCATATCTGTCAGAATTATAGTGAAGGACCTATGATATATTGAGACACATCCTCCAAAATCTCTGGAAATCCTGTTAGGATAACATGGCGGCTTCTGTTAGAAAACCAAAGCTGGGTCATGGTTCCACCTTCTAGCAGGACAATGATGCAAAACACCTGTCTAAATACACCCACAATTGTTTACTGACCACAGAATAAAGCCTTTGACATGGCCCCATTAAAACATGTGCGGGATTCTGGAGGATCTGGAGAGATTCTGTGTTAACAAGTGGTCTCAGGATGCTCGCTCTAAATTGAGCGCTATAGTAGAAGACTCAGTTCTTCCAAGGTTGCCAAATATTGTGACATTGTGTGATTGAGTAAAAAAGATATCTACTTATTTTCTAGACTACATTTACTTCAATTGAAAGATTTTCAGTGTGTGTTAACCTCAGAAGTTACTATTCATGGAAAAATGAACTCTCATGCATTCGGTTCCTCTGTGAGTAGAGTGTGTATGCCTGTTGTCGGTATATCACTGCACATGAAAGCTCCGAGATACCGGGAAGACATGCTCCAGGTGATTTCATCAGGGCTCCTCAAAGTGCCTCTCACAAATGGCTGAAACAGAACACATGTTGGAACTTGATGGATGAAACGTCGGCAAACACTTAGCTGGTGAAGTAGCTTACTAACAGCCTTTAGCATTTAGCTATCAGCAGAACGAGTGAGGGCAGATGACGGCCCACCTGTCTAACTGTCTGAGTCGGCAGGAAGGTGCTCCTCTGACAGAAGAGAAAGCAGAAGCAGAAGGAGCATCAGTCAAACAGCAGACAGCTTTGCTAGCCGCCGAGGCTCTAAGACATTCCTCCTGAAGAGAGGGAGGAACACGGGAGGAGTGTGATGGGGTTTGGGCCGGTTATTGAAGGAGGCTGCAAATGGCAGATCAGGTTTTAGAACAGCAGCAGTGTTAGAGAATGAATTTAGATTTCAGCAGTGGGAAAAGAAGGGCCTGCTAGCAGAAGGCCAACTTAATTACTTATTTACTGAGAATTTTACTTTCCAACAACTTCTTATACTGTAATCACTTTAGTGTTACTTTAATTGTTGCGAAGTGGCCCACACTGTTTTTTTTATTGCTAAAGCATTTATTATTATCATTATTCTGCCGTGCAAAGGCAAAAGGCCGTAACATCAATTTTGGGCGAAAATGAGTTATTACCATTTTTGGAACAATAGACATCAGTTTTATCATGTAGAAGAATACCTTGAGTCAATTTTGTTGTTTTCTGGTAAAATGAGATGTTGTTTTTGCCGTAACTTCCAAAAACTGAGGGAAAACCAAGGCAGAATCCCTTAACATCAGTTACGTATTTTAGCTTTGTTCCGCTGCTTTCTACAACACTGGAATTACGTTACTATGAAGTTAATCATTCTGCCTTTGTTTTGCCAAGGACCAAATTAAAGATACTGTTTGCCGCGCTGAAGTTACGGTGTTATGCCTCTGTATTGTATGTAACTGAACCACTTTTCCCACACACATTAACTTCAATAAAGTGAAGTGGTTATTTTGCTATCAAGCATTAAGAATGGCATTTTCTCGAGGGAAAATAATGGTGGAGATGGCATTGCAACGCAAATACCAAGATCAAGGTACGGATGATATGGATAAATTACATGAAAAAAAAAGAT
This sequence comes from Brachyalestes nurse, assembly GCA_037974405.1. Classification (NCBI taxonomy): domain Eukaryota; kingdom Metazoa; phylum Chordata; class Actinopteri; order Characiformes; family Alestidae; genus Brachyalestes; species Brachyalestes nurse. The sequence goes on from JBBPCY010000109.1 coordinate 24,014,676, forward strand.
TTTCAGATATGCAATCTACTTCAGATTTTGTCCAATTCAGATAGGATACTGGTAACCTTGATAGCTAGCTACCAATGCAAATTTGGGCTAACCTAGGTTACTTGAAACACAAAACACAAATGCTCATGACCCACAAACTATAGCCTACACATGATAGATGGTGTGCCAGCTGCAAGGCACCATAAATCAAAGCCTGGATACTATTAACTAGTAGTACAAGTTTTCACGTGTCATACAGGGTGGCTAGCTGCCTGCTAATCTGACACTCCATTCACTGACAGAAAACACGAGTAAGTTAATTAACCCAGCAGATATAACCTAGATCGCTGCTTACCTTCTCTTGAAACCTGGTCAAAATCCATGGAAAACAACATCCACTGAGAAGACAAGCCATTGTTTAAATCCATCACGAGTTTTCAGCAAGCCCATTGGCAATATAAACGTGCCAGTTAGCCTAATCTATCAAAGTCATTCAGTTTTAACTATCGCGAATTCAAGATTGCGCAACTCACGCGCACACACACACTCATTCACTTACTCACTCATTCACTTTATTCATTATGACAAGTACTTGGCAAATTTTCAGTGTCCTATCTATCATAGAATTGGCTGGACAACAAAAAAACTTTAAAGTCATTTTTCTCAGTTTCACACTCTGGGAAGTTAAGGTCTTTGCCTTTGTAGGGCAGTATTATTATTATTACTCCAGAATGATCTCATATTTAGGCAACTTGTTTACTGTATCACTCACAGAGCTAATATTAATCGGCTCTGGTTTCCTGCTAAGCTAACATGGGAAGTTAGCAAGCTGTGAAGCTGCTAACCACTGACATTTTCAACTTTATTTGGCATTTGGCTTTTCCTTGTTGTACTAGTTACATAAATAATAGGACGTTCACAGTTAAACCACAATGACATTACATTCATTTCAACATTACCTGTGTTGTCTCAAAATCTTTAATCAATAAAATCACTAATCCTTCTAAAACTAAAAATATGGAATCACGAAATAGATCAAATTAATGTGTTGGTTTTGAACATGCTCCTTTTGAAGCATTCTGTTCTGAACATAAGGTGTCCAGCCCTCCTGCCAGAAAGAACAAGCTCTCAATGGGAAAGTCTGGCTGGGAGCAATTGTTGGTAAAATTCAAAGCCTTTTGGTGAAGGTGAGTCTACTAAACTGAAGATAGTGATGGCAGAGGATGACCTGAAATTTGCAGTCTTGATCACCCTTTCCAACTTATTATTCTCCCAACAGGTCAGGTGCAGTGTTTAGAATCTGTTCATTACCATCCCATTTATGGTCAGTGGTATAGTAAAGAAATTTTTACTCACTCAAACTTTAACTTGCCCATCTCAGTTTTAATTTAGAACAGCCCTACTACTCTCTCTCTTCCTAAAATTGTCTTATAAGTTCCCGAATTTTAAGTCATAAAATCTTTTCACAAATCTCATTATGACCAGCTATCAGCCTGATGACTGTTGTATCGTCTGCAAACTTGAGCAGTTTCACTGTGTCATTAAGAGAGACACAACTGTCAGGGGAAAGAAAGAATGCAAGTGTATCAACAGGAAGTTTGTTTTCCCAGTTTTGGACACATAGCACTTTTGCTCTAGGCTAAAGCGGCAACAAGTAGGGAAGTATGCATGTACTAATCTAATCCAAGGTTTTAAAAAAATCCAACATGGCCAAGACTCCAGTACACCAAAGTGCATACATACATGCAAAAATAATGATAATTATAAAAATAAAAATCCCAGACTTGGACAACAAAAACAAAACAAGCCCCAGGAAACATAAAACTACAAAGTTAAGGCTATTTTCACTACTAGTTTGTTTGGGTTTTTGTGGCATTATTTCTTTTTTTGTTTGATTCAGATGGCTTCACAGTGCCCCAGGTAAAGTGAGCCAATTTACACATTTGCAACAAAGTTTGAATATGTTTGGAGCAAAAAAAAACTTTACATTTGCTGCAAAAAAAAGCTTGTTAATTTAATGAATTAGTTTAATCGGGTGTCTTAGCAAAGACATAAATAGTGCAGGGTGTTTATGACAGGGTTTGGGAATGCTTGTTTTACCATAGTCACCAACTCACCTTCTGGAGAGCTATTTTCCTGCAGAGTTTTGTTTTATCACATACACATCTAAAACGTATGCATCTGATCCAGCCAATTAAGGACTTCCGAAGTTGTTTTTTGTGGCTGGAGGCTAATTCTGCATGAAGGTAGATCTCCTGAGGTGATGTCCACAGCTTAAATCACAAATTTAAAAGTCCACCACAGCTTACCACTCAAATGCATAGCAAGTCTGATTATCTGCATACTTTTGACACATAATTTTTTATGCAAATATGAGTATCACAGATAACTCTCACTGACTACAACGAATCAGAGACAACCTTATATTGCATATATGACTGTGAAATCATTTTGCCCTCTCACATCATACAGTGTGCATGCCCACATCAACAGCGGACAGAGATTATACATGCTATTTGGTGTTGAGGAAGAAAATTATAACCACTCTGTCTCTTTTTCCTTATGGATTCTTGGAGGCTTTTAGTTCTTTGCGTCATTTTATCCACAACCTGTACTAAAAAATAAAGCGTAAAATATTCCGCTAAGAACATTTAATCGTGAATATGCATTAGCAGTGCTGTTCCATTTAGGGAGTTGCCCCTGCAATCAGAAGACCAGGGGTTCGAATCCCATGACTGCTAGTGGCACCACTGAGGTACCCTTGAGCAAGGTACCATCCCCACACACTGTTCTCTGGGCACACTGTTGGCAGCCCACTGCTTCACTTGGTGAATTGGTTAAATGCAGAGGACTCAGTTAATTTCCTCCGGGATTAATATAATATATAAAATTGAAAAAAAAAAAAGAAAGCCGTTTCCATCTAAGATGAGTTCAGATATTCTTATATTTTGATATCCAAGCTCATCCCTAGTTCATGTCTGCAGCGGTTTTCTCCCTGACTCATACATGGAAATGTGGGTTTGTATGATGTGCCCGTGCGGTGTCTGATGCGTAAAAGGACTGTGTGGTTTGCTGCAGGGGCTGTCAATCAAATGGTAGTGATGAATTTTTAATCTGCTGGGGTTCACCCCCGCACAGCACAAAGAGAAATGGAGATAGAGCAAATAAAACAATTGTATTTTTCTGGAATGTAGTTTGGAAGGTTACTAAAATGCATGACATAGGCAGGCGAAATCTTCCCTTTAAACAGACATTTAAAAGCATCTATGATGGGTCTTTTAAATAAAATTTTGTGCCAAGTCGTTTTATTAATTAATTTATTCATTTTCTGTAACCGCTTAATCCTTACTAGGGTCGTGGGTACCTGGAGCCTATCCCGGGGCCAATGGGCCCGTGGCAGGGACCTACCCTGGGCGGGGCAACACACACAAACACACATACACACACACACACACACACACACACACACACACCCACAGTGAATTTGGGATCCACGATCCCTGACACGCATTTCTCTGGACTGCAGGAGAAACCAGAGATCCCGGAGGAAACCCACATCACCATGAACAGAACATTCTAACACCCCACACACACACACACACACACACACACACACACACACACACACACACACACACACACACACACAAGGCCGGGATCAGGTTTAAAACCCCCAACACTGGAGGTGTGAGGCAAAAGTGCTACCCACTGCACCATCTGAATTTCCGGGAGGAATCTTCCCGAGGGATTAATAAAGTTTTATTCTATCTAATCTATCTATCTATCTATCTATCTATCTATCTATCTATCTATCTATCTACCATCATGTGGCCTAAATCAGTTAATTCAGTGCAATATCTTATCATGTGAAATATCATTACTTATGTCAGTATTACTGATCTGACCTCTATTATAGCAATAACATACTCCTAACCACCATTTGTGTTACTAGTAATTCAGTTAACTGTAAGTTATTTATCTACAGTATTTATTCCCCAGCATTTGTGTATATAGTGTAGTGTATTTCATATAGATTACTGGATTACTGATTAGTTTTTTACTGGATTTATTAAGACTTCATATTTTATATTGGTCGTGTCTCTGTGTGTCTGTGCAGTCATAAGCAATTTCCTCCGGGATATATACAGTTTTCTGATTCTCATACATCAAAACAGACAAAAGTCTAGCAGTGCAGCAGTGATTAGCTGTGCAGCTTTAATCTGTCCAGCTTTAAAGGTCCCCAGTCATTACAATGCTGTACCAAGCAGGACGATAACAGGGCAAATGCACTGATGCTGTGGGTCTCAAACTGTGTGATATGATGCGGGGGCACATCAAAAAGATGTAAAATTAACAATTCACTTAATGTTTATTTTCTTTTTATTTGCCACTCACCCAATTACATAGGTACTTTCTCTATACAAATGATGCAAACAGTTCTTTCACCCCTGTAATGCACTCACCAACTCCTGAAAAAATGACACTTGACACATGCCCTTATCCAGAGCGACTTACAATCATTAGTTACAGGGACAGTCCCCCTGGAGCAATTGAGGGTTGAGTGTCTTGCTCAAGGACACAATGGTAGAAAGTGGAGGTTCGAACCTGCAACTTTGTGGTCATTGGGTTCACAGGCAAGTGTTTTACCCACTAGGCTACTAGGCTGCTAAGTGGATCTTTGAACACTGAGTTCAATTTTAAAGCCAGTGGCAAATTTCTGCCTGGTACTGCATTATTTCATACATGCTTTGTGTATATAAGTGACAATTAACTGCGTTGAGTTAGTTTCACTTCCATTTTCACTTTTTTCTTTAACTAAGTCATTAGTTTGTTGCCTGCTATGATTAGCACTTAGTAATTAGCATTTTGTCTACATGTATGTAGTACTGCTTTGTGTTGTAGCACAGTTAATTCAAATCAATTCAATTTTATTTAAATAGCGCTTTTTTACAACCAGTAAAAAAAAAGTTGTCATAAAGTGGCTTTCCAGGTCCAGGTCTGAGCCCCTGGTAAGCAAGCCAAGGGTGATAAAGGGAAAAACTCCATAAACGTGGAGGAAGAAACCAAGACTCAAAGGGGGAACTCATCCTCCTCTGATGCTTAGGGGATGATGTTACTTGCCTGGATGTGATCTGTGATACGCGTTTGTGAACAATTTTATTTACAGTTGCAGACCCTCTCACATACACATAAGCACCCTCATAAAGTAGGGAGCACCATCTTTGAGATTCGAAGTTTATTTCTCTTCATCACCCCTGTGTTCTGACCAGCACTCCAGCCTGAGCCTTACCTAACGTAGGCCTTACAGGCATGCCTAACATTATTTATTCATTCATTATTATTCAGTACATCTGGCATGTTGTGTAATTGCATCATCAACTAAGGGGGCTGTATTAAGGGGGATGATTTTTCAAGGCCTAACGGCTTGTGCGTCAGGGTACAGGGTACACAGCAGGCAGCTTATTGTCTTTGTGGGGTGCAGGACAGCCAAAATGTTAGGAACCACTGATGTTGCTGTGTTTAAGCATGTAGGAGAACAGGAGGGTGCCCCATGTGCAGCATTCACTGTGAGACAGAAGGACAGTGAATAAGGGGAATAATATGCAGAACAGTTTTTGAGTTATCAGAAAAGGAGTTTTAAAGGTGGTAATACTGATGACTTGCACTTTTTACACTTTATTGTCTATTCTGGATAAATATAGGACCACTCTCTACCTGTCCCTCTCCTCCTATCTCTATCTCTCTCTCTCTTGTGAATAAGGGTATACAGGGGGTCCTCTGGCTATGACAGTCTCGACATGCGACGTTTGGAGTTTTCGACGCTCACTACCATAACTAGTTGCGCATAGCAGAAGAATACGCAGTACACGCAGAATACACAGTAACGCGGCATATAAGTGAGATGAATTGTTGTCCCCAGTACCCTTACCTCCGCCATGTTGGACTGTTAAAAGCGCATGTGTTTTTACACTCATTTTTTGTCAATTTTTTCTATTACTACAGTACTGTGTACATTCATGCCCATTTCCTTTTTCTGTGGCTTAGTTGTGTTTTTATGTTCTAGATTATGATTTTACAACTTTGTTAGGATAGCTAAATGACTTAGGCCAGGGTGTGTTTCGACATACATCAAAATTCGGGTTACGTCACTGTCGAAGGAACAGATCTGTGTTGTAACTCGAGGACCCCCTGTAATATGCAGTATTTGAGTTATCAGAAAAAGAGCGAACAAGTGTGTAAAATAGTTTTGATTTTGGATGCTCCACATGGGATAAACTGTATGTATTCTGACACAGTCCAAATAACAGCAGAAGTACTCAGTTGCAGTATCACAACATATTACTGTGAGCTGGAAGCAGCCTGTCATCTGTTCAACTGTCCCATATTCAACGTTTTCATTATGTCTGCACACAAGTCGAGGCACCTGTGTGAGGCCAGAGTAGCTGATGTCAGCCTGAAAGAGGAATGAAGGAGTAGTCCTTTATCACACGTCCTGTATTATAATGGTAATCTATAGACACCGAAGCTCTAACCACTGCAAAATCCACTCCTAACATTCCACATGCAAGAGTGCACTCATGCCCTTCACTGGTCTTCCGTGATTTACTATTAGAACCCCATTTACCTTTTAAAACAGGAATTCAAACAGTGATTCAGGAAGACAGACTACAGCGCAGAATTTAACGATTGTGCCATCTGGGGCTGAGCAAGTGGCGTAGCGTCTGATATCGATCATGTTTTTCACAGATGGCCAGAAAAAAACTATACCATCTGGATGCAGGTACTGCGGCTTCGGAGAATAAAGGAGGAGGGGGACAGAAAGTTCACTCCAAAACTTTTTTTTTTTTTTAAAGGTGGTAATACTGATGACTTGCACTTTTGGAGTGGCACTTTATCGTCTATTCTGGATAAATATAGGACCACTCTCTCCCTGTCCCTCTCCTCCTATTTCTATCTCTCTCTCCGTCTCTGTGTGTGTGTGGAGAATAAGAGAAAGCAACCTTGAAATGTAGATAAATATAGAGCAAGTCCAAGATAGATCTTTTAGACATTTTGTTTATTTATTTTTTGTTTATTTTTTAGGATTTTGATACTTCGATATTTCGACATCAGGCTTCTATACACATTGTATATTAAGAGTATATATTATAGGTACATACATACATACACACACACAAACATTTAATTTTATATATATGCACACACAGATATATCAAAGGAATTTTACTAATTTTATGCATTTAGTACAATATACATTTGAATGTCATTTTAGTTTATATAAATGTTCAAATGTACCACAAGTGGAAATGCTGAAAAAAGTAATTATTTAATTATATATAACAATTTTTTAATTTTGCATTTTGATTTTCCTTTTCACTTAGCTTGCCTGTCCCACAAGAACCTCTCTGTTTAAATTGAAACAGAACAATGGCTCACCCTAGTGGCGACATTATGTTATTACTGATCCAGTAATAATTTTAACCCTTGTATGGTGTTCGGGTCTGTGGGACCCGGTTTCATTTTTTATCAAAAGAAAAATGAAACCATTAATTATTTTTTCAAACTCAGATTCATTGGCCTTGGCTTATTTTCTGTGAAGAACATATTTCAGAACACATTTTCACTGTACACTCACCCTACACATTTATATTACGTACAGGTGTTTGGGTCCTCTGGAGCCGGGGCTAATAAAAGTGTGGAAAGTGTAGGTCCTATGTACCTTGACTCTGTCTTCCTCCTGTCTGGGGCTGCTGATAGTCTGTGTGAGTGTGAGTGTGTGTGTGTGTGTGTGTGTGTGTGTCCTGTTCCTGCACAAAGTTGTAACATTCAAGCACCAACACCGTCTGCTCTCACATTCCTGCACATTTCACCCTCTGTCTTGTGGGAACCAATCTTTATCTTCTCATACTCTGTCCCACCTCCAAATAAGGGGTGGAACACTATAAACATGGCTTTGTGTGGGGTTCCTTATCACAACTGATCAAGATGGCCTCTTTAGAGATTATCTCTTTAGAGGGCCTTGAAATTTATTTTGGAAGAGAGAAATGCTTTTGATAAGGATGTTGAGGAGGAGGTTTCAGAATGTGAGGATCACATTTCTGAAAATTCAGAGTCTGACAGTAACTTTGAAGAAGAAGAGGATGAGGTTGAGCATCAGCCAGCACCAAAACCAAGACAAGCAGCACGTCAGCAGCCAGCTTCAGGACCAGCCCGTCAGCAAGCCGGCCCAAGGATCAGAACAAGCCCGCCAGACAGCAAATGAAGAAATATGGATGTCAAAAAATGGTGAAATTGAATGGTCGTCTTGCCCAAGAAATGAGCCACCCCGCATAGCTGCTAATGTGACAAGCATGCAACCAGGGCCAACACGGATGGCAGTTACTCATGTGCAGGATATCAAGTCTTTTGAGCTTTTCATCCCAGATTCCATCCAGAAAATGATTATAGATTTCACTAATCTATAAGGAAGGCATGTTTTTCAAGAGCGGTGGAAGGAAGTGGACCAAATCCATTTACATGCCTAGTTTGTGGTTCTTATCCTTGCTGGAGTTTTCAGGTCCAAAGGGGAATCCACAGAATCCCTGTGGGGTGCAGAAACCGGCAGAGAACTTTTCTGTGCAACTATGTCTCTGGAAAACTTCCACAGAATTTCCAGGATTATCTGCTTTGATAACCAAGACGACAGACCAGCTCGGTGGCAGAGAGACAAACTAGCTGCAGTGGGGCTTGTGTTGAGACTGACATAATTACTGCATGTGATCAGCTTGTGTTATGTAAACTGACCTGAATGTGTTACATTTCTAATGAAGTTCAAATGAATAAAAATCAATAGTTATGAAAAATCGTGCTTCATTTTTAAATTTGTTGATTTTTTTTCCACTCATATCTTGATTATAACTGATTTTCTTTTTTTATTACATTTTATTAGAAAACAAAAAAAAAAACGAGTAGCATATTAATTCATGAATGTGATCTAACAAAGGTAAAGGGCAAATATTAACTATATGCTGTTCATATGGCTTGTAATTGGGATGAAGTAAACATCTGTTGAGTATTTTAACATAAAATTGTTTGATTGTGTTGATTTGAAAGCCCAAAAATAGAGCGGGTCACCAGACCCACGAACACTGGCTGAGTAACAAAAATATGAACACCATACAAGGGTTAAGAGACACTTTGTTGTCCCACACTGTAGAATATTTGGCTTGGGCTACATCCACAGAGGAAGAAAAACATTACACATACATAATACAGCACATCGGTTATAATAGATCATTTCTAATCTTGGTGGCTTGTCTCACCACAGTCTGCACTCTGCTGGGGTGGATGTGTGAGTCACACTAGTTTTGATTTCAGCTACACAGAGAGGTTACCAAACCAAGCTGTGATGTCATTTCCAATTAAGGTCTCAAAGACCACCTGTTAAAAGACTATCATGAACTCTGAGTCACTGTAAAAATCCACACGTTGTTGTCTGATCCAGAGACTTTCAGTATACAGGCTCCAGGCTCCAGGCTCCAGCCATCAATAAAAATACCGTGGTGTTATACAAGGAGACCTGTGGGATGACCAAGGTACTCTAGGGTCAACCTCATCTCCTCCTCTTTTTAACACTCCCCACCAGGTGGTTCCCATCTCACCATCCTACAGATCTGTGTATTTCTGACTAATACTCTGATATGTCTCTGTTCTTCTTCATTAAATCTAAGAGGACTGTCATCTGACAATCTAATTAGAAATCTGGAACCGAACCTGTGTTCTCTTTTTCCAAACAAAACAAATCTTGATATTATTTACTTGTTTGCATTTATTCTGATGTTAGCTTGTGTATTTGCTGGGAGAAGGCACCTTATTTCTCAGATAAAGGGCTTGCTGGTGGCCTAGTGGTTGGGGAGTTGGAATCAGAAGGTTGTGGGTTTAAATCAAGGTACCCACACACTGCTCCCCGGGCGCCCCCTCTTTGTGGCTGCACACTTCACTTGGTGAATGGGTTAAATGCAGAGAAAGAATTTCACGCGTGACTCTAAGGGGCCACTATAATATAAACAGTTTTCACAAGACTTTTACACAGCATTGTATTTCATTATTGGGGTTCTGACTTCTGTTCTCAGGGTATAAAGTTGAAGGACAGAACTGATGCATCAAGGATTCAAATTCCCTGTCAGCTTCCCTTCACACCAAGAACATTTTGTTCATCTAGGCATCCAAAACTACTTGTTGGCGGCTTCTTGTTGTTGTTTTTTTCTCTAAGAAATGCAAGCATAAACATTAGAGCATCAAATGCAAAATTTATATTAGTCTTAGAAAAAAATGTCTACATCGAAGGTTTGGATCAAGTTCCTAGTAATAATGTTTTTATGACCATTAGATGGCACCATTCCACCACATTTGATTTCTAAAATCAAACTCTCAGATGGTACCCCTGTATGAAGAGTGATCAAACCCATTCTATCATAGGTCTGGTCATAATAATGTACTTTAACTTGCATAATATCAAAATGTCTTATTATATCAGATTATCTTAACTGTAATTGAACTGAGGCTAACAGTTCAAGTACTGTGTAATGAAAGAGGGTGGAATTTCCTTAGTAAATTATTTGCACATATCCTTGGGCCACTTGGGGTAATTAAGTGTTTAAACAGTGATGTAAAAGTCTGCTGCAAAGCTTTGCCTACAAAGATATTCATTTATGTTTTTTTTTCTCTTTGTGCACTCAAATACCAATTATAAGAAGGACAAGACTCTGAGCCACTAGTTTTCTCAGGTGTGTTTTAAAATGTCCTTTATGAAGGTTTTCTCTGCAAAGATGCTAAAGCATCTTTGAATCTGGTTTGTTTGTCCAACAAATTTGATGTTGGAATGGAGGAAATCCTGGGAAATCAGCATTTAAAGTGTTTACATTTTTCAAAATATAGCTGATTGAATAAGACATGTTTGGTGTCTAAACCAAGCTGGATTGTTAAGTAATAGATTATGTGAGGTTATGTGATTTTTGTCACTGTGTGATCTATAAAATGGAGATAAGAACATCCCATAGCTGAAACAGCCTACACTTTGTAATTCAAACATTTCTGTATTCATTTAGGCGGATGCATGGACAGACGGATAGATCAGTTGTACTTTCAGCTGTGGTTACCCCAGGCAGTAAGTGGTATCTGTTTGGCAAATGTTATTAGAATTGAATATACCGGCCAACCAATCACCATTCATGGATGGACAAACGGACGGACGGATGGATGGGAAACTCACTGGAATATAATACACTTGTTTGTCTGTTTAGTTATCTCAGAATAAAGGATTCATCCCATATCCACAGTATTCAACAGATCCAAAATTAATCAATACAGCATGCCATGCATGTGATCCTATATTGTAAACATACAGTCAAAAAAGTATGTTTGAAATACAAAGAGTTTGATATTCAAAACCCAGCTATGGGGAGAGTCAGCCCTTGAAATCTGTCCCACTCATTTCGGTCAATCTTGTCTGACTGTTCTGCGTGGAATGAAAATGTAATCCACTTGCTCTTTATTGTGGTCACAGCTGCACCACTCAAGAAGCAGAGTGCATTACAGCAAAAACTAATGGCTAAAGCTGCAGTCATCATGAGCTAAGAAGCCTCACCTATTCATGACACTGGTACAAAAAGTGGTTTGGAGCAAGAAAATTCCACTTCATTCAAATAGAATTTATTTTAAATGATATTACTTTACTGAAAGTGAAAGTCCAGCATTCAAAAATTGAAAAAGTACTTTTATTAGTACTTTTATAGATTTTTATTTAAGATTAACTCAAGTATTAAAGGTAAAGGTACATCTTTAATGAATACAGTGTGCTTAATAGAATGTTTCCTCAAACACATCAGTAACATTATTTTATAGTAACATTTTTATATTGGCAACTAATGAGAGTGATATTTGTCCAAAACTAGGATAGAATTATGTTAAATAATACTTAACTCACAGTACATAGGAAAGTAAATGAATACAAAGAAATAGGAATAGACTGCTTACCACTGCTGAACACATAAATCTCTTTTATAATTGTCCCTATTCATTAAATTGCAAATTTATTTCAAATATATTAAAATTTTTGTTTCTGTTTTAGTGAATGTAAATAACTTCTAGCAAACAGCCTCCAGCACTGAGCCCTGTGGGCTCCAGCGTTACAAATATTCAGAGGTATTATATTTCCTGAAAGAATAATTCAACATGTCAAGTGTACTTTTAATCACATAGTATGGTCTTAAAATATTTAGAAAACATTTATGTGTGTGTGTGTGTGTGTGTGTGTGTATTCCAAATAACTAATATGCAATATACAGTCTCTGTCCCTGTTAAATACAGTGTACTCTGTGAATCTATGGTGCTCTGTATGTTTTCCTGTCAAGGTGGGACTGCTGGTCCAGGACCAGGCCTGCTTGACTGACTTCTAGGCAGTTTACAATGAGTGATAAATATTAATTCTAATATAATTTAACCTCTGAAGCTTCAGCTCCCAGTGGAATTTCCACACATTGTTAACACTGGATTAGACTTTTCCTCCTTACAGAACCACATAACTGTCTCAAGCAGGGGTGGAAATGGTCAGACTCTAGTGGGTGTGAACCTACTTTTGAGAAATCCCATGTTAAATGACTGCTAGTGGAGCATTTTCACACTGAAATATTTTTAATGAACTGATTGAATACAGTGCAATAACAAAAATAAAAAGTTTTTAAATAGTTTTTTTAAATAAAAAGCTGAAGGCTTGACCATTTTAACATCATTGTTTTACTACGACACATTTACCTTGATGACATTTTGTATTCAGTTTCTAAAACTTCATTCTCCTGCTGTTCTGTCCACCTGAGTATTTTTGTTAAAACTGAAACATCCAGTCTAAGCACTTTCATTACAGGTCTTATAATCTATACTACTCTGATTTAATAAACAACATTCATTCACACGTACAAAACAGCAACTTGAACAGAACCATGTAAAACATCTCAAATTCAATGTTACTTTTAATGAAACAGTACAATCCTATCTTTTATTTTAATGTAAATAATATACTAAGCACCTCTGTTCATCAATTCAGATCTATTCAGTTACAATAGCGAAAGTGTGTAGTGTTCATTCAGTTAGATTTTCATATATTTGCATACCAAGTCAAGGTGTGAAGCTAAAGTTAGCATTATCAGTATCAGTCATTATCTCACAGTGAGGGGAACGAGGTATTCAGTCACGTTTGTTTTAGTTATTAAATATTTCCATTATACGCTTGTTTTAGCTATTATACTTCCCAGTACACCTCCGGATGCAGTCCTGTAATGTCTTTTGACTTTATACTTGAACATAAAAATTTGTGTTCATAAACATTAACAAATACATGTTTAAAAACATTGGGGAACACAATAAGACATCATGAATTAATGAATTACATTATTCGTTCCTTGCAAAGCCGTTGCTAGCAATTACAGAGAATTCTACTGTAAGATCTCATTTGATATTTTTTTGCAGCATTATAGTTCAGTTTTGGCAGTTTTACCTATTTGTTTCAGTTCCACTTAAGTACAGGAGTCCTTCTAATTTACTCACAATTTAATTCCTCCAGAAATGTTTCAGATTGGCTAGGCTTACAAACAACTTTTTAGAAACTTATTTTGACTATATGTTTAGAGTCTTGTTAAAACATCAATTTTCTCCTCAGATTGAGCATCTTGGCCACTAAGATTCAATACTTTTTTAATATTTGCATTGCTCTTTCTTCACATTTCCCTCCAATGTAAATGCTCTCACACTGAATATCAGATAAAGATCATTATGCTCCCACCTGCATACTTCACCAGGGGTATTCTTGAGATCTTATACTTTATACACATTTGGTTCCTTTTTCAAACTTGATGAACTGAATAATTGCCAGGGAGCACTATTTTTGTTCTGTTTGGCCAGACTACATTGTTCTGATTTGTATAAATGCTTGTGTGTAAGCATTATTAGCCATTTCTGATGTATACCACTGTGCTTGTTAGCAGAGGAGCTCCATGTTAGGTGCAAGAATGATAATTGCCCTGCAGTTTACTGCTTATTGTTAAGTGTTCCTGATGTTCCTGCTGCTTTAAGGTTGTCATGCAAATCCTCCACAGTCTTCTCTTTTACATTACACATCATCAGTCTGAGAATGCAATCTGAAATCGTGCATGGTGCACCTATCCAAAGATAGTTCATTCCAAAAACTTTGCATTTTATTAAACCAGTTATACTAAAAGACACGTTTATGATATTTGCTTTGACTCTGGAGCTGTTTTGAGTTGAGTGTTGATTACTAATGTTGTCCTGCAGAACTTCAGAAAGCTCCTTCTTCTTCACCATGTTTGCTACTTGTTGCATGAAACCAAAAAACAAAACTGCCTGGATGTTTATTGAGTAGATTATTGAGTGGACTAAAATTCAAATAATACAACTATGGTTTTTGGAAATTAGAAACTGATCATTTTATTACTGATTGCGGAGCTACGTGCACCATGCCTTACAAACAACACTGATGGATTGCAGTTAGGACTAAACAGAACATGTTTTAGAAGGACTGTTGAATGGACTTCAGATGTGTTCCTTTGAGCTTTAAAAACAATTGCTGTATTTAAAATAGTATGCTGCATATTCTCTATTGCATTTCACCAGTGTGTATAGTGCAATTTATTTTTTTAAATCAACATCTCTATGAGTACCATTCCATGCCAGTGTCTGTTAAATTCCTACACAAGCACTTCATTCTGAGGGACTGATTAGTGATCACCTGAATCACATCTTATTTAATGAAGAAAGGTATAAAAACACTGCTGTAATCAACACTCTCCTCTCACAATGAGACCAGTTGGATGGTAAACACTACTAGAAGTTCGCCAAAGGTAATTATTGCCATTTTATTTTATTTTCATTATTTAAGTTCTGTAAACACTGTATAATTCCTCTTATTTTGATGTCATTTCCTTTTAAACGATACTTTAAAGAACAATATTTTTGGAAATATATTTGGAAATGATGAGAAACAGTGTCAGCAGTTCTTAAAAACTAAGGCAAAGCTGTTCAGTTCAATACTTGCAGCTATAAAAGATAAAACCTGAGAAACAGAACATTTTTGCAGTGGTCTCTTATTTTTTTTTCCGGAGCGGTAAAATATATTCTGCTCTAGTACATACTAAGGATGGGTCATGAGTTTTGAAAAGTTTAATTGTCATAAAAAATAGTTTATGTGACTATTGTCTTGACTATTGTCTTGCCTCAAAATATAATTCCCTTTTTACTACCACCAGTAATGCATTACTAATGTCCAGAAAGTGGCAGTAATGCATCTAAGAGCTGTTTGCCAACTGCCAAGAAAAGAAGAAATTGTATTTTTGCTTTATATATTCCTCCCCAATTTCTAATGTATGCTACTTGCTACTCTGCTAATCACGTTGGAGTATAGTTTTCTATGTGCCACAGTTACTGTCATATATCAAAGCGGTCGCCAACACTTCTCCCGGAGATCCACTTTACAGCTGAGTTTAGTTCCGACCCGTATACTAATGCAGCTGACTCTGCTAGTCAAGAAGTTTATTTGCTGGAGCAGATGTGGCAGATTGTGGTTGGAATCAGGTTATGAAGGAAGGTGTTATAGATTCCATGGGCATGATATATAACAAATAAATGCCATATCAAATGAAAAGTTTTTTATTAGATTGTATTTCTTTCATGTTATTGTAGTTAAGATTTATCTCAACTGAGTAAATAAATACCACTTTGAAATGTAGTTTATACCTAACAAAGATTTATTACATAAACTAAAGGTTTTTATACTTTTTAAGGTGAAAACAGGACAACAGAACTAGAGTGACAGCTATTCAGCTGCTCGGGTTTGAGTAAGCACCTCTCCTCTCCATCATCCTGGCATCTCTGGCATTCTGATGTGGGCCACATACTGCATACCACTTACAGCTTTTGGGTGCAGTTGGTATACCAGCAGAACGTAGTAGGCTATTATACCACATACTACACAAACAGTATTTTTGAAATCCAAGCTGACATGCTGCTCCATCCTAACATTTACTCTCATTTCCACTAATTACATGTACGCTGTTACACATCCTTAAGTAAAACTGAATGAGTTTTTTTGTTCTCTGAGTATGTAAATACTATTATAATTAAAATATACAACATTAAATTTACATATATAATTAAGTTTATAAAGTATGTTTGTGAAGCTTTTTATTCACTTACATTGAGAAACAGATGCTCATTTTTGTTTACTTTCACTTTTGGTCCCATTTACTGCTGCTTTTGTACTTTTTGGAGTATCTTTAAACTAATTGAATCCCTTTTGACCTAATACTTCTTTTTTACTAATACAAATAATATTCATTTCTACTAGGGTCCATATTTCAAAGTAACAATACTTTATACCTCTGGGCAATGTTATTTTCCTCAATTATTATGGTTTTAAAATAATTATATATGTTTTATTTGTACAGTAGATAATTTGACTGATCTTCACTATCTACTCACAGCCGTTCAGGTGATGTCAGGTCCATGGTGCACTTTAAGTCTGCACACACACAACCACACCCTCACACACACTTCGTATAATTATGACAAATCATTTTTAATTTGACTACTGCAGTTCAGTAGGCTAATTATCTTAATTATGATTACCTTAACAACATTTTAGTGCTTTTTTTCAACTGCCACTTGCAGATCTTATTCCAGTGAAGACCATCTTAAAGGGTGCAGGAAAATGTTCATAACCAGGCTGACCTTAAGGGCCTTTAACTGTCAGTCACTTTATTGCTCTCGGTTCAATGCCACTAGAAACAATCAAGCCCAAAAAACAAACTGAACTGTCAGGATAAAAAAAGCCAACAAAGAAAATCATTTGTTTGTTGTTAGGAAAGCTCAGCCATACTGTGATATCACAAGTAAAACCCAGACTAATTTGTCCATTTGAAACCTTACATGTAAAATCTTAAATGTCGGCATGTGAAAAACACGTCTGAGAGAATTTCAGGAACAAAAGAGGCCTTTTTTTCCAGCACTGGCTTTGGTTACACAGAGCAGAGGCCTGGTCAGCCTCCGTCAGTAAACTGAGTGACCCTCAGGTTTCAGTTCCAACACCATTCAGAATTCCAGATGACCACAACAAAGATGACCACTGAACGGTGACCACACACCAGTGGTGACCAGACACTAAGCAACAACAGAAGGTGTGTGTTTGTGCACATGGCTGCACCTCTTTGTCAAAGTGTGTGTGTGTGTGTGTGTGTGTGTGTGTGTGTGTGTATTGTTTATATATATATATATATATAATATATATATATATATATGTACATATATAATATTTGTTTGTCTTTTTAACATAATTGGGTCATTTCTTTCTTTTTCTGGAGCTCATGACAGACATGGAAAAATTACA
>JBBPCY010000109.1:24032185-24046913 GCA_037974405.1 Brachyalestes nurse
TGACAGACATGTAAAAATTACACTCTGACACCAATACTTATGTGCTTTATTTTCTCAAGATTTCTAAATAGCAACAGTACGGTCCTGGGAAACTGACATTTAAATTATTTTTATTTAGGCTGAAAATGTGTTAATACTGTACATTATACAGTTTTTATGGTTGTATGTATGTAAAGGCTTGAACACCCCAGCTGAATAATGCATTCGTTTGATTTTCTAATTGTAAATAAGTACATAATAAGTACATATTCTCTACAGGGACCAAATTTAAATGTGGCATTTTCCTGCAAATTTTAGTGCTCAATGTTTATTTGCTGGGGTTAACATATATTTAAAAACAATGTATTCAAAACAGGCCACATTTTTCAAAATCCGGTACATTACATTCAGCATACAAACAGTAACTGCGTATTAAAAAGTGCTAGATGGTGTTTAGTTATTTTCAGTTAGAAAATCAACTAAATGTGTTATTCAACTGGGATGTTCAAGCTTTTACATACGACCATAAAAAACTGTATAATGTATAGCATTAATTCTATTTTAGTTTAGATGTTTTCAAGCAAACACATTTTTCAGGCCATATAAATATCATGTATATGTCATTTTCCCAGAACAGTACTGTTGAACAGTAGTGCTATTTAAAAATGTTGAGAAAATAAAGCACATAAGTATTGGTGTCAGAGTGTAATCTCATTTGACCATGGGCGGCAACACTTAGGGCTGACTGTATGTGTGTAAGCTTAACCATTTCCATACCAGACCAGTTATTTACAGTTGCCATCCATTACCGGGTTTGGTGAATTGATAGTGCATTTCGTGTGAAGATATAATTCTCTTAATTAAACCATGCTGGAGATTGAAGGAATGCGTGCAGTGACTGCGGAACATCAAGTAGAATTCAGAAAACAGACTATTTTCTTGCTATCACAGTGGACTCATTATTACAAAATCAAGAACTTGTTTATTTCATTGTTTTTTCCGGGTTCAGATTTCAGAAAAAAGTTTCAGATGGCCTGAAACTTTTCTCCACTGCACTGAGATGATCTCTCAGTTATTTGAAGGGATGTAATATACTTGAAACCGTGATATTTGCAATGTTTCCCTTTAATCTAATGTGTGGACGACCAACAAGAACCAAAAATCGCATTATCTATGGTCAAAGCGCACAGAACTCATAAGGGCCATTTCCTTTGATATGTTTGCCTCTGCGGGGTATTCTGTGCTGTTTTACAAATGTTTTGTCCTGAAAATTCTGACAGACCTCAAGGTTTTTTTTGTTCTTCGAATGCCACAAACAAATGTGCTGTAATGTGTGAGTCTGAGCAACTCTTGGGAGGTACAAACTGAAAGGGTCTTTCTGGCTTTGATGCGGAGCTGTGCGTTAGGGCTGCGATGGTTAGCTGGTCGTAGGAGGAAGTCTTGGGAACAGAGTCATTGGGGATGTGGTTCCATTCTCTCTCTCTCTCCCTCTTACTCTCTCTCTCTCTCTCTCTCTCTCTCTCATTGTCTGCTTAAAGGGCAGGGGATAAAGAAAAGATGAGGAACACACAGTGAGCTTTAATGTGACTTGTTTTGGGGCCTCTTATGTTATTGATTATCTATGATTATGCTCTCAAAATCCATAGCCGAATCAGATTAAAACTAAAAAGGCAATCGCTTTGTTTGTAGTGGCGTACCGATGTAGTGCCTGTAGACTCTTAGGCTCTGTTTGTTGCTTTCTTATGAGATAGAGCAGATCTCCTTTGGCCATACAGCAAGAATAATCACAAACACGCTCCAAACATGCAGCAAATATCGCCAAAATCATTATATGTTCCTAAATGTCACTGAATAAAAATGCTTATTCCATTAAGATTCAGCCATTCAAGTTAGAAGCTTAATGTTTATATTTTGTGCCAACCAAACTGTTTGTGACAGAACAAAACTTAGCAGGAGAAGGAAAACATCTGTTAATGTAACTTTTAAACTTTGCTTTCCTTCTCCATAAAAAGGCAGCTTGTGTTTTTAAATGGTGTAAAAAAAAATAAATAAAAGGAAGAAAATAAAAATGGAACAGTTACAAAGCTTTCTTAAGGCAGTAAGGATTTTTGAAAACATTATTCAGCTCCTTTACACTTAAAAGATATTGCCTCACGTTGTGATGTTGTGATTCAAACGTGAAGTTGATTGCAAAAGAAAAGCCGAAAACCCCGCTCTCAGCCATTGCCATCCCGGCCCTGTAACCACACCAAGCTGTATGAATAAAATAAGCATAATGACATTAAAATGATATACTCTAGTCTCGGGCAGTTATTCTCAATGGTTTTCTGACTCAGTGAGACAAATTCAAGCCTTTTGAAGGCAAGCCCACTTTGTGGCTCTTCCTCGCAAAAGCAGCGATGGTGACATGGACATCCAGAAGGCCTGCCAGCCTGCTTTAGTCCTGATCCCTCCGAATTTCCCCGTCAAGACACAGAGCACAGTCCCCATCCGTATGCACTGGCTGTTGCTTTGGGGAGAGCCAGGCCCTGTTATTTGTCACTGAAAGTCTGTGTTGCTGTGTGGGTAGGCGGACCGCAGAAGGCCCTGGAGGCTCCGCTGTACTCGGAGCTGTTGTCCGCGCAAGCCAGCCAGAGGGCCAGTGGAGAATGGGACTTTAGTGAAACCATGTTTTCTGTATATGAAACTGACATGCTTGAGAATGAGCAGTAATTAGAAAAACGTGATCGGGAAATGCACAGCTTAACAAAGAAGCCGTTTCTTTCGCAGGCCAGGGCCTCCTCTCCGCAAGCATTACTTCATGGAGCTTGTTGCCTTTTGGTTCAGGTCACACGACAAATCATTTGTTAGCTGCATGCAAAACCTCAGGCTAATTTCTAATTGATTTCTAGATACAGTTTACAGCCTGTTCTCTCTACGTCCATCTGTTGCATTGCTCAATATGACTATTAGACCAAGGCCTTTGGGGCTATAAATGTAAAAAAAAAAAAAAAAGTTAATATTTGTTAGCTTTTCTTGGGGATTTCTAGCAGTAGGTTGGGGCGGATGAAGGTTGTTGTGGTTGTTCAAGATTAAGTGCAAATATCTGAAGCTTGTAAATGACATGTCATGTGCAATTTGAAGCTTCTGACAGACATATTAAAGTTGCAGGCCAAAAAAATCTCCTAAATGGTAATTTTACAGAAGAAAACAAAAACCTTGAGGAATCAAGATTCAAGATTTGAAAATGTGTTTCCAACCAAAATGTAACAATAAATTAAGTGCAGTACAATTCTTAGTGAACTAAAAAACGACAAACATGATATTTGTTTCTAATAATACAGTAAAATACAAGAGTAATGCAATGAATCTGGAATAATCGATACTGGTGTGTATTTTTTAGTTTCCAGAAATCCTTAGGTTTTCTCTTACAGGTTCTCTTCTGATATATTAGACGTTGCCTGTATTTCTTTACCTCTATCAGGGTGTTCTCAGACTGAGCATCTGCCAGAAGGTTCTCGGATGCTTCTTGTAGTCTTTTTTTTTGTGGTAAAGCAATGTATAGTTCTCTCTGTCCGACCACTTTGGCCACAAGTGCTCTCATTTTTTACCCACAATCCTAAAGCTGATTTACACAGTCTGGGTAAATTGCGAAGCCAAGCAGGCGAGGTCTTACGAGGTTGTAAAGCCACTCCATCATAAATGTTCCCTCTAATGGCTTTCAAATGTACAGGCGGCACACGTGACAATTTTCACATCAATTTGGAGAGTGTAAATAAGCCAGCCAGGCAGTGGACCATAAAAGTTTCCTCTGACATCAGAAGTGGACTGGAAATAGAAGTGGCGGTGCTTAGAGATGGAGATGTTGGGGAAGCATTAAGACTTAGCACACGTTGTAATTTTCTAGCTCAGCACCACATGTGTTACTGTACGTGTGGGACAGGGCCGTAAGCCCACACAGCCATTAACGTGTTAAATTGTATGTTCATTTAGTTCTGTGGGATGATGCTGCAAACTTTTCACCACATCTAAAACTTTTAGCACCGCTAAACACTAGCATGGCTCACGCTAAATAATGTCATTTTGTTTCAACACTTTCCCACCATCTGGGTCCTGCACAGCTCATTGCACTTTGGAAAGCGTCAGAACTTACTGCATCTGGAGACAACAGTTGGAAAGTCAAAGATCCAGGTCATTCTATTTTTACATAATGTATATGTGACATATACCCAGTGAATATAAAAGTACATGTAAATAGTGGTTTAAATGAGAAAATAACACATTTACTCATGTGACCAGTCTTTCTCTGCAAAACGTCATAGTGGTTCAGTTGTTTGAAGACTAGTTGATCAAGGTTCAGGCGTGAATCTGCCTGTTTGGACCACAGTCCTTCAGTCACCCCGTACCTTTGCAGGTAAGGATTTACATTCATGCATTAGATGGAAATAAGTAGCTTGAATTTAATGACTGATGGGGCATAATGACAGTAAAGGGTGACACATGACTCAAAATTGAGTTCCTTTCAATAAAAGGAATGAAAGGAAGAAATTTCACAGTCCCACTGAGTCCAACTCTTTTGTTGCATCTAAGCAACAAATAAATACTTTCAAATAAAATCCAAACAATAATCAAATTAAAAAGATTAAAGAGGAACCCACCACACTGAAGCACGTCATCACTCTCAGAACACAACCTTATTTCGCCTCTTGCATTTGCATTTCAAGACTGCCTCTGCTAAAGTGAATTTTTCAAAAATGTACTTTATAAAAATAACTCTGAGCTCTTCAACTTCACAGAAATCAAAAAGTGAGGGAGCAGGCATGCACAGAGATGACTGCCGGGTGGAGATAGAGAGGTAATCAAAATCAGTTCTACTTGCTCAAATTTAGAATTAAGTTTTACATCAGTTTCTCTGATGTCACCACAGCAAAGCAATTTTTCAGTTATATTTAAGGCAGGTGGCATAAGAATGAACTCATTCAGTGCATGGTCGACACTTCACGATCATCAACTGAGTTTAAATTACACTACAGTTAGCCTGTCATCACTATAACACTCCATTCCTCAAAGCTAGCAAGTTCCCAGCCTTTCACTTAAGACAGGTTTTACAGCTCAGAATATAACTGAAACAGGTTTGGCCTGAAGTACACTACCAATCAAGAGTTTGGGACACAGCTGTTACCTTTCTTTTTTTTTTTTTTAATATAATTCTCTTCTTGACGGCTTTATGCTCATTAAAGTTTTATGCTCAATCCCTGATATGAAGACCATGTTTTACTTAAATGATGGTACAACAGCTTACCATTCCTTGATGTGCTTACCACACAAATTTTGTCCTCAGACTGTATAAACTAGCTGTAAAGCCTTCAATCTGTATAGTGGAACACCTGATTTTGAAACATACTTCCTATAGTTAACAGCTGAATAGAGAAGTTTTAATGTGCAGGTTATTTTTACATGCAGAGACTTTATTTTGGGTGTTCACACACCCAGTTCACACTCACCCATGCCTTTACATACTAGACCATCTGCAAACAAGGATGGTAAGGGGAATTATGAAAAAGAGCAAAAGAAAGGGGGGGAACGTTTATTGCATTTATTGCACTCCTTCATTTGTTCCTCCCACAGCAGAAAACACATAAATCAGAAAGAAGAGGGAGCTGCACTCTCTATAGGTCACCTCCTCCCCGTCCCCCACCATCCTGCAACAGAAGCCTGATCTTCCTCCACCCCCCTCCCACATCGCCTCAGGACGAGGCCGGCTCAATTTCGACTCATTCCGTGCCAGAGATCCACACTGGCAATTTGACCTGTCAGCGAAGCCATGAATCAAGCTGGAAAGGCATGATTAGTCGAGCTGATTTATTAGAAACACGTAAGGCGTTTTCTTTGCACAGGGTAGAGTAACCAAAGGCCCTCAGGGGGGTCAGGAGGGGGATGAAGAGGTACAGCTTCGAGTGGCACCTGGGGGTCCAGCCCAGAGGGGGGCCTTCACATATTAACAACATGTAGTTCATGCTAAATACATGTAGTTCATGCTAAATTGATGCTGTCAGAACAAAACCTTGTATCGCCATGTTTCTTTTTATTTAATTTGTTACACAATTTGAAAATAGCAGCTACCCTTCACCTCTTCTTGGGGGACGGAGCAACAGGATCAGTCTAAAATTATTTAGAAAACCAACTAACTTACATTGAAAGTTGGGAAGGTTTTTTCCTTCTTTGTGGAGATACAAGGTTCTGTCCTGACAGTGATGATATGCAGGTTTCAAGCCACAAGTTTCTGACTAAACAGTGCTTACAATCAAGTCATGTCAGGGCTCAGATTTAAGCAAGTTCAGTCAAGCAATAGCTCATAATCAACTCAAGTCACAGATAAGGATCAAGCCATTAGTTCAGATGGATGCCACGAAGTTTATATTTCGTACATTCAATCTTAAATATGGACTATGTCAGTCACAAAAGTCTACTTAAACATTTACTTTTTTGCACATGTAGTAAAAAAGAGTCATATTACAAAAAGAAAAACTTAATTAATGATCTTTATCAGACAGCTGTATATGTGGGTTAAATGTATTATTTCTTACTGTTATCATGATATTTGCCTTTGTAATACTGACATCAGAAGGCAATTTGCCACTGAGCTTCTAAAATAATATTTTATACTGTGGCTTGTGAGAATCCTAACCAGTTTTACTAATTAAAAAAGGATAACTGTGTAGTTCCAAAACAATCTGAATTTGTTTATATATCACTGTTTTCCAACCCTTCTTTATCCCTTATACTTAAACAGGCCATTTTCTATCATGCCTGTAGAGGCTAATACATATCAATGACCTTGGTACTGATTGGTTAATCTGTAATTTACTTTAAGACCCCTTATTACATGAGCATGAACTGTGAAGCTGAACTGCTGTAGAACAGGGAGATATATTTTAATGTGTTTGTTTTGCAGCATCACAAAAACAGTGAATTCCAGATAAGGTCTGGATTCTGTACATGACTGTCCTGAATGAGGAGTATTTTTTTAAAACTTGAGCAGCATTTAATCTTGTGAGGAAAAGTCTGGGAGCTTTTGATGGCTTGCCTCATTCCGTAGTTTAAAAAAAATGCAGCTCCTTTAAGAACTTTGCTTTAGGCTTTAGACTAGCATTCATGGCTGTTATTAGTAATAACATTTACTACGCTATGCAAATATGAATTTGAAACATCTGTAACTCAAGAATGTAGTCTCGCTAGCATCCAAACTGTGGGAATTTAAAGGCTGGCAAAGCGATAAATTTAGATTTCACTACTATAATAGTCCAGCATTAAACTCTGTTCCCCCATAACATAAACAATCAGGGCACTAAAAACAGAGCATTGAGTTTCACTTAACATAAATGATTTTAGCACTGACCCAATCAGACTTGAGAAAACTAGCAACACCTGACCCTTATTGATAATGGGATGAAATTATGTGTGGATAAACAAGGCGATAAACATATGTGTCTTAAATCTAGATCCGTTCTTGAGTTTTATGTATAAGGAAATATTTAACAGGGAAACTGTTACATATTTCTAACTCTTATTTTGGATTCAAACATAAAACCAGTGTTTGGACTCTAGACACTGGACCTTCCAGTTATAAATCAAATAAGCCCCTTTCACTCACTTTTTCACTTATCTAACAAAGAAATGAATGATAAGAATCTATGAGTTGGATTCCAGTCCACTTGCTTGTTGCTCTTACAGTAAGGCTGAGCTAGGTTTGCACAATATGTTCCTCAGGTTACAGAGCTTGTCAGACACATAAAATCTTTTCCAAATCAGTTGAACTGTTGTTTGGAAGACTGCGAGTTTGATTAAGTCTGACGCTTTAAATTATGTTGGAATCAAATTCATATGACTTTAGTAACTCTCCACTATGTAAGTAACTCATTCATTTCAACTTTCGAAAACACTTCACTTTTGACAGTCTTATGACAGTCTGACATATTTACTCATCATGTTTATGTTACAGGATCCAATAGTGTCTCGAAAAACTGTCCTTTGTAAATATTCAGAGTAATAAAAACTGTTTATTGGATATGCAATTCCTGAAAAGACCAGACACATGATTCTCAGCCTTGTTTATTGCTGTATTACCCATAGGAGTAGGAAAAAGCTACTCAAGGCCTCAGTCTTCAACAGTGTTGCTCAGAGTTCAGTGGAAGGTTGCCTTAAATTGAACCGGTTAGTTCACTGATTTGCATCATAGCATGCATGCCTAACACCTAAAGTCAGTAACAAATGAATTAAACCATCAGTCAAATTACTTCACTTCAGTAAAATTTACAGCAAAAAAAAAAACAAAAACTGAATTTGTGACATACCACTCGGGGGGCCCCCCACCCACCTGAGCAGTACTGTTTTGTACGCATAAATGCTCTATAGACTTGATTTATTTTTCATAATGTCTACATGAATAGTGCACTCCTAATAATAGATCAAAATCAAACATAAAAATACAATTATAGTGGCATATCCATCATCTCTGCTTTCTTGATTTGTTGTCTTATACCTCAACAAGGGGCTTAAGTGACTTATACTTCACTGACCTGGAAGCACAACTTTCTGAAGACAGAAAACTAATCAAAATTAGGATTTTAATAAAACTTGAATATATAGCTTATTATAGTATTATAGCTTTAATGTATAGCTTTTAAATTAATATCAGTACAGCTTTAGATAAAATTGTTTGATTCAGTTGGAATCCACCTTTTTACCAGTCCCCAAAAAACAGGGCTCACTCTTTGCCATTTATAGGTGGAGCAAATTATTTAATCAGAAGAGACTTCCCGGCATCGAGTGCCTTTAGGTGCCAAAAGCCTCTCCTTGTCACATTTTATAAGAGTTCTAGACACAACATAGTTTCCAAATCTGTTTGTTCAAGAGCTATTTAACAAAACATAAAAGTGAACTTACGAGATCTTTGCAATTATCTGTGACATTAACCAGCTTTTAATGATTCTGAGGAAAGCTGCTAATTGTCTCTTTGTCATATTTCACATGCCAGATTTAGCAAAGCCTGGCTAAGTCTTCTCATGTAACTTTCTCTTCCCGGCATACATCAATCACTGTACACACACCTAAACGGCAGGCTGTGTGAATAAACAGTACCGCGCTAGTATCTGAATTCAGTCACTCTGGAACACATAAGGTTCAGTGTGGTATATATTGGACATTACTCTGTAAAGCACAGGCCAGGGTGTAGCTTTGTTGACCTTAGCCATATTCACATTTTGGCAGTGTTAAATGTTTCGTCTCATCACATGCAGAGGTTGGATATGCCCAAACAGCCCAGAATAATTACACATTGGCTCTTGTGGTTGCCCTGCACTTCAAAAAGGACCCACACGGAGACTCTGCGTGAACTGGGACAGAGTTAGAGGAAGTTTGAGGATTAATCTCTATTGACACTGCCAAGAAAAAAAGATGTAAAAAAGAATTTGCATTTTTATTTATAGAATCTATATATTCAAGCTGGTAATATAAATATAATGACAGGAATGCATTTTTAATGTACTATAAATAGATTATTATAGTAAATAATGTAAAGTTTGAAATCTGGTGTCTAGCTTAGTGTTTCAGTGTACACACTTATATAAATTACTATGCTGTGAAAACGTTTTAGAGGTTCTAGGACATCACCAAATCACAGTGAGAGGTGTAGTTTACAAATCAATTGGAACATTGGTAAATGTTTCCAGGAGTGAGCAGCCTAGCGAAATTTCCCCAAGGGTTCAGCAGCAAATCATTCTGTAAGTAACTAAAGGTTCCAGGAAAACATCCAAGGAACAACAGGTCTCTCTAGCCTCAGTTAAAGTCTCGGATTGTGACTCCACAGTAATACATAGACTGAAGAAAGCAAAAGTCAAAGAAACATCAATGCACATCCCACTTTTGCAAAAGGGCATCTGGATAGTATTCTATGGAAAGAATGTAAATAATGGATTTCATCATGCCAGCAACACTTCATGCTCAAAAACCTACCAGTAAATGTAGATTAAAGAAGTTCTGTAAAGATAAGATGGCTCAAATTCCTCTACAATATAAACGGCTCATATCAAATTGTGGGAAAGGTTGCTTAAACATTTCATTCGTTTTAAGGGGGCAATTACTTTGTCACACAGTGATCTGCGGGCTGGAATATTTGATCAGAGTTGCCGGGTTTGGT
Organism: Brachyalestes nurse; assembly: GCA_037974405.1. Classification (NCBI taxonomy): domain Eukaryota; kingdom Metazoa; phylum Chordata; class Actinopteri; order Characiformes; family Alestidae; genus Brachyalestes; species Brachyalestes nurse. Next base: position 24,042,342 of record JBBPCY010000109.1, read on the forward strand.
GTCAGTCCCAGTCAGTAAAATGATGCCTAATTATTTGCTTTATTCATAATCATAATCCAAAAAGGCAGAATGGACAATTAGCATCTACATCTCAAATCATGACATATCTAAGGTCTAGGATCTCCTGGAAAAAAGTATAGCACATCTAAATACTACATAATACTATGTAAGTCAAATGGACCAAAATATGACAAAATGAAAAAAGAAAACGCAAAGTCTAAGGGTAATGTATAATATCAGCGTTAAATGTAAAATGTAATGAGAAGAAATTGAAATAAGGAACGTGTTCTAAATACCTTGAACAACCAGAAATATCAGACTTTTACAAACAATTTGTTATGTTACTGATTGACATTAATTATGGTGCTTAAAGGCTTATGTTATTTTTGGAAAAAAGGTCTTTTCTGACTGTTTTGGCAGTCAGGCTGCCTCTTTGTCACTAGTGTATTGTGTGTGGAGAGTAACAGGGCATTTGTGTGCCTGTAAGGTAATGTTAGTGATTGATGACATCAGGCCTTTAAGGCATAAAATTGCTGTAATGCATTACCTAATCTTTTCACTCCTTTCTTTAGCCCTGAAGTAGAACAACACTGAGCCTGTTTGCAAGAGACAACATTTTGTGTAATATACATACTTTGTTTATGCTTTGACTAAATGTGCACAAATTGGCACATACAATATATTCAAGGGGGTTATTAGACCTGGGGATAAGTTTATCTGTAACTTACATGGGTGCGCAAACACACACACACACACACAGTGCTGTAAAATTCTTAGGAATTTAGTGGACAAGCAGCTATGCTCACAATGTGGTCTAAATGTCAGTTCAGCCATCAGTTATGGTGTTGCAATGCTGCTTATTGCCTTAACTTGTCACCAGCTGTGCATCTTACTAAAACAATGGTCTCCAATTTCAGGACAATGTGAACTATTTCAACTCATTCTTTGTATGCAAACAGTTTGATTGGATCAAAAACAAGCTGTTTAAACTTCACAAGGATTGCTAACAAGTGGAAATGCTTGGCTTTTGTGTCATTCTGAGTCCAGGAATGAAGATCATTTTTTCCTGGACAAACCACCAAAATCCAGGACCATCCAGGAAAATTTGGGCAAAGTTAACACACAAACACGCAGATGCGCATCAGCAACGGAGGCTACAAAAACATCATGTCCTGACAGAACCTGTCCGGGCAGCTCCCAGAACAGTGCTTTAAAAGCCTTATTAACTTTCCTTGTTAATGAGCGCTGCACTGCAGTGCCTCAACACAGGCCGACAGCTCAGATAATCACGCCCCAATTACCTGTCACAACTAAAAGAATCTCCTCACAGAGCTCTGTCAAGACTCTCACGCGCGTAATTAAATCAGACTCACAGAAGACCAGGCTGAAGTTTTACGTGATAAGTCATCTGCATTCTTCAGCAACACTGAACTTCTGTTTAATGAGTCACTGATTGAGAACAGTGCAGTATTTCACAAATTATAGAGGCTTATGCAATGACATACATTCAAGTAGTAAAACAGTGTGCAAGGTTCTATGACGAATACAATCTGTATATGCATTTATCATACGAAAAGAGTCAGTAAGGAAGTCAGTGTTAGGTCAGGCCGTTTATTATTATTATCCATTTATTAGTGGTGTTATGTACACGCAAATGTCAAGATTTAATGTGTGAGATTTCCTAATGAGGTGAGTTCACCAACTGCACAACTGCTTAAAGACTCAAAGATCTGACCTCGCTGAAAAGTGATTTAGATTCTGTTTACATCATTCCGTTGCGTTGACTCTAATGTGTCATGGGTAGGTTGAGGGCTTCAGGGCCTGGCCTTGTTAAATCTGTTCCACCAAATGGTGGGAGGGTTAAGCCATAGAGACAAACAAAGAGGAAAAGAGACAGAGAAAGAGAGAGAGTTTGCCTTGCAGTGAAATGAATGCAACACAGAGGGCATGGTGGTGAGCGCGTGACCGTTAACCTCAGTTCTTCTGACTGCAGGCTGGGACCTGCCAGCCTGGCGAAGTGGTCGCTCATCAGAGAATTAGGCTTAAATCAGCCTGAGTCGTCTTGGTGCGGTTACAGATGGCCTCTTCCACTCCTGTTCTGCCCAGCAGAGCAAAAAAGTCCACACAAACAATAGACACATCACCCTTCTACATTCATGGGTTATTTTGTAATACTGATTTCAGAACTGATTTCAAAGCACTACTCGCTGTGTACAAGTCATTTAATGGTTTGGGCCCTCAATTTATCTCTGATATGTTTAATGTAGATAACCCTGGTAGGTTTCTCAGATCTGCAGGACCTTCTCAGCTAGTGCTGAAACTAACCATGCTATGTGGCCTGCTTCTGGAACCAACTACCCATCAGTATCAGATCTGCACCAATTGTAGCTTTAAAAAGCTGCTAAAATCACACTACTCTCCTCTGTCTTCTTTTAAATATTGCACTTTCAGTTTTCATTCATTGGTGTTCTATGTCTTCTTTTATTTATTTGGTCTATTATTTTATTTTATTCTATTATCTACTCTACTCCTGTAAAGCGCATTGAATTATCTTTGTGTATGATAATCTGTTACATAAATAAACTTGACTTGACTTGTAAAGGAAACAGTTATAGAACGATGATTACTCCAAGGTCCATTTGAGTGTTTAATTATTTCTTTGCACAGTTAAATAACTTCTTACTTTAACGAAGAAATGCTATATTTGTTTTTGTACAGCAGTGGTTCTCAAACTATTCCCCAGAGATCTCCACATTTTAGCACCAGCCTAATTCAAACATATGGATATGGACCATCTGGGGGTCCCTGAGGATCAATTTTGGAGCCACTGTTCCACTGGTTCTGTTATTAGGCTTGGAAAATTATACTGGGTAGAATTCACACGAGTGAAACATTAAACAGAAGTGCATGAATCAGAAACATAGAATACTCAATACTCCACATAGAAGACTGTGAAACACTCACAAAAAAGTGAGTATTTATTATAATTAGAAGGACATCTTAATTATGAAACCGAGTGGTATTTGAGGTTGTGTACTCTCTTTAGGTATTAGATACGTGACTTCATTCAGTGGTAGACCCAGAGGCTGCTGTCTTTTTTCTCAACAAAGAAGAGGACCACTGAGGTGAAAAAAATGAATATACCCTCTGCCTTAGGGTTCCTTCTATATATTGCTCGATATTCACTGTTTCAGACAGCAGATAGACCCAAGAACATGGAGACATAGCATTAGGGTTAGTGTGGGTGTAATTCCATTGTGTTGACCTTGTTGATGTCTGCAAAATCTGGACTAACTGTGAGTTACTGACCTCTAAAAACAACAGTTTGTACATGCAAAGGACGAGGTTATCTTCTTGAGGGTTCAGAGAATACATAGATTGCACTGTTGCAACCAAGGCAGTCCAAGAACAATAAGATGATGTGGTGAGTGAATTAAAACAGTTCCTCTGCATGGTGAAATCCCACATGGAGCTATTTAGGAAGATTTATTCCTGAAGTCTCCCAGAGCCAAGAGGGCTTCCATTCACAGAAAAGACATGGTCAAACATGGACCTGAACCTCACTGTAGATTGGTTATATTTCACAGACAGCAGTTGCTCATTCTTTTGCTCAATAAGTAAAGATTTTTGAGTCTTCTAAAGGTCACTTTGGAAAAGGTATACAGGCAACACTATAAAACTGAGACTTCCACAAGCAAAGAGGTCCCCCTCATAAACCTTAGCATGCAACTCATTACAGGGGATGGTAGACTTGCCTCTTCTTGTGGAGGCAGAGTAAATGCGCAAAGGGTGTCCAGCTTCTGGCTGTAGAACTTGATAGCAGATCAAGTTGCCGGAGCTGCTGCCGTTGTTGTTGCGAGATTCTGGTATCTGACCGCATATGCCTGGGAAGAATGGGTTCCCTTGAGTGTGTCCATTGTGTACGTCAAAGTCTTTGGTCATGCACAGATGCACACAATGAATAGGATACAATCGCTTGAGAGTTTATCCACAAAAGAAGAAACACTAAACAGATACACAATGACCAGGAACTTGGAACATAAAAGGTTCAGTGTTACGTACAGGAGTAAGACCTGATTTTGTAACACAAACATGAAACCAAGAAGCATTTAAGCTAAAAAAATAATGACAGTCCTAATTACAAGCAGGTATCGGTGCTCAGAGTGACAGAACACTGGAGAGGCATTTACTTTAGGTCACTGGTGCTCAGTACTGATCCTGGAGATCTACCGCATGCAGCATTTCGCTACAGACCTAATCTTAGACACCTAATCCAGATAATGAAGGCATTCTTGGGAATCTGAATATTAGAGTCAGGTGTGTTGGATCTGAACTCTTCAGGGTGGTAGATCTGCAGGACCAGGGCTGATCTAATGGATTGTATATTTCAGTGTTTCCTTTTGCTTCTTAGAGCTTGCAGCACAGTCTGAAGGTCTAACCCATGAAGGACTTTATAATCAGTTAATGAACTGGGCCAGTTGTGTTAAATAAATATATAGATAGATAGATAGATAGATAGATAGATAGATAGATAGACAGACAGACAGACAGACAGACAGACAGACAGACAGA
>JBBPCY010000109.1:24080774-24116208 GCA_037974405.1 Brachyalestes nurse
ATAGCGCTTTTTACAACCAAGTTGTCACAAAGCAGCTTTACAGAGTCCAGGTCCGAGCCCCTAGTGAGTAAGCCAAAAGGCGACAGAGGCGAGGAAAAACTCCCTCAGCATTCTGAGATTCAAGAATGGGGTTCTTCAAGATGTTCTTCAAGACCCAGATTTTGTCTTATAATAGAAAAGGACCCACTTTTTTCTTTCCGTAACACTAAAATACTAAACAATAACACTGAATGAAATAGAAAGACAACTTATAAACTTATAAAGGAAAAGCTTAATTTTTGTCAAATAATTGGTCTTTTCAGTATATTTGTGAAAGTAAAAAGTTAACTTAAACTAGGCCACAAAACTGTAATTAAACTGTTAACTTTACCTTTCGTCTGAGGCCTGTGACAAAAGGTCTGTAGTGAATATACTAGGTACAATGGATTTAATATGGGATACAGCTGGCATTTTGTAGGACACAAAGTTCAGTTTTGTTTACGTGTGAAAATACTAGTACCTTAGTACTAGAACCTAGAGTACTAGAGTGTTTGCATGGACAGCTTTTTTTCAAGTATATCAGTTAACCAACACCTGGCACACGGCTAGCCATAATAGCTGCACACTGCAGGACACACACTGATCTACATGTGTTTACAGTGTAAACACGTGAACATATATCTCTCCAGACATGTACACATGTTAAGAAATGTGGAAAGAAGCTAAGCTTCCTTCATTCTTCTGCAATATGTATGTCACACAAAATGTGAGAAAATTTTAACTACATTAACTTAAAACCTTAGCTTTTAGCTTGTTGCCTCCCACATCTGATGAGTCATTTCTGTTTGAGTCTCTACTGTAGGGATAATTTTACCATGGTCACATGGTAAAAATAAGATATTTGGCTTCCTAGAAGTAATGATAGCTAGCTGGCTTCTTTATTTCCAGCTAATGAAAAAAAAGGAACTATTCAAACTATTCCGTCCATAAAATTCCACCCTGAAGGCATTGTAGTTTTTCCAAAAGTTCCTCATTATACATCATCAGAAGAGTGTTTTCCTAAACTGGAAAATGTCATTGCGGAGACTGCGGATTTTCAAGGTTACAGCAAAAACACACCCACGTGAAACCAAGTGTATGCCCTGGCAAACAAGAAAGGACATCTAATTTACCACTTTCAAGGAAACATTCAAGCTTTCAAGGAGAGTGGGTGGAGCGTCTGAGATCGAGTTGTCTAATACTGACTAGCAAAGTAGGTGGTGTTGCTGAACAGTGGCGAAGGAGCCTGTGAATACTACTTGTTAAACTACATGTAAATACCACAGAACCATCCACGCGTTTCCCATCAGGTGTTTCTGAATTTAATACTTGGTGAAGGCACCAATAGCAAGAGTGTCCAAGAGAGCATAACTGGCTCTCTCTTAGTGGATAAGATAGCCCTCCCTCTTCTCTAATCACTAGTCTATCCAAGTGTCTTAAGTAACAAAACTGCGAGTGTGTTGTGCTGTCCAATGACTCTGTTAGGGGCTGTCCGAAAAGATGCAGTGGAACTCCATGTATCTTGGATAAAGCATGTACTAGCCTTCACTCCTCCAGTGAAGTGACCATTTGTCATATGTTAACACACTACAGCACACAGTGTGAACAGCAGGAAATTCTTTCTCTGTATTTAACCCAATTTACCAAGTGAAGCAGCGGGCAACCAGGAACACAACGCCCGCAGAGCAGTGTGTGGGGACAGTATCTTGCTCAAGGGAACCTCAGAGTGGTGTCACCAACAGTCCTGGGATTCAAACCCACAACCTTCTGATTGCAGGGACAAGTCCCCAACCACTAGACCACCAGCAGTAGGCACTGAGTGAAGAATTGGACACTTTTTTTGTGAAGAATACAGGATACCCCCAATAGGTCATAATAACAATAAAAGCAACAGTAATAATAATAATTAACAAAAATAACAAATGTATCATCCCCCCAAAAAGCACAACTTCATGCCACTGATTTATTCAGACGTTTTTCCAAGAAAGATAAACGTTCCTGCACAGTAAATAAAGCACCTTTGCATGTGGTATCTTTATTAACTTTAGCTACACTAGACATACCAAGAGCATGATTCACATTTGCTTAGGCTAAGAGCAGACACACAAAGTTAGTTTGTTCCTGTACACTAATGTATTATTCATGGATTCACCTGGTAGAATTCGACAAGTATCATACGCAAAACCTTTTCCAGTCTTCAGAACTGCTTTTTGTCTAACACACCTCAGGTAGCTCATCCAAAAATCACTTTTCCGGCAGCCCATTTAGGGGCAACCTTTTACTGCAGCTCCGCTCATGACCTGCTTCTTTTTATTTTTGTGCAACACGCGCAATTTTTCTCTGGACCATGGGCGCCGGTTTTCTGACAATTCATGCTGCCATGTCACAAAAATGCTACTGTAGCACAAATGGACAGCAGAGTCTATCGATTCATGCTACCCTGCCAAAAAAGGTTGGGAAACACTGGAACATCTTAATCTTCTCAGTCTTACAGTTCCTACAGTTTATAGTCAGTTTATAACAGTGATGACAAGAAATTTGAGAAAATATATTGTATTTAAAAATATATATTTTATAAGCAGTCTATCTATTCATGCTACCCTGTGGTGGAAAAATGCTTTACACTATGATACATATACACATACAGGTTACATATATACACATATACTTATGTATACACATACAAATGTCTATATTTATATTTTTTGTATTAGTTAAGTAAAGTGTACTTTTTATTTTATCTTGTTACATTGTAAAGCTTTTAATCTATTGTTTTGCTGCTCTTACCTTCATACTGTCACCTTTCTGCCGTAGCAATGTAATTTTCCCACTAATAGGGGCTAATAGGTTTATCTTATCTTAAAAACCATAAAAAAATAACTGAAGTTATTTCATTAAAACTCATCCTATTATCTCTGTATTTACTATATTTGACAGGGACTGTGCGTAAGACTTTAACTTTATAACTAGTTGTCGCTGACACACACAAGGCTTGGGCTGCTTATTCAAAAAAATTACAAAGTAATTTACAAAGTACTGATAACTTATGACTTTCTAGAAAAACGTTATTTCTATTCTCTGTACTATATAAAGCCCATACAAATCTGCACCAACTATAATGAATAAAGGAAGAATAATAGTGCTTTTAGTGCTTTATTTAAAAAGAAACAAACCGCAGTAAACACCTTGTAAACAATATGTCCTATTTACATGCTCATGTTCAAGAAACTAGAAATCTAAAATCTAGAGATTTTTTAGATATCAACGAGAGAGACACAGAGAAAGAGAGAGACAGAGAGACAGAGGGAGAGAGACAGACCGAAAAAGGCAGACAGAAACACAGAGACAGAGCGAAAGAAATAGAGAGACAAAGAGAGAGACCGAGACAGAGAGAGAGAGACAGACAGACAGAGAGAGAGACATAGGGAGAGAGAGATAGACAGACACAGAGAGAGAGACAGAACAACAGATAGAGACAAAGACAGAGAGACAGGGAGAAAGAAATAGAGACAGAGAGAGAGAGACAAAGAAATATAGAGAGAGAGAGACAGGGAGAGAGAGAGAGACAGTGAGAAAGAGAGAGAGAGAGAGAGACAGAGAGACACAGAGACAGACAGAGAGAGAGAGACAGAGAGACAGAGACTTGCTCTTGGTCAGTGAGCAGCATGACCCTGTCCCCCTTGTCACCGTATGCAGCTCTGTGTCAGACTGGAACAGGCCCGTCGACATAGATGGCAAGTGAAGTTTGCTTGCTTGCTGTGGAACATATTCTCTGTGTCAGCGAGACGTACACAGCTTCTTTTCATACGACATTATTTGCGGAGATGGATCCATCATCAGCTTTCACATTATAAGCACATAACACTGAATGTAAACACTGTGAAAGTTTCACAGTGTACCACTCACTCCCTGGTCCATACCCAATATGGACATTAATCTGCACAGTTTGCATAATTTTTTGTCATAAAACTAATTGTACGTACATATAATTACTTCTTAAGGCTACAGCAATTTAGTTCAACCATTTATGCTGAAGGTATAGGGGCATCTCAGACACCTCTGCTTTTTGAATGAGGCCCAATACAAGGCAGTCAATTAGAACAGAGGTCATTTGCACATACCAGTCTTAAAGACAGGGCAAAAAACAGCCCGTTCAATTATTAAGGATAAAAAGAGGGTGTAAAAAAGCAATATAAAAATTAATTATTTTTGGCAAATAAACCATAAAAGTAAAGGGAAAATGTAGGACACATGCTCTTTAAAGTTAATTATTTGCTTAATATGTCTTGGGGCATTTAGTATGTGTCCTTTGGTGGAGTTACGGGGTCTATAGTGAGTGTCTCTCTCGCTCTTGGTCTGACATTGTATAAAAATAAGTGTGTGTGTGTGTGTGTGTGTGTGTACTCTCCCTCTCGGAGCAGACGTCTGAGAGAATGCAGAGTGTCAGAAAAGATTTGGCCCAGATGGGGCACTGTGGCAACTCTGCCATTCACATCAGATCACACACACAACACACACACACACAACCCCAGAGTCATCCTCTCTCTCTCTTTTCCTCACCTCCACCCCCTCGTCTTTGTCTCTACCTCTCCACCCTCCAGCTCTTCCAGTGCCATCCCATCGCCTTCCCCCGTGGACATTCATTCACCCCCCGCCCTCCACCCCCAAAAACCACCACCAACCACGCCATTCCTGTCTACATCAATTTATCCATCGCTTCTCTTCGCCGTCCTGTCTTTCCTTGCCCTCTCTCCCCCATTCTCTTCCATCCTCGGTCGCTCAGCCTCTCCTTGTAACCCCCCCCACCCCTACCAGATTTTTTCAGAGAAAATAGCTGAGGGCCAGATTAGAGCTTTGGCTGCCTCTTTGCATTACCAGCTAAGATAAATATTTCCCAGGATGACTCCCATTGCCCGCAGGATGTTTACGCACACGCATGCTGCTCGATGTGCCCCCCTCCCACCTCTCTCGCTTGCTTTCTCTCTCTCATTTTCACCCACTTCCTCTTCTAGATGTCCATCCCTGCACATAGGGGTCAATTTCATTCACCTTCAGTCACCTCTCTTCTGACACGCTTGTGTCTGAACTCCTCACTCCCCTCAACCTTGGCCAGTGCGCCGGGCTGAAAGTGGCTAGGGCTAAATTATCTTAGCATATCCTCATGGTTGTGACAAGATCTTGTGTCTCCAAAGTGGAACAAAAATTGCATCTTTAACTGTAACAGTAATATAATGAGATGTTTACACAGCGTAAAGGGCACTGCTGTTCAAATGGTGTGAAAAAATAAAGAAAAAAAAATACTTATGATGTTTTGATAGAACAACAATGATATGCTAACACAGCAGGCTAGCAGCTGGAAGAAAGTCAGACCAAGAGGCAGAGCCATTGTGCCAAGTCAGGCAAATAAAATCAATCTGCCAAGTTGGTGGATGCGGGCAGAGGATCAAGACTGTTGTGAGTCAATATAGAAATGTAATGGAAAAAAGTAGTCCGCCTTGCAGGTGTGGGTTTAAAAGATCAGCTAAAAAAGTCAGTTATCCTCATCTATAATTCATTTCTTGCTGGGTACTAATCTACCACTATCCTGATTATCACCAGATGCCATATGCCACTTAATGCCATTCAAACAGGAACAGACTTTTGATACCACTTAGCAATAACAATAGAGTCCAAACTGAAATGCAGATCAAGTGACCATGCTTTATGTTCTTTTTATCCACTTAGCTGAGGTGGGACAAGCTTTACAAAAACACTTCTAAATCCTATTCAAATTGTATTCAAAATGCAGCACACAACTACAATTACTGTCCAAGTACCTGTTAGTTTGACGTACATGTAGTGTTTTGTATAATCCAGCCGACATCTGCATGGGGACAATCGTCATTCCAACCTGTCTAGTGTTGATTAGCTACAACACTGTCTAACTCAGTAGACCTTTGTTTAGATTTACTACAATATAAACTAGTTTATTTTTTAGTTAACTTTTTAAAGCTTGGGCAACTGATTGCCTTACTTTTCTTGGTAAATAAATAAGACAACGACAAGAACAACAATAATAATAATAATAATAATAATAATAATAATAATAATAATAATAATAATAATAATAATAATACAACTTTATAGAGCATACAAGTAACAGCTGTAAAAGTTCTTTACAGTTTTCCACCACTGATAAACAAAGTGATTTTCTCCTACTTCTGATACAGAAAAAATACATGCAAGAATAAATACATACTGTATATCAGCATCAATAAATACGAATGAACATTAAGAATATTACTTAAAATCATCTGAGGCAATAACACAGACCAAATTTCAAACTCTAAATACAAACAGAGAACTTTAATTAAAATAAATAGATATGCTTTCAAATATTTTAAAAAAGTGTATACTGGGCTTAACCAGATGATAAAATGTTGTAAAAGTTCTGAAACAACAGAGTGGACATGTGCAGTAACAAAAAGAGGCCACTTTTTCTGTAATTTATGGAGGGGATTTGCTGAGGGTCAGACCTCAGATAATGTGTTAGAAGATAAGCAGGCAGACATTCAGGGAACTTTAAGTCCATCAAGAGCGTTAAAAAAGTAAACTAGATCAGTTCTTTCAGAGGGTGGTGTAAATTCTTCGAGTTGTGATTATGCAAGTTGTTCGAGTTCTGATCACTGTGCTGCTGTGTTCAGTGCAAGCAGTAGAAGTATTGTTTTCTTTTCAAGCCCAGGAAAAAGAGCATTTCAATAATCAGTTCCATTTGTAACAAATAGGAGTACATTTTTTCTGCCTTGCTCTGGGACAGGAAGGGTCTAACTTTTTAAATGATACATGTAGGAACGATTTAATGCTGGAAAAAGTTGGTATACCCTAGATCCACAATTCTCGGGTATACTGTCTTGGTCTTGATCTTGATCTTCAAAAGAAATGGAAATGTGTAATTCCGGATCTGAAAACTGCATCCTGAAGACATAATCTAGAGATAACATGGAAAGTATTACACAAACCCTAGAAAATATTATTTACTGATTGATGGTTTGGTCTTCTCTGGCCCACAAAATAGTCCCTAGTGTGCTACATTTTACTCATCTCATGGTGAAATCCATTGATAGGATGAACAAGGATGGCAATAGAATGTTTTACACTTGATAACGAACTCATCAGTGATGGGGATTTCGCTTCGGCCAGTTTTCTTGCCCTTTGAGTCATCATTTGTTCTCACTGAATTTTGGTGGCTTTCCTCTCATTGATGAGATTCCATGAACAATACTGAGCCCATCTGAACCATCATCATCTCACCAAGTATTTTCCCTGCAATTGCAATGACTGCATCCTAAAGATTTCCCCATTGGTTCCTCAATGTCCATGTCTGAGAAATTTTGTAGCAGCCCAAACTAGTTTGGAAGCAGTTCCCTTCCTTCAATTTTTCTATGTCATGTTGTTTGGGCTATGTGGTTTTGCTTCTTTTGACTTGCTTTTACAGTCTGAGATGAAGGAAAGTTCATAAGGAGCAGTGGTCAGAACCAACAGCTCTGCCTCTTTGCATCCAAACATTAATCAACATCGATCAACCATTGTCTGCTAATGTAAAAACAGTCAACGTAGTTACAATTGTGGCCGGGAAATGAATGCCAGGTTTTCTTATGGGTGCTTTTGTGCAGAAATGGGTGCTAAGTGTTGCAGAGGCTGTTTGGGCTACAAAGTGTTAGAGGCATCTCCCTGTTGTCTGATGTTTGTGTCACTGAGCCGTGTTGTCCAATCACATGTTCCAAACCCTTGCTTGCCATTGATCTACACATTCAGAATAAGAATCAGAAAATTACTTCTGAGGAAATTACTTTCTTCCTATCGCCAATGAACCAAAACATGTCATGATTGGGAATGTCCTGTAGTTAGCTGTAGAATTTCTCTGCTTTAGCAGCAGTGTTTCTCTGCTTTAGCAGCTTCTTCCGTTGCTACATAGACAATTGTGGTTTTGACATGTCTAAACTGGAAGCATGCTGTGGTGATTCTTTCGTTGACAGGCTGCCAAACTAATGAGCACATTCGTTGCCTGCTTTATAAGGACCAAGCCAACACAGTATATATGTGTTGTTGGTCATTTCCAGTGTACAGGATCGTTTTCCCATTGCTGACTATGCTTTCATTACTCATCCATAGGATTTCACTGACGTTCAGGATGTTTAGGCAGAAGCTGTGCCAGTTTGCCACTAGTGTTCTCACATTCCAATAGTTGCCTTGGAGCTAAAGACGTCTGACCACATCAGATTATGGACCCCCGGTTGGATTTCTTCCAGTCCGATCATTGTGTCATTGTTGCTTTTGTGCCATTTCTGATGTTGAAGTTGTTGGTGCTTGCTTTCCATTTCTGAAGCATTCAGGCTTTTACGAGCTGGGTTGTTAGTCCAGACTCAACCCCTCTCCTTTCACATCTGGTCTTAAAAAACAAGCCATGACAGAGTTCATTTAGAATGAACTGAAACTAGGCAGATTGAAAATGAATTCCATTTTAGCCAATATCATTTAAAATTAATTGTATGGGTAGCAGTCAAAAGTAGATGAAGATGAAACTGAGCTTCATTAGGTTGACTGAGATTTTTGACTAAGGACTGTAAAGACTGTGCAACTGTCTAAGTTGCTATGATAAAAAAAAACAACAGCATTTGTGGTCAGAGCATAAGTAAGTCACTTAGAGTATAGAATTATTTACATGTTATCAGCCATATCAGATATTTAATATAAGAAAAATAAAAATCTACTAGCATTATCACTTTGGTGTTTATCTGCATTCTCACTCAAGTTAATTCTGTTAGAATCAGCAGCTATTATTTGCATTTCCTCTCTACATGGATCCCCACATTTGTTTAAACAGATTCATAACCTTAACTGCCATGGAGAGGTTTTATTTGGTGTATCTTATTAAGTGCAGCATATGCATTCACCACAGCACATTACAACATGTTAGAACATGACCCTTCTTTTCTGGTAACTGTCTCCCAGGGCACATACTTTTCCTGCTTTTTGGAATGTCATTGGAGCTTTATGTAGTAGAGCTAACAGCACTGGAGAATTGTAGAATCACTGCCATGACAAATGTTTCTTAGAAGTCATTTCATGTGGTGTGACTAATTAGGGACACAATAGGCTGGCTCAACTAAACGACAGGAGTGTCATACAAACCCTGGAGGGCAACAGTATTGCAGAGTCTGTGTGTGTCCCGGTTCATTTACCTTATGAAGAGCTTGATAATTAGATGATGAGGTGAATCAGGTGGGGTAAAATAGGGAATACTCTAAACTAGGCAACTAGGCAGTGTTGCAGCCCTCAGGACACGAGTCTGACAGGCCGAATGAATAAAGGGGTAGATTTCAGAGAACACTACGCAACTCTACTCTGATGTGTATCTCTCTCTCGCTCTCTCATTATATAGAAAAATAAACTATACTTTCTCCCCTTCCTCCATACCTTCTCTGTCACCACAGCCCAGAAAGGCTGTTTCCCAACACCCTGACGGCTTTTGATGAAGACACACCTCATTCTTGAACAACTGTTGGTGTCTTTGTGTGTGGTTAGGTCTCTGAGAGAATATGTAAGAGAGCTAAAGGGGCATTTTTCTTGGGAATATTATGAGACAAATAATCTTTCAGCGTATGGACTTAATATACAAACATGGTATACGTAGACCTATGTATCATTTTATGAGTTTCTTGTAACCAAAAGCCGCATTTCAATTTCCAGTACTAAGTTAAATTAGCAAGCGTATCCAGCTTATAATAAAAGCATCTATAGTGTGCAAACATACTGTACACCTATACACCAATCAGAGACATTTCTTGCTTTAAGTGGTAAAAGCAGTTTGTAGAAATTTTTTTTATCAAAATTAATTAATATTCTCACACAGAAAATGGTTAAGGTCAGAGGTCAGAGAAGGATGTAGAGTAGGACCCTCATCCCTGATGTAGGCCATCAACTTTTGTCGAGTAAACAGTCTGGTCAGCATGTGTTGTTAGTAAAATTCAGTACGTAAAACGTCATTGAAACAGCTACTGTTTGTTCTCATTTTATGGCAGATTTTTAAGACTCTATTCTCATGACTAGCCATGCGATGACTTGAGGACCAATCATCACATTCTATTGCAAATAGTCGCATTACAATGATTTTTACGACAGTTTTGGCCCTTCAACATCAAGCCCAAACATGTGGCCGAGTTGTAAACCAGGCAACAAAGAACACAACATGAAGTGAAGAGAGGCACATCGGGAGGGACTTAAGACTTAAAAACCTGAAATTCTAGTCCTTGTGTGTGAGCACATGAGTAAGCTGAAGCATTACTGCCAGCTGACTGGGAACCTTCAAAACAAAATTGTTCTCAAAGCCATAGCCAAAGTGAGGCTTAAAGGAACAGCCATGTCACAAAACACAAAAAATGTCTTCCACGTAAATAGGCCATGCTGAACCGTCTAAGAAAGAACTGGATAAATTCTTGTGGCTTTGTTGTGCTTCTGGATGAGTAAATGGCACTTTGATGACTAGGAAAGCCTGTCGTGCAGTGGCTTTGGAAACGGTTGGGTTTTTGGGATAGAATACAGTGCCTTGTTTCATGTCTTGTTTTTGCCAGTTTTGTTCCAGAATACTAACACTAATCACACATTTGCCAACACTCTGCTGACGTTATTTGTTTTATCCAAGACTACACATCTTATCTAGGACCAGTCTCTACTACACTATATGAGCTTATGTTCTGGAATAGACCAGCATACACAAAGTATGTCTAAAGGTATCGATCTAATTTAAGATTCTTTATTTATCACATGCATAGTCATACAAGTACAACATACAGTGAAATTATTTCTCTGCATTTAACCCATTCACAAAGTGAAGCCACTAATGAAGTGGGCTGATAATGAGGCCCGGTACCTTGCTCAAGTGGTGACACTAGCAGTTAGGATTTGAACCCCAATCCTCTGATTGCAGGGTCAACACCCTAACCACTAGGCTATCCAGCTGCCCTAATTTGTGAATTGAGGCATGTAAAAATACACCTACTGCTTACACAAGTGTTCATCTGCACACACAGCTTGTATAATCTCCTCAGAAAAGCACTGCCAAGAGAATGGGAGCAACTACTCATGAATCTAGGGTCACCAGGTCCAATGCCAGGCGTTGGCTAGAGGGGTAAATAAATCCCTCCGGCAATGACAATGGAGTAGCAGAACTGCATTCTCTGGATTGAAGAAGCCCCATCCAATACCTTTGGGATACTTGTGGTACAGAACAAATCATCTTGTAGATGAATGCAATCAACTCCTTCCCACAGTGTTCCAACATCTAGTGGAAACCCTTCCCAGAAGAGTAGAGGCTGTTCCTGCAACTCTCCTAAAATATACTCAATTTTAGAAGAAATGAAGCCAGCATCTACAAACCATCTATCAATCTCACTTATTTTTGGGCACATATTTTATGTTGGGGTCCACTACAGTACTAATTACTCTTGAAATTTCATTATTTCATACTTTATACTTCATACTTCCTGGAAAAAGCAGTTCACTGTGTAAAACACAGAACTTGCAGAAAGGAAATATAGTTAAAAAGTAACAGTCAGACACAGAAAGCACTGTTTAAAATACACATCACCGTCCTTGACTTTAACAAGACTCACTTATAATGAGCAGGTAATGCTGTTTGTAAACTGAGAAATTAGCCAGTTCAAACAGAGCTACCCTAATATAAGAGCTTTAGGAACCAAATGTAAAGCTTTTAGAGCTGTTTGTTAATGGAAAACTGGTCTGGCCTGTTTTGAAGAGGCTGGTTCTCTCTTTCTTCAGCCCTGGGATGTTTTATCCTCCAGGTTTATGTTGGGAGGACTAGCTGCTTCCACAGACTTGTAGAAAGTCACGTGATCAGGCAGACGCAGGGAGAACACACGCAGGTGACGCAGGGAGGACGCGCGCGCGCAAATTACGTTTTGAGTCAATGTCACGCGTTCTCTTAAAAAATATAACGCGAGTAACGCAATTAACGCAAGTACTACTAAGTCAGTAACGGTAACGTGGCGACAGAAACTGAAAGTATAGCACGTCCTTCGTTACACGAAAATGAATTTCCGATACTGTGACGGGTTACAGTGTTTGCCGGATTCCCTGTTTTCTCATAGTAATGAACCACCTCTGCTTGTGTTTTTGTAGCTTTGCTGAGGTCAGTTTATTTGAACTGCATGTCCATCTCTCTGCCATCTGCTCATCCTCCTCTTTCTCTCTGGAAGGCCTGTTCTGTTTCTCTGTTTGTGTCTCTGATGTGCCAGTTTCCCTGTCTCTGCAGAAGTGGCCGTGTCAGCAGCGCCCTTGTCTGTGGCAGTCACGCATGTGTAGCCTTTTGAAACCCAGAGGAGGCAGGTGTGTGTGTGTGTGTGTGTGTGTGTGTGTGTGTTTGTGCATGTCTCTCTCACTCTCTCACACTCTCTCTCTCTCACACACACACACAAATACATAAACGCTCAGCTTGGCAGCCTACCATCATATGTGGGGGAAACTGTTAGAAAAATGTCCACATCAGAGATCACATCTGCAAACACTGATCCAAAACTGCTGATAACACGTTTACCCAAGCATTTAGTCCTCTCCACTATTCTGTGGTCATGAGAGTAAAACTGTCTGACACTCATCATTAGAAGCATCAGCTGCTCTTTACACAGTGTGAACATTTGAATAGACTAACAGAAATCTACTGAAATTACATTAAAAATCTCAGTACTGTAACATACATTTATGGTAAGAATTAGTTTGAAATAGTGACAAAATATATTTTCACAGTACATGACATCTTGATTAGGGCTGCCATGATCATGATTAGGGTTGCAATGAATAAAATAATGAATAATAATATGATTATTCAGCCCTTTTTAATTTCAGTGTGATTGGGAAAACATAGGATATTTTGTCTGCAGTGTGACATAGCCAAATGTTTCTACTATGTTTAACACCCACTGGTGCAAAGTGATGTCATTGTCGTTTAATGTATTTTTGTATATGTAATTTTTTTTTCAAAATGAGAAAAATACATGACTGAAATAAAATACTAGCAGCACATGTAATCAACTTCTATGTCTTTTATGCAGTCACGATCCTGTTCACCACTTATTACTGTTTACAGGCTCTCTGGTCTAAATGAATTTTTATGACACATGCAGATGTTTCGTGTCCTAGAATGATAATATCTATCATTTGTCTCCTTAATGATATCACACTATTTACTGTTTATTTTCAACATTGGTAACATTTCACTATATGTGGCACTTGTATTAATGTGTATGGGACAAACACATCTTAAATCTGTCTCTAAATAACACTGTAATTCTGGTAAAGTATAATGTGTTGCTATCAAGATGACAGACAGACAGACAGACCTTGTCTCTTAGCTGGAACCTGATCTCTTATAATAATTATGAGAAAGGGTTGTTCCTTTAGTTCCACTGAATAAAGTCGTAAAGAAAGTATGACAACTATCCCTCAGACCTTCCTTTTACCATTCAGAACCTTTCGTGTGAGTTCACAAGAACTCTCTCATTTCACCATACCTGAAACACTGTGGCGAAGCAAATATTTGTTTACAGTCATAAGCTTAGTGTATTTTCACAGTGGCCCATTGATCTGGTAGTACCTTCTCTCATTTTGCTACTTCTGCACATCTGCCTGTTTGTCTTTTTTAGTGCTTCTCTTTCACATTTACACTCCTGAAAACTGTTCTTGGCCTGGATATGTGGAACTAGCAAAATAACAAAAGATGTAGAACCACATTATATGGTGGTCCTTCATGCTCACACATCTCATTTACATGAGTTTCGTTTGAGGTGTCCATCTTAAAAAAAGGGCAACCGACAAAATTGCAAAGTGTGATATTATGATATATATTTTGGTTATTCGTCATAGGATCCGTCATTTTCATAAGCAGCGGATTAAGCAAATTTTGAGCATCCTAAGCTGTCCTAGTGCTGTGTCACCAAAGCAGTGTCTTTTTACAGTTTTCAGCAGGCTTCAAAACAAAATTCATTTGAATACAAATTATTTAGACTGTTGTAATTCAGTCAAATGACAGTTTACTTATGATCAAATGTCATTGGCAAGTGAGTCTTTAGCATGGTGAGGCAGGTCAAGGCCTGTTAATGAATCTTTCTCTTCATGGCCTCAGGAAAACACTGCACTGTTACCTTTATACATTTGGATTGAAATATATCAACAGTTGTAAGATAACTTGGCCAGGGGCTTACTGAAGAAGGGGGGGGGGGGGGGCTTAAACTGGGGGGGTTGCAATGGGGAAATGACTCTTCTTTGGATTAGTGATATAATTGTGGTATGTTACGTCAGATGTTTCATGCAAAGAATAGAATGCAAAAAAATACAAGACTTGGTAAAAAGGCCACATCTTATATTTTCTGGTTATGTTTCTGCTTGCTTAGTTTTTTTCCTGAAATCCAGTTTGTGACATTTATGCTGATGTATGTACCGGAAACAGATATAATAAAATGGCTGTTTGCCTTTAAGACTTATGTAGCTAAAGTTAATTATGCTAATTACCTCTTTTTGGATTGCCTGCCCTGCCTCTAATAGCTGAGATGTTAAAACACAGATTTGATATCTGACACAATTCTGTATTCATTCTGTATTCGTTCACAATCACACTGTTACTGCTTTTTTCGGCTGCACTGTATACTCACCTGTCCTGTAATACTGTATTGTTTGCTCTTGTGTTATGCTCTCCCTTTCTCTCTTTCTCCCTTTCTCTCTCTCTCTCTCTCTCTCTCTCTCTCTCTATTTCTCTCCTTTTACACTCTATGTACTCCTGCCCTGTCTCCACTTGTGTACTTTTGTGTTATTTCTATTTTTGCTCTTTATGTTGCACATTGGTCCTGGAAGAATGTTGTTTCTATCATTTTGTACTGTTGAAATGACAATGCACGCCTACTTGACTTGACTTGCCAATACTTAAACATAAAATTAAAAAATAAATAAATAAATAAATAAATAAATAAAAAGGGGGGGGGGCAACAGTGACTATGTTCTAACAATTATGCTGCAGAATCTGGAGAGGTTACAAAGGGACAAAGAGGTGACAATTAGTATAAGCTTATATATCTGTGGGGTTTCGTTTCTCATTCATAAATTGTAGTATTGGATTCCATATTTTGATGAACCTTTTAGTACTGCCTGACAGATCATACCTTAACCTCTCAACATGGAGAACTCCTTGGAGTTCCCTTAACCACATTTTAAAACAGAGGGCACTGTCTGCTTTCCACAGTTTTAAAATACATTTCTTGGCAATCACCATACCATATACCAAGACTGGACAAATGTTATGATCAATTTTCTCCAGAGTAGTTGAATAACCAAATAACGCTGTTTCAGGGTCTGGCAACAAATTGATGTTGAATATATCTGAGTACCATTTAAATATGGAACACCAAAAATCCCTAAGTTTAGGGCATAACCAGAAGTGGTGTGCTAGGGTGGCCTCTGCCTCCATACACTGGTCGCACATAGGTGACATATCTGGATAAAATCTATGCAATCTCACTTTGGCATAATGCAGTCTGTGCACAACCTTAAATTGAATAAGCTGTAATCTAGAGTTAATAGAACAGGTTTTAATTCCACCAAGAGTATTAGTCAAAATGTCACTATCAATCTTAATATCCAGCTCTGCTTCCCATGCACTTATTTTGTCTGTAGACGTATTCAGGTTACCAGCAAATATTCTAACAAGATCTGAAATTAAATGTCTTGCGTCTGGGGGTCCCAACAATAACTTATACAATGAGACATCCTTTGGAATGGAATCAAATGCTGGTATTTTCTGCCTTACATAACTCCTCAGTTGTTCCTAAAGAACTGTGCATGGGGAAGGGAAAACTTTGATTGAAGCTGTCAAATGACATGAAGCGTCTGCCAACACAAAGATCTTTCAAGGTTATTATACCCTTTTTACTCCAATCATTAAAGGTCAAGTCTGTTAAGGATGGCAAGAAGGAATTGGTATGTCACATGAACTGATGCGTCAGGGACCAGACTCTTTTTTTCAAAGTAAAGAAAATTGGCTTTTCCACAATATAGACCCTTTAAATAGCATCCCAATATAAACCAATGAGAAAATAATCATGAGAAATATCTGAAAAGGCCTGAGCCGAAAGGAAGTATAGCTACAGTTTGCAACCAACCCCCACCCCACTTTCCCAACCCCCAGTCGTTTGACCCCACCATCCCCCTTGAACTTTTTTTACAATTCAACAACTAGCACTGGGTCCCGAGGCATTTACTCTTGCACTGAGCTCTGCTCCCGGCAAGAATTCAAGGGTTAGTGAAATAATGTTGGGTTCAACTTGTGATGACTGTAAAGAGCTCAGTTAGCTCATTTATCCATGAACCGTGGTTTGTAGTTTGCCCTCAGCTCATTGGGAAAATGTCCTTAAGAGTCAGAGAATCATGTTCTCAACAACCTGTCCCTGTAAATAAATAAAGGGCTAAGGCTGTTAATGTAACACTTCCCAGTCTTTCAGACTTTTCTTTGCACCACTTAGCATCTCAGGTCTTAGTAATAATGGTAGAAAAACTACAACTCCAAAATGGCATTTAAAAATACAGGCCACAATAGAGATTTACTTTCCTTCCTTTGGAATCAGATTTCAAAATATTGTGATTAGAGGAATCCATGCAGAGGCACAAAACCCCTGAGGTTACATGTGTGGAGGAAAAGAATGAAACATCAATTCGCCCAGAGTCAGACAGTACGCCCTCACACACACATACACACACACATACACACACATACACGCACACACATAAACAAATACACACACACACACGAGCAGAAGGAAAGCAGAAAGATGTGTCGGTCCAACTAAAACTAATCCATCACTTACATTTTTGAGTGATTTAATGAAAAATTGCATTTCTAGAGAAACTTATTGAGTTGTGATTGAAACCAGACGTCTGATGTCTCTTAAAGCTACCTCTTAAAAGGTTTTACATCAATTGGTTTCAAATCTGATATGTCTCTGTAATTGAAAGTTTGAAAACAAATTGAAATCAAATTGAGAACAAAAATACTATTTTGCTTATTTTTTTAATTATCTAAGGTAAAGTTAGATGTAGGGTGTGTTAAGGCAAAATAGGTCTTAAAACACCCTTTTTCAGATTTACTACCATCAGATTTTACCATCATCGCCTAATAATGATAATAATAATTATCATAATAATAATATTGCATTGAAGAAGGTTCACAGAAAGTTTCTATCAGGCTAAAGAAACAGCCCCGTGAGTCACAGTGCATAAAGGCATAAGGATATGCTAATGTACATCAGTATTCATTTCATTATTTTATTCTCCTCCGTCCATTCTCCTTTATTGACTTTGTGCCCCGAAACCAACACATGAGAAATATTATGACAAAATGCAACCGTGCATCCAGAATGAGATCCTGCCAGGCACTGATCATGCTGGAGATAGCTAGCAGGTAGAGAGCATTAAATTCCAGTAGACCTGACGGAGCAATACTCTCACTGGCTCTCTCCCTGTTGTTTAAAGAGCATAGCTCTTTGACAAGGTGACACTGACACGTTTCGTCAGCGTGCAGCTTCTTTATGTTCTGCTCTTTACACTGGACTGTGGCCAGCGTCTACTGTAAACACGGCGACGCCTCCTGCACAATAAGCCAACACAGACAGAGTACATAACAGGCTCAAACCCTCCTCCACATCACGCAAAAGAATGTTCAAGATTAAGATTCGGTATATGGCAATATACACATGCTTAGAAATGCATCCATGTCTTTGTTCATGAATAATAACTATAAAAACATGGAAACAGGCCATAGAAAATTACAAAGTCTTTGACGTTCACCCTCTCAAATGACGTTTGCGCTCTCAAAAATATACATTACTGAAAGGGCCAAGGCTTGAAGGTATGGTTCTAGAGGGAAAAAAAAACAACAACTTTTAATTAACATAGAAGGTTCTACAAAGAGTCTGGCTAAACCAAAGCAGGTACTTCAGGGCACCTTGATGAATCATTTTTGTAAACGTGACTCTGAATTGATAGAAATAGCTGAATAATTTGGAAGATTTCTCTCTAAGGACGCTGCTTTTTTGCATTAGTCCTCCAAAAAGAAGCCTTTCGAACAACTTTACTGTTAAAAGTGTATGAGAAAGTTTGTTAAAGCTCTTAGAACAACCAGTTTTGCAAACGTGGTTCTGAAGAAGGATTCTCCACATGATCTGGAAGGTTCCTTATTCGGTTTTTCTGTCTTATCCCCCCAAAGAACTCTTTGTGGCACCTTTACATTAAAGAGTTTCCAAAGTCCTTTGGTGGGCTTTGGAGAACTGTTTTGTAAATATGACTTATTGTAAATATAAACTTATTAAAGTTTATAGAACCTGGTGGTTCTTTAAGGAGTCAGCAGTGCTTCCTAGTTTTCTTCCAAAAGGACCCTTTCTGGCACCTTTACTTTTAAAGGTAGCTGTTCTTTAGTAATGAACCCTTTACCTTTACTCTAAAGAGTGTTCATGGAGATTTTTAAGACTTTTTGAGAACCATTTATGCAACTGTGACCCTGAAGAACCTTTTTGAAGTTGAAAGCATCTCTATGTAATCTGCATGCCTATTTAGGGAACCAGTAGTGGTTCTTCCATGAAATTCCTCAAAAGAACCCTTGTCTAGCAACTTTATTTTTAAGATTGTCCATGAAATGAGACTTTAAGTCAAAAGTTGCGAGTGAAAGCCTGATTGAGTGCTGCATGTTTGCTACATGCCTCATTTTCCCACAGCTGAATTAGATAACATACTCCCCTTTTTATGGGCATGCAGCTGTGTCACATTTTCATGCAGTCATTCCCGCGCATTTCACTATTATTTAGAAAACTTGCCCATCCCAAATCAGGGTGAGATAACCGGTATCACGACACTTTCTGGTTTGAATCTTGGGTTTTTCTTTTTGACTCTGCCATGAGAAAGGTGCTCTGGACAGTCTGGGATCTCCACTCATCACTTCTTCTTCTTCTTCTACTTCTTTCCACCATCTTGCGTGTTACAAACAAGTCTGGACAGCTTGCATCTCCCCCTCTTTTTTTCTAGATAAACACATGCAGGAAATGAGTGTGGTTGGGCTGTGATTCACCCTAGACTGGAAACACTTATTGTCTGAGAAACTCATTCAAGCTTTCAGACATTACATGATTACTATACTAGACAGCATCTTATGCTGCTGTTTACCCTATTTGTTTCCTTTAACGACTGAGCAGAGATGGACTTCCTCTCATGTAACTGCTAATTTTAGCAAGTCTTTATGAATGTGGTAAGGTTTGCAATACACTAGAGGGTTCTATGAGTTTCATCTTAAAGTTGTTTATGGCGAGCGCTCATGACTGGAGATTTATCTCGGAACCTACGTTGGTTGAATTGTGGGGTCGGTTATGGCTCAGCTGGAAGTAAAGTATTGTATGAGCGCAGGGTCCCTTAAAGGAATACTTCAAGCATCGGTAATGCTAATGTTGCTAACAATGAATGAAGGCCAGTAGTAAACGATTAGCATCATTCAAATGCGATCATCAGTTGTTGACGACTATCTTCCATTCATTGCAGTAATAGCATGTGTGGTTGAACTATTGCTTTAAATCCTGATGTGCTTCTCTCTTTCTCTCTCTCTTTCTCTCTCCCTCTATCTTTCTCTTTCTGTTATAGCTAGTGCTATCAGCGGAGAGTCTAAAAGCCCCAGGGCCTTTCTTTAGCCATGCAGGACAGCTGGTTAGTGGCACAGAGCAAGTAATGAGTTTTACTTTTAGCTGAACCACAAATGCTGGCTGCCTCCAGGCACCTATGCACTCTCTAACTCTCTCTCTCTCTCTCTCTCTCCCACTCATAATCTCGTTTTCTGACAGCTCTTCATGTCGTCCATCAGAAATAAACAAAAAAACATTGCCAAGTAAAGATAAAAGTCTTACATAATCTAATTCAATAGAGGCTGGCTGTTTCAGGTCCTAGTTGTCATAACTGAGCATAGCTCGGGATTTTCTGATGGCTATCAGTGTGAGGTTATCTCTGCTGATTAGCGACTCAACAGAAGAGCGCTCGACCAGCCGAACAATACCTGCTATTCTGAGAATTCCAGGGCAGCACTAACGCTTGCTTAAGCAGCCCAGACGAGCAGGCTTTTCTTGACTTGGACTATACCTACTTTCGTGACATTTGTGAAGTCCTAAAAAATGCCAATAAGCAGATTTAGTTTGAGCTTTTAATGCATTTACATCTAGATCTTCAGTGCTATCACTGATTATTAATATACAGTGTCCCAAAACCTTTTGCAGCATAAAACTGGAGTTTTATCCAGTTTTATTGGTCAAGATTGGTACCAAACAGGCCCTAATGGTAGTGGAGGGTGTTTTTCTGTGTCTTTGGTACCACTTGACACCAGCAATGACGCAACTAACATGGAAGATTTTAGCCAAATTAGACCCTTTAGAGCGGTTTCTGTGTGGCAGTTCCAGATGCCTCTCAAGCAAGTAGAAAAGGAATTGTAAGTTCTGTTGGATCTTGTGTGGATCAGTTCTTTCATTTGACTGTGCAGTGGAAAAATGCACAAGTGCAGCGCAAACATTTTTAAAAATGTAAATATATGTGCATGTATAATGCGGCCAGACTAGCATGTATGTTGGCATACACTAAATGAAAGCAAATAAAACAGTAATACTTGAATAATGGTAATTGTTCAAATTTGCCTTTCATTTGCTTTTTACAACATTAGCATCATTGATTGTGCTATTTCTTTATTTCGTGTTAATATAGTGAGGATTTTGAGCATTTTTTACCAGTACTGAAAATAAATGTAAGTAGAATGTGTTTATCGAATGCATGTGAGAATGGCCAAAGTGTACTTTGGTTTAACATGCTCTAGTGTTTGGAATATATTTTGGAATATACTCTGTCTTTATTTTCTCTTTTTCTTTGTAAAGCAAGCCTCACTGACCCCCACCATTCTTGGAACTGCAATAGAAAGTTTACAGTCATGGCAAAGTGATGCCATTCCAACTGCACTGCTGTGAAAGCGTGCAGGGACATGCAGAGAAACATGTTTCCTTTTCAAACTGCAGTGCATTGCAACAGACACAGGGCAGCCATGCATGGAGTTTGTGGAGAGGTGTAAGGTCCAGTTCTGAAAATATCATGTGCTATGTTGACAGAAAACAAAAGGAACTCAGCAACAATGCACTGCCTATCTGTCGCCTGGTCGGCATCCCATTTCCGTACCCAGTGTTACCAAATAGCATGGCTTTCTTTGCATTATGGAAAATGTTTCACACTTGATGGAAACGTGAAACGTAATTAGCGATGGTGTCATTTTAGTAATGATTAGCAAGTCTAGTGACAAGAGAAATGTCAACACAAGATGTATGAATAATACAGTGTGAAGGTCTGTCAGGATACGATCAATAAATGTCATCACTGCTCATTATTAGTCCCAAAAATGTCCACATCTGCTTCAAGTGTGAATAAAAAAACTGATGGATGAAGCAAAATGATGGATCAAAATTGGTGCAGTTATAAATAATAAAACTGCTTAGCCCATTTATGTCCATATAGGCTTAAAATAAAAATGACATCAATAAAATATATAAATACATTTTTAAAATTACACAAAATAAAAGTGGAATGTTCTGTGACATTTTACTAAAATGTATAAATTTAGTTGCAGAACACGAGAATATCACGCATCACTTAACTGCTATACTGTTTTCTATCCAGTATAAATATATTAAATTGATTTAGTAGGTAAAGTTTTGCCGGAAATACTTAAGTCTTGCATTATCATTTGTTTTAGTGGACGTCACACAAACCCTCCTCCTCTTGTTTTGTTTAATTCTTGCTGTATTTTGTATGTTTTTTTGTCTGCTACCTCAATTTTAGACATATCTTGAGCCAGTGCAGGGGAGACAGAGAAGGCAGGGCGTTAACAAAAGACAACTTTAGAAAGTCGGCAACCAAATATTATGATTCATTCTGTTGACGCCACCATGCAGCTCTCCCAGAATCGAGAGAATCTGTTGGGAAGGGAACTCTGACAGGTGGTTCATAGACTCTCCTTCTCATGCCCCCCCTACACCCCCCCCCCCTCCCATCCCAAACACACACACTTATGCTCAAGAAATTGCACTGAATTAGGAATGATTATCACCCACTAGCATAACACCCCTGGGAACTGACCATGTGGGCTTTGACAATATAGGATTAGCAGGCCGATCTGGTCAATGATACACTTCGGGAGGACTTGTATGAAAAGTCTGAGTTGTTTTCACTAGTTTGCTGAATATATAAATGAGAAATACATGTGACTGTGCCATTTAGACACTTAGCATTAAGTTAGCAAGGCAGCATATTTTTGACCAGTTTGGTGGACGTTGGGTCTACATTGACTGATGGGGGACAGATGCATTTAATTAAATCTGATGAATAGCTTGAAATGTGCTCCTTGTATAGCGAAAAAAAGCAAAAGTAACTTCCAACAGGAATAATTTGTTCTTGTTGAAAATAGCAGAGGAACGTGTACCTTATTTCTCTAAGAGATAAGTGAAGGACTCGTATTTATGCTGAAGGACTAGAGGAGCCATGCCGTTCCCTCAGAAACACAGACATCTGCTGTCTACCAGAAGAAAAGCCTCTGCAGCACCGCGCTAGCCTAATTAGCAGTATTTTGCTAGCGAGGGAGGGACAGCGGGAGGGGTGTTTGGGTGGCTGGCCGAAGAGAGATTGAGCCAGGCCACCGCATTCCCACAGAATAAGTCAAGGCGGAACAAAAAGAGGAGTCACTCCATGCTCCCATGTCTCCTCTTTCCCAGCCCTGCTCCTCCTCTTCTCTTTCTCCGGCCGTTTACACCCCAACCGATGCGGCAACAAGCGCACTCCTTGTCTGTAATTTAGATTAATTCCTTCCACATTTTCTCCAGGGCTTACATGTTCGCTCCCCTCCCCCTTTACTTTTATGCTCTTGTTATTTGGATTCCTTGTACCCGCAAGCCACCCCCCACCAGGCACCCCCTCACAGCTTTTTGCTGGCCAGAAAAGAGCTACAACACTCCCTGCTCCCCCCAATGCCTACGGCCAGGTATAGGCCAGCAGCCTGGATGCATGTCAGAGCATAGCACCAGTTGTGCCATTATGGTATTCGACTGTACATATCTTAGGCTGGTGTGTGTGCTGATGGACACATGACAAAGCCTATTTAATCTAAAGGCATTACCAAGTGGTTACAGCGGTTTGGAGTTTCTGTTCCCATTAGTGTTCCTGCAAATGACTCCTAATGTAAACCAGGTTTAGGGGAGAACGAAATTCAACGCCGCATGCCTCCATCAAGGGGTGTGGTGCAGCAAAAGGAGCAAAGAAACTTCCCAAGATAAAATGCAAAAAGGAAAAGCTTTAGGCTATATGATTGCATCCTCAGACTGGCATGGCCAATCGCTCCATGATGACTAGTAGCCGTGCCATGACACCACAACACTACATTTTTTTTGCAAGTTGCGGAGCCAAGCGATTACGCAACGTCAGCTTTTCCAAGCGCTGGTTGTGAATTCGCTTAAGCTGAACGACAAAATAATACCTTTGCCACCAAACAAATAAAATGAGTTAACGCCATGTACTCACATTTTCCTCCATATGACCTACATGAACACAGTGAGGGGAAACAAGTGTTCACACACTCATACTTCCAGTTCATTTATACACTTCAAATTCACTTTAACTTTGCAGTGATAAATATGAACAACAAGGATGAATTCATAAGCATTAGCAAAGATTGGTCTAAAGATTTTAAAATATAAAACCAAATCAAAATTGAAAATGAAAATTTTATTAAAATGGTCTAATGCAGACTACACCTGGTGTTGCTATAAAAGGTTTCTACAATTAACAACAGCAAATGAGGTCCCTAAGGTAACAGAGACATCAATATTAAACAACACTCAAAGGGACGAAAGCTAAAGAGCCATAGAAAAAGACCACTTTGAGACAAACCAGAGCTAGTTTCAGAACATGAGCAAAGAAACTGCACAAGGAAGAGCTGCACATATAATTGTGTGTAAGAGGACAATATCCACAGTGAAGTACAGAAGTGGGAGTATCACTACACGGTATGCTTCTTTGCAAATTGTACATTTTCCTTCAATTTTTTTAAATGACGCTTGTTTGGGTTTGTATATCAAAGATGTACGTTATATTTCAAAATGATTCATTCTTATACTTATTTATTTATTCTTATATTGATATACTTTCAATCTTATATTCTCCAATGTTTTGGCCATAAAGCAGCTCTAATGTAAAGGAGCTTGCATGAACAGAAATTTAAAGAGTGTTTAAAGAGAAATTGCTACAAAAAGCATATTTTATAACGTAAATAATTGTCAACGTAAACGTTGTAATTGTCAACAGTGGCTTCGCAACAAATCATCATTGGTTTACACTTTTACATTTTCATATTTAATAGTAAAGAGTCAAAAGACATTATCTGTGTAGATTTTGATTATATGAACTGGAGGCATATTAAATAACAAAAACAAATGTGTTTAAACGCTTGTGACCCGTTACTGTATGGGTCAGCTTACAAAGGGTCAAAATAAAAGCAGTTAAGGCTGAAACAAATGAGGCATGACAACTGACTTAATAAGGTTGGAGACTCTGCATTCATTAAAGGCACCATTTCTGCACACCAGGACATAAGAAACGCCAACAACGTGTTTGTGGCATTGCACCGTAATTTTGGCAATGTTAACGATTATTTGTCTTAATTAATTACAAAAGTACTAGAAAGTGGAAGTATGTTGTTTGCTTTCTAATAATTCATAAACCATAATTCGTGTTTGGTCCATTTGTATATCAAACAAAAGCAAACGGCCTAAAGGTTTTCTTTTTGATTACGCAGTTAACAGGTGGTTGATTTTGTTTGATCTTTACATTACTTTATCTGTGCAGTTTTTTCAGGCTTGCAGTCTTGTGTACATCTAATTTGATATGTGATCTCAAAAGCTGCAGTAATTTTTGGTGTTCTCTGTTTGTCCACACATGTTTTTAATTTTGCTAGCAAACTCCTCCATGACATTTCTATTTTGACAGTTAGGTTACAGCCAATGCAAATAAACATTTTGAGGGAGCTGGCTTCTTCATAGAGACTCGTCCTTGTTCTTAAGTTCAGCAAAACGCATCTATAAAAATCAGCGTTTTAGATATCTGGAGTTGTTTACAACAAACATGCCCTCTGAAGTCATAGGCGCTCACTCACACAGTGTGACCTCATGTTGCATGTAGCTGTGTGGTTTTTTGGGGGGGCCAGCAGAAAGTTTGTAGCGTCTGACCATAACAGACTACTTTTAGGCTCTTAAGTGAAAACTGAACTGAAAACAGCTCCTTTTAAAGCTTAATCATTTTTAAAGGTTTCGGATGATACTCAAGGTTTAAATATCGATATCAATATCAGAAAAGAATTAGAAAGGGTGGTATCGTTCCATCTCTAGCTGTGATATATGTCCTGTGTGAGACATCTACCAAAGTGCCATCTTAGTCTCAAATTGGGTCTGTTTCGAAAATACACACATTTTCAACACTAATCCTTGTCATGGACCTGAACTAAGGAAGTCTGAGCACAGGCAGAAATGAAATACTGTACATTCCCATTCGAAACGCGACCACGAAGTTAGAAAAACAGCTTGTGTGTGTTTTACACCGGTCACTAACACCTTTCAGGTATAAGAGGAAGTGAATGCCACAACCACATGCAATCAGTCATCAAAGTAGGTCCTCCGAAAGCAAAGTTAGCATGTCTCATCTTTCAGCTCTGTGCAGGGGAAAGAATCAACTGAAGGCGGTTACAGGCAGGCACAGCGAGGCAAAAGCCACACGGCCGGTCCATCAGGTTCTGAGGGAGAAGCTCACACTTGTTCTGTCAGGCTTATGAGTCATTTGCTTCACACACACACTCTCACAAACACACTCACACAAACACATATAGAAAGAGTGCAAAATGAAGAAATAGTAAAAAAATAAAATAAACGTGACAAAACACATGGCTAACTTTTCACCAGCTTCTTATTCACATTTTCCATTCCACCTTAAATGGGACGGTAGTTACATGCTGCAGCTGGTTTTAATTGTACAGATGCCAGAACTGTAACTTATGTATCATTAAAGGTGGAACAAAAAATTTGACCAGGAAGCCAGTTTTAGTTTCTGAAAACATGGAATATGGCACAGTTTTTTCAGATTTATCAGAGTTCGGACACTGGTCTGTATGTTGAAGCCAGTGGCTCAGTAAACCTAACTTGTCTATAATTGCTAGCTCTGCATTTTACTCCAGCAAATAATAAACTTGACAATGTTCAACTTGGGACTTACAGGCCCCTGTGTGTCAGTTCCGTTTCCTCAGTGAATTCAGCAGTTTTGCAACAACAAACCTTATGACGAGGTCAGAATAATGAAATGACTAGATTAATCCCTGCGTGAGCAAATATGATCTTAATTCCTTACTGTCAGCTGTTGCTCAACAGTTCATTTTGTAAATACTATGATGTGGTCTGGACTTGGCATAGGCTGAAATTAAAAAAGAGAGCATTTGGGATCTTATCTCACGTATCCATCTGTTGTGCCGTCACACCCATTTGCAGGATGGAGAGGTGAGAGATGAAAAGAAAGCTGTGTTTACAGGCCACGCGTAAACAAACACGCAGCAGAAAACAGATCCAGGTAAGGCAGGTGTGCCAGACGTTAAAATCGAGTGCAAACAAGCTTCACAACCACCTATCCTTGTGTGCTTGTGTGGTTTGTTGCATCATGATGAACTTCCTGGGAAATCCAGCCATCCTCCACTGACCTGCATTTCCCAGGCTTTTGATAAAATATGACAATGTTGTGAACAAATTTTTGTATCTCTATAAAAGTAACTTTACAGGAGAGAGGAAAAAAGGGTTAATGTTCCAAAATATTTTTCTAAGTGATTTGGGACCACTTCTATTGGTCAGTTTTTTATTAAAAGCAGCTACTTTCAAATGGTATAAAAAAGAATTAAAACACAATAAAAATGAGATATAATTTTGTGGAACAATTATATGTAACATCCTTGCTGCTACTGCATGTTGTCCCCCTTTACATAAAACCACTCTCCGTAAGCTTGAATTGGCCATTTCTGCACGCCTCGCTGGCACAAGTGTGTGTATCAGAGTGTGGCGATGACCCAAAGACACAAATGAGAAGACTTAACAAGCACTATGAACAGTGTTGTTGTTTTTTTTTATTATTCTTCTTTATCCTATAGCTTTAAAAGGCTTTTACACATATATGAAAAGAAAATCATCCCCACGGCCTAACCACTATATGATAAAAAACTAACCTGTTTATAAAAAGTTGAACACGTCTGTCTGAAAGTTAAACCATACACCAGAATTGTACCGATATTTACAAATCCCATTAAATTACAACATAAATTAGAAAATATTTACATTTAGGGCAAGATATGTGGAAACGACATTTCTAGTCCAGCTCATCTAAAAGCATAAAAAGACATACTGTATTTACAGAAAACGTAATTTCACACAAAGAAACCACACCTGCATATGCCTGACTGATCTTCTTGGAGGTTTAAAACCAGCGGATTCCAATGACAATAACGCTTAAGTGTACGCTCATTGACTTTGTTCATAACTCTATTTTTGCATAGGTGGCATTAAAAAGGTCAAACTAACAGGAGACTAAAAAAAACAGAGTGCCCTTGAAAGAGCGTTTTATTTGCATTTAGCCCAAAGTGTGTCTCCGCAACTATTTAGTGCCTTCAGGGTCATTTCAATCTGGACTTGTTTATCTTGAGAACAGCAACATACATAAGACTCACTCATGCTAACAATACTCCCACAGACAAAAGTACAATAACACTGCGTCCAAATGAAGTCAAGCAAAGAGCAACTCATTCTCTCAAGCAGATCACATGTCCTCTGCATGTCCTATAGGGGTTCAGCACCAAGGAAGAAGACAAAAAATGAAAGACTTCCTCTTCATCAAAAAAGGGAAAAAAAAAATTAAAATCCACATAAACTCTTGAAATGGTGTCTGGAAATAAAAAAAAAGTCCTCTGTACTGTTTGTGTAGAGCCATGGACAACATGCATGTGTCTACAGATGTCACTGAAGAAAGTGGTCATCGTCTCTGCCAGCCACTCGAGAGGGCTGAAGCACGTCTTAGTAGAGGAACAAGTTCTGGAAGCCAGGGGGCAATGAGGGCTGCCCAGCGTCCATCAGAGTCAAGTGAGATAACTGAACCATTAACAACAACTACGATGACAAGAATGCAACAAAGTCAAATGTAGTCCATGAGACACCAGGGCCTCCACAATCCTCAGAAACCTCCAGCTTCACTTCCTGTGCTTGTCCATCTTGTCTGAAGCTTTGCTACCTCCATCTGAAGAGCCTTGTGAGGAGTCTCCACCTGCATTTAGGTATATTTTGTCCACCTGCTTGAGAGCCTCGTTGAGGTAGTTCTGCAACGAGGTCATGGCGGCGCAGATGGCTGGAGAACCAAAGCCATGGGTGATGAGGCTGAAGTGGGTCAGGCAGCTCTGAATGCCTGGTTCCAGGATAGGCGCAGGCCGTGAGTTACCCAGCGGAGAACGATCCTGGGTCAGAAGGTCAGTGAACTCCTTGCAGATTTGCCTGAGTGCAAAGACCACAAGTTTTGTTTGTCAGTTTATTGTGAGGTCAAAATATGAAGAGTATAACAATCTCCCTATCTGCAATGATATTGCAATAAAGATAATTGCCTCAAAAAATTCCTGGCACTGGACATATGTTTACCTTTGACTAATGTTTGATTTCATTATTAACCCTACAGAAATGAATATCATAATTCTCTGTAATGCTAATCTATGTGAAAGTAAATTGTTGATATACCAGCATTGTCATATTTACTGGCAAACATACGTTAAGAATATAATTTCTTCCAAGGCAAATAACTCTCATTTGGGTACATCCGTATAATAATCGATACATTTCTTATAATAAATAGCATAAATAATTTTTTTTTAGAGAACCTAAACTGGTTCTTTGTGCAATACCATAGAAGAACCACTTTTGCAAATAAAATATGTGGATGTAAAGAACATTTTTTGAAGATTAAAAAACATTCTAGAAGGACTTGCAAACCACCTTTATATTATGTGAAGATCCTTTAACTTCTAAAAGTCTATCAAGTCTATCAATCATGGTTCTTTAACAAAAGGGTTCTTCTATGGCAATACTCAAAAAACCAGTTGTGGTAGCTTTTTTAAAGGGTGAGGCTCCTAATTTTGATTCTCTCCAGAAGCCACACTTAACACAGTGAACGCATTTGTCCCATTATTGGATATTAGTATATGTTTATTTGATATAATGAGGACATAAGACCACAACTGCTGTTGGAGTCTCTGAAGCCTGGACAGCTCATCAGAGACAGGGAGCATTACCAGAAGTGGGTCAAGGGACAGCAGATATGTTTCAAATGTAAAAATAAAAGACCTACCCTATATTTTTATTATTATTGTGCTATTTTGTCATCGTGCTGTCAACATAGACAACAGATTGTATGTTGAGTAATGGAAAAAGTAAACTGTCTGTCAGAAATATCGTAAAAGAAGGAAGCTGAGAAGACTATAACTCACTTGGCAGCCAAGAGCATGTTCTTGCGAGTGTTGATCTCATTGCGTTCTACATGTGGTCGTCCGAGGTACTCAGCAACTGCCTTGGCAGGAAACTCTGTCTCACAGACATAACCAAAGTCTCGGGCCAGGTGTACGGCCTCACCTGCAGATGGGAATCAGAGGTGAGTCAGGTTCATAAGACTGTGCAAACGAACATGACTCATCATTCGAGCCAGCAGTTCACCCAGTGAGTCAAATGGCGCCTCAGAAAAAGGAATCAGTTCCCAGCTGGAGGGACTTGAGAGCTGCTGAAAAGAACACAGATGGATGCATCTTCTCTGGGAAGGGAGGGGTGGTCATACTGCTCGTCTTTATTGGGCTCATGTAGCTGAAGGCACCAAAACAGTTCCGCAGAACCAACAGAGCTTCTTATTGATAGACCACACATTACTCGCAGAGTCTCCATCTTTAAGGTCAGTCTCTCCTCTTGGCTAGCAGACACATGATAACAAGCCCCAATTCAGCTTTGAAGGTCTCTAAATAACATAGCCTTCCAGTCATGTTCCTACTCTAATCCCCCTGTCCTATTAACAGTGAGAACAGCAGCATTACAGAAAAGGGGGAAAAATTATTCTATGTAGCTGTGGGCACTAGCTCACTCATGATGCTTGCATTAACAACTCTGTGACTCATTGCTTGAATACACTCTCGCAAAAGGTAAATCTTGAGATGAAATGTCATGAAATTAAAGCATTTGTTAGCACATGCCCTCGGGGTTAATTTGTACTGTAGAGTGTGCAAATATAAAAAGCATAGTTAGCATTTCAAGATAGAGAAGAACATTTGAAATGGCTAAGCCAGTAATTGTCATTGCCTAGCATGATAAATAGCTGCACTGCAGAAGATCCACTGGAATTTATAGGCCTGGGTTTTTATGAGCCATTTCTTGCTCTTCAAGTTTTAGGCAGCTGCTTGCTAACCTCAAAATGTCATGTGAAACCGCTTCAAACTCATGTCTCATGAAAGTTAGGCTGCATTCATGTAATGGACATTCTGTCTTCTGCACTGATTCCAGAGAGAAATGCTGACATATGAACTCAGGACAAGTGAGCAGCAATAGCAAAAGACAAAGTGACAGTTTGTCTTGGAGTAATAATCATCATCGAGTTAATTAAAATACTATCTGGGACAACATGAATGGACATAATAGCATCAGTCATATCACACACTTATCAAAACCTAGTTGCAGTGCAAACATGTGATCATGACTTCTTCTCTGGTGACCGTGATGCCACAACAGGGATATGCCTAAATAGACTCATACCTTCTACTAGCGCTGTTAGCAAGGTGACATTAGCAGCCTTCCTGCGACCCGCTGGCAAGTTCAGCCCAATCTTATCCAGCTTCTCTCTGAGGGATCTTCCACCATTCTTGGACTTAGCTCTGTGTGATAAAACAAACCATATGTAAGTCTTTGGGCCTGAATTAACCACACATTAATTGTGCGCAACACAGGTTTTAAGAGTGAGAGACCTTTTTCCTGCAGTCTACTGTATGACAGAGGCACCTTCATGTAAATGAATAGTTGCGAAACTGCAAGTTGAGGACAAATGAAACCACAGCTACAGAGCCTTTGGAGTGAAAATGCACACACACACACACACACACACACAAACAAATTCCCCACTTAATTGAGCTGCTTCAGTTTTCCGCATGACTAGGCTTGGAGGCCTGGCGTTGTCCTCTGCATGGCGGGTGAGAGAAAGACGACATCTTTAGAGAGGAGTGAGCACCCCCGCAAATCCCCCCGTCTTTGCCCCCTCAGCCCTCAAAATCTATACATGACCTACTTTATAATGTCTGTCACATCTCTGAGTATGTACATGTGCATGTGTGTGTTTTTGCTTTGTTTCTGGATAAAAATATCCTGCCTTTTAAGACTGACCTACACTGTTGGTTAATGTTTTTAAACTGAAACCCTTTCTTTGTGACCCTTTTCTACTGAGATTAAGGCTTGAATCAGGTTTAGGATGAGGTTTAAAAAATTACATTGCATTACAATATGATATGTCTTTAACATGTAACACACAGACATACCTGTACATGCATATATAGAATAGGGTTGAATATTGCAAATTCGTTTAAAATGTAATTCTTTTCTGTTAAGAAAACCAGCATATCCATTTTTTAGGCTTGAAGCTTAAATGCTGAATGTAGCATGCAACACTGGCAGCAAGGTTGGTATCGTTGGGTTAAATTTCTCCAATTAAAATTTCTTAAGAAGACATTGCATAATGTAGGATATTATTAAAATTACAGGTCAGCCATAAGATAAAAACCTTCTGCCTAATATTATATAGGTCACCCTCATACCACTAAAACAGCTCTGACCTGTTGAGGCATGGACTCTACAAAACCTCTGAAGCTGTGCAGTGTCTCACACCAAGACGTTAGCAAGAGATTCGTTATGTCCTGTAAGTTGTAAAGAGGGGCCTCCATGGATCAGACTAATTTATCCACCACATCCCACAGATGCTCGATCAGATTGAGATCTGGGGTATTTGGAGACAAGACAAAACCCTAAACTCTTGTTGTGTTCCTCAGCCCATTCCTGAACAATGTTTGCTATGGGACAGGGTGCATTTTCCTTCCTAAAAGAGATCACATGAAGGGGTGTATTTGGTCTGTAAGGTGGATGGTGCATTTCAAAGTAACATCCACGTAAACATGGGACCCAGGGTTTTCTAGCAGAACATTGCCCAGAGCATCACACTGCCTCTGCCAGCCTCCCTTCACCTATAGTACATCCTGGCACCATCTCCATTACTTCAGGGTCCATTTCTTATTTTCACATACCTATTGTAGGCAATTTTGGCAGTAGAGAGGTGTCAGCATGGGCACCCTGACTTGTCTGCAGCAGCAAAGCTAAAATCACATCAAGGTGTGATGCACAAATGTGTTCCGACACATTTCTATCATAGCTTTTTCAACAGTTTGTGATATTGCAGCTCTTTTGTGGAATTGGACCAGTCAGGCTAGCCTTTCCTCCTTATACACTTCAGTGATCCATGACCCTGTCGCCAGTTCACTGGTTGTCCTTGTTTGATCCATTTTTGGTGGGTACTAACGACTTGATACTGGGTCTGAACCAGACCTGCCATTTTTATGCTTTAACCTACTCAAGGGACATCATAATTTGGGCAAAGTCATTTTCCTGCTTCCACTATCAATTCTAAGAGCTGACTATTCCCTTGCTCCCTAATATATCTAACCACTTGATAGGTGCCATTATAATGAGATAATATAGTTCACTCCATCTGTCAGTGGTTTGATCTGTCAGTAGTGCAATTACTGATTGGTGTAAACAGTATGTGTGAATGTGTAATGTTAATATAAATACTTATAAGTAATAGGTATAGCACAAATATGTGACATCCAGTCAAGGCATAAAAACAGCCCATGTGTATGTGCGTGCATGTGTGTATAACACACACGGTAAGTGAAAATATGCATTCTCTGCAAAAACTGCTCTAGCCAACAGAGCACTGGTGACACCACCATCTCTCTCCATTTCCCTCAACACTGTTCCTGATGGCATATGGGGCACAAGTGAACTGTTGAGCTACAGTTGAAATCAGCCAAGCAACTCCATTTATTCACATATACATCCCATACCATACTTTTCTTACACACACACACACACACACACACTTACAAATATACACATAATGCTTTCTACAATCTCATTTCTACAACACATGACAGTTTTCATTAAAAAACTAGCCTCTGCCTCGCTCCACAGACAAAAAATAATAAAGAGATAATAAAAGGCTAAAAAAGTGCTGGGTCAAAGAAATGGCATAACTCACATAGTTTAAATAATCTTAATGTTTAATATTCTCATGGCAGTCTCATGTCTGTGCTATTTTCAAGCCACAAATTTCCATAAACATACTGCCAACCATCATACAGCTACAAATGTTTACAGAAAGTGACACTGCTTTATTGTGTGTCTTCAAAGAGAAGCCCTGAATCATGCTGACATTTTTCTGCTTTTAGCTTCAAAAAAGAAGTCACTGTTGAAAACACCATGCCCTGTCTTTGCACCAGTAAATATAGCAGCGACATATTGCTTGAGGCATTTGCTAAACTAGTGCTCTGTTCCTGAATGTTATGATGTGTTTATTTATAATTTATATATGCATATATGTGAGTTTCTTACCTGCGTAGTACTCCTCCAAGCAGAGAGGCATTGAGACACTCAGGTGGGGACAGGCGTCTCTGGACCTCAGCTACGGTTACTTTGTATTTGGAGGTGGAGCTGAGGAGAGAGAGGCGACCTGGAACTGAGCAGAACACTTCTGTGGGATTGGACACCATACCCAGCAGGGACTCCTTCTGGAAGGGAAGACCCATCGGATTCCCCTTGGGAAGGGTCAGCGGACCTGAGGAGGAGAAATGTGGAATTATGCTCAACCAAAGTGACCCAGTAACACAATGGAGACAGACAGACAATTGTTTTACTTTGTAATTAGAGAGTAGGATAAGGGAGTCTTTTTTGGTTTTGTTTTTTTGGGAATGGTCATTAATTAAATCCAGAATGTGTTTTGGACCTGTTTCCCCAACACTATGCTCACTAATACTCAAAGGGCCTGTGTCCTACATTTTTACTGTAATTTATTCTTCCCCCGAGCTTTACTTACAACATTTATGTGATTTTATGTAGCAAAAATGAATTAATTCATTTTCACACTGCCTTTAACTAACCTCTATTTATTCTTTAGAATTAAACAGGTTGTTTCTGTTACTGTGGCTTTAAGACTGATATAGTATATGTAAATGATGCTGCCCTGGATTGTGTCTTATTCAAAAAAGCAGTCCAAGCTAACTTGAACTGGTGTAGCTAAAATTCTTCAGGCTGAATAGACATATATGTGAATATATTGGTAGCGTGACATCACAAAAACAGAAAAGGCCAGAAAACTGATAACTGAATAATAAGCCTGCATTTTAAAATGATAAGATTTTAATACAATTGCTATCTTTAATACAGATCAACCTCAGTCAATACAGATTTAACCTCCAATCAATCAGACAAGACTAACCATCAAGAAAGTCCCTCAGAACAACTTCTCTGAAAGCGATCAAGCAATCTGCCTCTTCCTAGTTCTAATTCAAAAACACACCAACAAGTAAAATCTCGAAAGCAGGATGGGTGGTCGTTTAGACAAAGCGGATGTTTGTGTCCTGTGGTGTTTCAGTATGGGCAAAAGCCATATGGCATTAATAAAATATGCATAACTTGAGACCATTGAGGAAAACAGATCAGTTGATGTAAATGTCTGACTAGTAATCTGTCCACGTTTGATGTTTGGTGTATATCAGACGATCCATTCTATGGCCACGACGTTCGACGAAGTCACTGCAATAATAAATGTGAGCCAAAATTGTGACTTATGTAAACCATAATAGGAGCGCATGCTGTGCCAGAGCTATCCATACTATAATCAAGTCTTCAGAATGTATTGGCGCAAATGTGCATTTGTCAAGATGCCCCACAGAGTTAAAAGAAACTCTAAATTACTGACTGACAAAAATGCATGCCAAATCTGTCAAATGTGCCCGTGGTGGAACCATCCCATGGTGGGTGCACAGAGCCGCAATAAATTATATCGTATAAAATGCCAAGGATTGTAAAACTTTGTCTGTTGATTCCAGAAAGGCTTCTGTTATATATATATA
>JBBPCY010000109.1:24125694-24144824 GCA_037974405.1 Brachyalestes nurse
CACACATGTATACATTATGTATACACACATATATATATATATGTATGTGTGTATACATAAGTTACATGTGTGTATAGTTTTTATTCTATAGGTAATGCTGCTCTTACTTTCTTCTTCTGTTCTGTTCACTGCTGTAACAATCACAGTTCGCCTAATAAAGGGTTGTCTTATATAATAAAATACAGTAAACAATATGAAGAACAATAAATAATAAGATGTTTCACCTCCCAAGTTCACAGGCCACAATGGGACGTCTGAGCTGCTCCTGGCTCAGGGCACAATATCTCCACTTGGCAGCGAGCTCAGCGTTTTTATCCACCTAAAAACACTAATGTTAATCAGTTTTCAACTTATTAATCACCTTATATACTATACTGGCCGGCCGATAAAAACAAATGTTTACATCTGTAACTCATCTAAACCCTGAATCAACGGGCTAGCTTCGCTGCTAGCTACATAACTGTCTACTGAGCTTCGTGGCTAGCTAGCAAAGTAGCCAAACAATGTGTTTTCTGTCAGAAAATACAACTTAAATTAACAGAACAAAATAGTCTAAAGACGTAAAATGATAAGTAGCCGAGCTGGTACTTAACAAAAATTAGTAAAGTGACCCAAATAGCTATCAAAAACAAGCTAAGTGGCTATCAAAACTAAGCTAACGTTAGCTTAGCTACAGATTCAGTGTTTTTTTAATTTTTAGCTAGACAAGAAACTCACCTTTTCCACCTTCTTTGGTCCTTTGACCAATTCGTGCCTTTTGGGAATGGTTCCGCCGTCGCATCCCATGTTGGTTAGGAAATTAGAACGTTTTAGTGACTGTTCAAATTTGGATAATGCACATAAACACCAGCAGACAGATTAGTGAGCTGTAAACAATCGAGGAAAGCGCAGAAAGAAGGACCCAGACAGTGAGAGACTGGTCTGGGATGTCGCCCCCGAGTGTTCATCAAAAGGTAAGGACTGAATTTCAAAAGAGAGTCCATCAAAATACGTGCAATGAGAATGTTAGGCTTTCTGTGCCTTATCAGAAGGGTGTGGGTTTGAATCACAGGACTGCTAGTGGATCCGCTGTGGCGACCTCTTATCAGGAGCAGCCGAAAGTAGAAGAAGATGTAATCTGAATGCACGTGGAGCAGAATTTGACCAATCTGTCAGTCACAATGGCTGTAAGCTCTCCATTGAAACGTTTCTAGACTTGTTGGAGTCTACTTAGAGTCTCTCCTCGGCACCTGTCCAAACCAGAGCGGTAGAGAAGGCTCTAAGTCTCTGGTCCACAAACCAACGCAGTCTTGCCTCTAACGTTTCTTCCAAAAATGCAACTCGAGCTGTCCCTATTATGAACTCATTCCTGATCATGTCCATCCTCGTCTATCGCGGTGCTAATCGTAACATTTTCAGCTCTGCCACCTCCAGCTCTGCTTCCTGTCTTTCCATTAGTCCCACTGTCTCCGTCTTTCATCTCACTATAATGAAAATCTTAGTCGTCGACTGCATAGTTAAACGGTTCCCAAATGCTTATTGGTTTGGACATGTGGTTCCTCAGTGGTTTAAAGCTTCCAAACAATCAATCCTTTACATAATGTGGAGGTTCTTCATTTTGACAGTTGTATGTTTGTTTAGAAAACCTTTGGATTCCACAACAATGCATTGTCTTTAATACTACTTTGAACATTGTTTAAAATATTTTATATATTTTGAGCACTAGATGGAGCCTAATACTCCCTATTGAGTCGAACAGACTGCTCTAGGTCCATCACCCGGCTGAAATGAAGAGCAAAAAGGACTAACCAGTGAGAATGTGGTTAATAAGAACACACAAGTCTCACTCAGAGCTGTGGGAGTGATGGACCTTCCCAGAATCACTGCAAGTCAATTTTGCCTTGTCGTCGACAATGAATATGAATAGAAATGTTCAGTGACAGGTCCCTGCTCCACTTCTGAGGGTGAGAGATAAGAGTTTTCTTGAGTGCTAATAAAAATCTATTTCCTGAGCCTTCCACAGATGCTGATTGGTTTAACATTGACATGCTCCTTTGTGAAAGACCGTGGCTGGATGATTGATGGGCATGAATATGCTCTGGGCTATTAAGGTAATAGTTAATGATACAGTTACCCAGTGGTTATAGCAGTTTATGTGACGTGAGTGATTAGATTATGTGGGAGTCTGACTGCTGAATGTTTTGCAAGTGTGGATCTTCATTAGATCATCATGTTGCCTGCTGTTAGTCCAGCTTGTATAATACTTTGAGTGTCTTCTATAGCGCTCTCTCTCTCTCTCTGTCTGTCTTTCTCTCCCTCTCCTGTCCCAAAATCAACGCCACTAGACTTGAACTGAGTAAACCTAGATCTTACAGGGTGCTTACTTCACCCCGCCGCCTTTCTTTGAAAAGAATAAGAGAACCCAATATCTGTCTCTTTCACGCAATCAGAACTCATGCTTGGCATTGTAAAAGAATCAGCCTGCGCTGGCCTTTGAACCTGGGGCCGGCATTAGCTGCACTCATCAGGCCTGGTGGGGCAGTGAGTCAAATGCATTTAGCATCTCTAATTGGGCAAGCATCTCGCTGTTTGTACTGGCAGAGACTTCTCCCAACCAAAAGAGTCTCCAGCCACTCGAAGGAGGCCAGAATTCTGGAAACCCGAGGAATGCAACTTTTCTTCTCTCTGCTTTTTCTCCTCTGAAGCAGGAAGCGAAGCATACCGGGGACGTTTTGGCAGACCGATATGGTATAGAGATCATACAGCGCGTTCGGGGTTAAAATAATAGTGGTTCGACTGGGGAAGGGAAGGCATATCTCGATTGAATTTCAAAAGGTAGTCCATCAAAATACGTGCAATGAGAAAAGAATGTTGGACCGCTTGAAAATGGGAGGCTTTTTTGTGCCTTATTTAATCTGAATGC
Organism: Brachyalestes nurse; assembly: GCA_037974405.1. Classification (NCBI taxonomy): domain Eukaryota; kingdom Metazoa; phylum Chordata; class Actinopteri; order Characiformes; family Alestidae; genus Brachyalestes; species Brachyalestes nurse. Next base: position 24,128,597 of record JBBPCY010000109.1, read on the forward strand.
ACCTGGAGCAGTATTAGACCAATCTGTCAGTCACAATAGCTGTGATGGCAAATGTCTCTACCTAAAATGCTTCTAGACTTGTCATTACAAATGGAATAAGGGTTATCACAGTGCAGCGACTAAACCCCACTAAATTGACTTTAGGAAGTCTACAACGTTAGTGAGGTCTGTTATTACTAAGCACTATTAAACATCTTACACTATCTTACACTAAGCACTATTAAACAAGTCAAAATCATATTCATCAACTGCATAGTTAAAATGTTCCCAAATGGTTCTTGGTTTGGACATGTGGTTCCTCAATGGTTTAAAGCTTCCAAAACAATAACCATCATTATGTGTATGTTCTTCATTTTGACATCGCTTGTCTATCTGGAAAAGCTTTAAATATCGCAATATTACATATTCATTAGGACTGCTTTGAATACAGCCATCATCAAAGGACATGATAGCCTGAACCAGAAATAGAACAGTATATATATATATGGAAATGAATCAGTAATGGCTGGTTTAGTTGAATGCATTACAAACTCAGAGGCATCGGTACTACCTTGGCTCAGTACTCATTCAAAGTACTTTTTCTCTTAAGGTAAATTCCAAGTAAGTACACATAAACTAGCTATATGACACCATGACTGATTTTAGTTTTCTTGCTCCAATCTACACTTTTTATACAGTATGTCACTGCTGCCTATTGGAAACTGGAGACTGGATATGTTTTTGAACATGCTTGACCTCTTTAATTATGGAACGTAAATAGCACTGCTTTTGGGGGTAATTTTGAGAACAAACACTCAGGTACATTGAAAATACCAAGTATTCAAAGCCTGCTGCTCAGGCTGACCCTTTCAAGAGCTAAAGAATAAACCACAATGTTTTGTCAATGTAGACCATGGTGCAGGCTTGACCATGATGATGTAAAGGAAAGATTAAGGGAATTAGTTCAGTACTTCAGCAGCTGCAGTGGTTCTCTTCTGCTACTGAATTTACTCTATTCACTGGTGAATCTACTGTCATTCATTGATATGAGAAACATGATCAATGGGCTATTGTTGTTTTCACTGGGTTCCTGACCATAGCCAAATTAAAGTACCACTATAATCTGGCTCTCTGCCTCTGAAAACAACCAATCTGCAACAGCATCGCCCCTGAAACCTTCACACGGCCAGTGCAGTTTGGGTCATGTCATTTTTCTCCCTTTCCCTCTCTTTATTCTAGTGCAGGGTTGCACAATCCCAGTCCTGGTGCACTGTTTTGATAGTTCCCACACTCAAACACATTCACTAACCTGGCAATTAACAGATGAGCTGAACCAGGTGTGTTTGGGCAAAGAAATCACCAAACCGTGCTGGATACTGGTCCTTCGGGATCAGAGTAGTGCACCCCTGTTCTAGTGGAAAAACTGCTGGTGCAATAAGTTGGAAGGGGACACCCACCCACTGTGTTTTATCAAATATGATTGCACACAGTGATAATACACTTCTTGTTCCATTTGCCTTGATTACGCCTGATTCCTGGGCTCCACCTGACCTCACTCTCGGTAACAGAACTCCAAAAGATGTTTTCCGTTGCTCGAGAGGAGCAGTAATTGGCAGCGTCTATGGAGCTAACGAGGGAAGCCTGAAGGCCGAGAGTAAAGGGGGAAAACCCAAACCTCCATATGTGTAGGAGTGGAACAAACCCCCCACAACACGCACTCCCCCCAAACCTCGACTGCTGGCTGCTTGGGCCTGGTCAGCTCTCGTTATGCTGAAGGCGGAGCAGAGGGCTCCTGACAGCTACTTGGCTTGGGCAGGGGTTACCCACAGAGACAGGGACATACCTGTGGCTATCTGTGTGTGTGTGTGTGTGTGTGTGTGTGCATGTGTATGTGTGTGTGTGTGTGTGTGTGTGTGTTTGTGTGTGTGTGCTTGCTCTGCACAGGGGCATTGCCACACGGTAGCAGTGCCAGACCTCGTCTCTCTACAAACCCTAATAATAACAGGCCTCTCTTGCCTTCAGGCTGCATGCTGTTGCATATCAATGAGCTCCAGCACTTTGCTTTTCCACGTTTAGGTGTGTGCATATGTGTGTGTGTGTGCGTGTGGGAGCCTAAACCTGAGAGCCACTTCTGCCACTGCCAGGACCCGTCTGACCGGGAAGTTTTAGAGACCCCATGTGACTGAGGGCTCCTGTGTCTCACACACACACACACACACACACACACACACACACACACACACACTCCAGTGCTCCCTTTTGTTTATTTACTGTGCAGAAGAAACCACATCTCTGTTTCTCTAATTTTCTTATTATTTCCAGAAAGATTTTAAATGAACTGCTCTCTCTCTCTCTCTCTCTCTCTCATTCTTACTTCTCCTTTCATTTTTCCGCATGTGTTTCTTATAAAGGCCTGAGCGTCTGGCCTTGCATAAATGTTTTCAGTGCGTTCCTTTTGGGACCGGCTCTGTCTTTACTGCGCGGGCTAATCAGCTGTAAATTCTGTTTTAAGAAGGAAAGGAGAGGGAGGGAAGGAGTTAACCCGCCGAGGCCCATTGCACAATAACTCTCTCAAAGGAGAGGACAAGGGAAGGAGGGGGGCAAAAGTAAGAGAAAGAGAAAGAAGGGGAAAAAAGCTCAGGGGTTTGACAAATGATCTAATAAAGGGGCAGAAGGATTACAGGCGGGTCGCCTGTTGGGAAGAGGAAGTGGCATGGTAAATATTTTTAAAGGCTGTCAATAAATTTGCAGTGTTGTGCTAAGTGTGTCTTCTATAGGAAACCATCTGGAGAAGTATTGCATTACAGATATCTACTCGCCTTAGAATATGATACCTAGCAAATAAAACAAGACCATTTTTAATTGTTTAGCATTTTATTTAATAATTTTGGCCTTATTTACATTGCTGTGCAGCTTTTAAAGCTTTAAAAATCTGATACACAAATACAGTAATGTCCATCAAACACACATTTTAGATGAGAAAATAGTCAGATGTTTTCCTGGTGAGACAATTGGTACAATGGCGTGTTGACCAAAATCTTCCAGAAAAGGAAAAAGTAAGTAAAAAGCCTGGTGTGTCAAGCAATGAAACATTTAATCCATTTGGAGATAACATTTAATCCATGTGAAGGTATGCACTTCCTGTGCTTTGAGCATCTCAAAGTAGCTCAAAGTGCTTTACAAAGGGAAAGGCACAAAAACAGAAAGAGAAGAACAAACTGTACTGTAAAATGAAAGAAAATGAAATTAAAAATCTACAAATAAATCACTCTGAAAATAACAATAAAACCAGAAAATGCTATTAAGAATAAATTAAGGCTCAGAAAAAAACATGAAAAAAATATTAAATAAACAATGCACATTAAATGACACGGCATGTGTTAAAACTTGAGTCACGGTCATGTTAAAGTAAAAAGGCATGTTTTTAGTAAAACTCATTGGCAACATGAAAGCATTGTCTTTAGCTGAAACGACTTCCTATTAGGTTCTATTCGTGTGATTTAGTTAATAGGTTTCCTCTTCTTTTGCTGAGCACAGGGAAACGCATCATAATTATTCCTGGAAATCAGTTGTGTGCTATAGATGCAACAGATTAGACTGAAGTATTTAGAGCTTTGGAAAAAATCTTTCCTGTATACAAGTGCTGCACAAATTGCCAGAGGAAATAAGAGTAGTTAACATGTTCGGTTCCACCACTTAATCAGGCTTAAGGTTTTACAATGGCTCAGCCACTCCCTTGAACAAGGAAAAATCTGCACTGGCCCTCTTTGGGCTTTTGTATATGCATCATTTTGGGAAGTTTCATGTTCATGTTTATGGTTGGTTCTAAAATGTCCAGTTCTGTTTCTATTATTTTATAGGTTGAATGATGTCATCACAGACCAAACGCTTCCTATTTATGAGGTAATTCTCTGATGCCTGAAACATTCAATCCATATCACAGTCTGATTTTAGTTTGTTTATGTATGTAGTAAGTAGTGCAATAAGAATACATGCAATGTATGTCTTTTGGTTGATAAGGTGTAAACAAGATGTAAAAATGATTGTGAAAGGTGACAACTGTGGAAAATAATTGCAGGTGATTATGTAATCACAGTGACAGGCTTACCCCACAAACTAGCACCTTGTAAACTGCATGCCTAAAACACTTGCCCCAAACCATAGCAAGCTGTAAAGTACATTCAAATGGACTCGCTTATGTGGTTTCTGGCCCAGTATGACACAGTTATCTATAAAAATAGAAAAAAATGCAGGCTTCGGGACCACATAAGCAAGTTTATTTGACCTAACAACACTTGAAATGGCACAAAATAAATCCAATACAATTCATCACATAGCACACATAAAACTGCTTCACAGCATTCGCACCACATGCATTGAAATTGTTCTCAACAGGATCCTGCACACGCCCTCTCCACTGGCTGCTTTCTTGCACGCGGGCCTTCGTGCCTATAAAAGTCACTAGCGCTCCTTTTCCCACACCATTCATCCTGGCTTGTTAGTCATCAGTCTATTAAATCTAATTTAAGCAGTTCACCTGTGCTAGCCAGGGGGCAGTTGTTTCCTGGGGACGACCCAGGTTGAGTGATGTGTTGATGAGGTAAGAAAGATGGCCGGGGGTCAGGCCTGTAGACACTTGCTCTGACGCCCAGAGAACGGAGTGTTTCATTAGGAGAGATAAGGATGGCGAGCTACAAAGGGCAGGGATGATGGAGAGGTTTAATTTTCTGCACTACTCACCAAGTCTTTTTCAATCTTTTTCACTTTTGTATCTTGGATTTTTGGGTTAAAGGGGAAATCCTCCAATTTTGCAAAATTCACATATAAGCAAATGGTTAAGATGTAAACAAAGTAGTTTGAGGTGGAATGCTCCATTGTAGAGACATTTGTAGTGTCTGTTCACTTTGGCGAAAAGCCTGTAATGCCTGTAATGCAATACAAGGTACTTCTCAGGATGTTATTGCATGAAATGCTTAAGAATATGCTTCCTGATGCCTAAGATTTATGATTGTTTGGTATGATCATTTTGAGAAGGTTTGGGCTTAAATATTTATTTTTCAATTAACTGTGGAGGGTTTTATGCCTACTGTTTTAGGCAAAATAGTCCCCAAAGAAAACATATACTTTTATATTTATCACTATTGCACCATCATCAACATTACATGTAAAAAAGATTAGATTTGTGCTTCCAATCACCACAACTGTAAAGAAAGTAAAAATGTTTCCCTTCAATGAACCATTTCACATTCGACCACTCTGAACAACTTGGTTTCCATCTCAATGACTGAACTATGCAGAGGGTTTGAGAAGTTAATAGAATTCCACTTTAATAAGGGACAATTCTCATGGATGGTCTCTTTCTTCTAATATAAAGTTACCATAACGCCAGCATTTTATCTTAATCTGCAGCATATGGTCAATTACCATGGACATTAATTTCCCTGAGCTCTGTTATGAGTTTGCACTCTGTGTTTGGACTCAACAGGCTTTCTGTCCTTTTATAAGTGCATGGCAATTGTCTGTGGTAATCGACTGCAACAGATGCAACAGACAGACATTAGGTTAAAAAATGCTGCCGTTTTAGCTCACGCTAAGATGTCCAAAACACTCCATTATTCCAAAGACCCATGTATAATAATAACAACAGTATTTCAATGCTTCGTATGCCACAAAATACAGTGAATGAAATTCTGTTATAAAAGAGACCCAGCATTGTAGATAAAGTACAGCCAGACAGTTCAATCCAACCATCAGAGTCCTGAATGAAAAAAAAACCCGCATTACTGCACTGGGTGTTCACCCAGACACACATTTCTGACCAGAGAACGAAAACAAAACAGGGCAGTAAATTCAATTTCAAGACCTCCCTGTCTTCACACTTCACCAGGAAAAACTGTCAAGTGCTAATTCACTACAATTCCCGCCCAAGCGTCTGCACACGCACTTCATTAAAGCCGCCACAAATAAAATACCTCCTGTGCGAGTTTAAAGAAGTGCCCAAGCAGTGAGGTCAAGGGCTGACTGACTATGGGCTGAATATTTGGCCGAAAAACGCAGCATAATTGCAGTCTGAAGCAATCGTCGCGACAATGGCTGATGCTGGCATTTACACATACCTTGGTTAGCATAATTTGCTAAGGCATTTCCTAAGCTTAATGATCCATGTATGTGAATTGATCTGTGAATTATAAACGTCTTGCCAGCTTCCATACCACGTCATCAGTGCATACACACACACACACACACACACACCTTCCCTGTGTAGATCAGAGCAGCAGAGGATGTGGGCTGTTTCCTCCCATTAAGCAGGAGGTTGAGGACATTCTTGCTCAATGAGCCGTCCCTCCAATCCCTTTTTTCTTTTTTTCTGTATTTGTTAAGCACTGGGAATAACGTCACACCTAATCCACTGAATTGCGCCTGTGCCTCCTAGCTGCCTCCCACCTCCCAGATACTGTTTCATTAACTCTGGCCTGTGCTGCGGTCACGTTAGCGGTAGCTGAGGAACCGCACCGGTGCATGTGGACTTTCTCTCAGGCTGAACCCCCGCTGATGAGCTAAGCTCCTCTTGAAGGCTTCAGTGCCCATTCAGTTCCTTTCAGCATCTTTGTCTTTAGCTACCTTTACTTCTTTGCAAATCTCTGTCTTTGTCTTCACTGCACTCTCCAGCTCCTGGGTCAGCACCAGTTTCTTGATTTTTTGGCTCCACATTCAAGATTTCTCTGCTCCCCTGCATTCTTAAAAAGGCTCCTAAATGGTTCTTGGCTGACTGTAGAGTTCTCTGAAGACACCTTGAATTAATGTAGAGATTCTTTAAACATTTTCCTTGACCCAAGTTAAACCTAGGCCTAGAGTAAACTGAATTTTTCACCATTATTATTAACATTAACTTCTATGGCATCACTCCAAAGAACTCTATAGAATTATTTATTTCTACCACACCATTTTGTTTCCAGAGTACTTCCTGGAGAGTTTTATCTTGACTTTATACTAAACTTCTTATTGTTCTTTGCGTCTCTGTGTTTGTGTGTTTCACCTGGAATCAAGTTTTCTGATTCTGATTATTTTTAAAGGGATGGCAAAGTGAAAAATCAAATTTACCGAATTTTCCACTTGTGCTTCGATGTGCTTCGATGTTCAAATTATGCTTCTTTAGTTCATAACGGGAGCTACGAGGCAATCATTGCTAACACTAGAAGTCAGATTCTTTTTGTGTGAATTCATTCCCAAAACTTCCCACAACTGGTTCAAATCATATACAGCTTTTTATTAAGCTGGCACAGTGTGGTTTAGGACCCAGTATGGACTGTGTTATACTTGTCGTTAAAAACATACATGAGTACGGATACAGTGGCTGTGTGAGCAGCACCATATACATGTGCAATATCTTGTGCAGTTTTTTTATTGGGTACTAAATTATTTCATCATGTGCAATACCTTATTATTATGTGCAATAGTCTAACCATGTGAATTATCACTGCTTATGTCAGTATTACTGATCTACTGCTGATCTCTGTTATGTAGAAAAATATACTCAGTATAGAGAACCACTCCAAACCACTATTTGTGTTTCTAGTAAATTATTTAACTGTAAGTAATTAATCTATAGAATTAAAACCTCAGCATTTGTGTACATATCATACTGTATTTGTACACAGCCTTTTTTCTGCAGGTTTTATTTAGACTTTATATTTTATATACTATGTCTCTGTGTGTCTGTGCATGGTTTGTTCAGTCTGCGACTGTTACAGTGGAGTTCATTGTCTCCACAGTTTGTTGATGACTTGTGGACACATTACATAACTTTATTTAAAAACAAGTATAACATCACGGTATGATGTACTGTGAGATATAATACAGAGCAAAATGTGGCTGGTCACTGTGGACACACTTTTTAGACGACTGGGTCTTACATGACACCATTGAGAGTGGTGAAACAACCATCACAATAATGGAGGAACCTGATCCAAGATAAACCCTCTTCAGCCCTGGTGTTGTCTGAAAATATTAATTACTATCAGTCATACATTTCTATAAGTCAGACTGTTCATTACTATAAGTCATACGGTATCCTAAACCACATTCACAAGTCTACACCACCTTAGTGAAAAACTGGATGTGGTCTAAAAGGGTAGACAGAAGTTTTGCCAACGTAATTACAGACATGACTGTTGACAACATCTGGGGTTAGTGGAAAATTGTGCAAATTTGAGTTCTCCTCTAACCATTCCTTTAAGAGTGTGCAGTTTTCTTATTGCTACATTTTTATACCGTTTTCCAGAAATAGTTATCTTATTTTCACTTCTTCTCCTTCTTCTTCTTTGTCTTCTTGTATCAAATCCAGTATCCATTTACTTCAGTACCGGTCACCATAAGCAACAGCAAAAACACTTGCAATGCATCCTAACCAAATACATTACTTAAGCAAGCACACACCATACCCCAACACCTCACTAAATCAAGCCAGTGCCAGTTCCAATTACCGTCAACTTGCTCTGTGCCCCAACAGGGGAATGCCTGAGTCTGAGGTTTCATAACCAGAGTCAACCTATAGAACCTACATTGTTTTTGTCCTTCACTTTGGAGCGCGAAAACCTTCAGTTGCAGGAAAATTGTTCAAAAGGTCTTGAAACAAGAATTGACTCAAACTTCACATGCACTTGCAATGGCGTTTCTGGTAGTCTGTTTCTTATAACTGTTGCATGCTTTTCATCTCCTTTCTCTCTCTCTCTCCGTCTCTCTCTCTCTCTCTCTCTGTCTCTCTCTTTCTGTCTCTGTCTCTCTCTTTCTGTCTCTGTCTCTCTCTCTTTCTCTCTCTGTCTGTCTCTCTGTCTGTCTCTCTCTCTGGGCTAAGTGCAAACTGCTTTTGCGGTTCGTTTGCTTTGGCAGGTCCCTCAGGTTTGTGGTTTTATGCATAAGCAGATGCTCAGGGCATCAAGGCTGTGCACTTCTTTCAGTCTCACTTAATCCAGCTGAAAGAGGGGACCATGAGTCAGTCTGCTTCTTTGACGAGATGAGCTTTTCCTGATCAGAATAGTTAGTCAGACATGGGCTTCTCTCAGAGCAGCCGCCCATCTTTGCTTTTCCACCCACCCTACCTGCCACGTTTGCTGTGCCTCTTTTCTCTGGAACAATTGCGTTAAACCGCTTATTATACATTTGTGTGTGGTAAATTGGGTGGAAATTAATGTTTTGCTACTCTTCAAATCAGCAAAATGAACTTAGGGTGCTTTCACATATGTGGTTCGGTTCATTTGGTCCGGACCAAGGACAACAAATAATACACTGTAGCATTTTTCTGCCGTTTTGGGTCCTGTTCACACTACACTGATTGCTCTGGTCCGAACCAGTTAAAACGAACCAAAATGCAGTCACGTGACAACATCATTTGTTGGTCAGATGTGCCATTGAACGTATTTCCTAAACTGCTTTTCGATTGGTCAGAATTAACGTGCGGGAAAGTTCCAATGGAACTCGTGGAAGTAAACAAAGCGAGGAGTTTTATTAAAGTTTTATTAAGTGCATCCCGCACTTGGATGTACTGCTGGCGGAGTTTCTTTGCCTTAACCCTGCACTGTTCTACAAATCCATTAAACCCCCTTTGAGCTGTTTGCTAAATAATAAAAATATAGCGGTGTTCTTGTGAGTTTTCAAAAGCTGGGACCTAATATGATCATAAGACCAAATTTTGATGAGGCTCCGCACCTCCTCCCAACTCCGCAAGCTGTCATGTGGCTATGTTGCTAAAGCGCTAACTGTAAACAAATAGGTCTCCTCATCCCATAATGCACAGCACAGCTGACTAGGGCAGCTGGATTAGTCCAAAAGGCACAGTACCTTTTGCAGTTGGTTCTGTTCTAGTTCGGAACATGTTCTCACCACAAACGAACCGCTCCAGGGGTCGTTTGAAAGCGTACCGAGACCACCTCTTGAAGGAGGTCTCGGTACGCTTTTTTGGTCACTTTTGGTGCGCACTCGGGTGCGATTATTACATTCACACCTGCCCAAACGAACCGCACCAACTAGGAAAACGAACTCTAGTGCGATTCAACCATACTAAATGAGGCAGGTGTGAAAGCACCCTTAGAAACTAAATTATGATGGCTATTGCAGAATCTGAATATTTGCTTTAAGTAGCACAGAAGGCAGGAAAACTTCAAATCCAAGGCTCCATGGCAAATTTCATAGTCCAAAGGAATCTGTTTCTTAAAGGGGATTCTGACAGATCTACATAATTATACGGTTAAGATGTAAATAAAACCATTCCGAGTGGTTTGCTCTCTGCAGTACTGATAGGAACCAGGCATCTGAAGCATTTAATGCCTCTAAAAAGCTCACAGAAATACACTGCAAGTGATTATGAATCCACTTACTGAAGCGTCAGACATTGTTTTTCGTAGCTTTGGCATGAAGTTTAAGGTTTGAAATTGTTTTTCATTAATTCATGATGGATGTACAGCATTGTAATACAAAATAGTCCCCAAATAGTATATTGTACCATCCTCAACACTGTATATAAAAACACAAAGAACACATGTTGGTTCACTGGAGGTTTTTGATAAACAAAAGTGTAATATTAGTACCCAGGTTCTTATAATACTCCTGGTTCCATTTACCAGCACTGGAAAGAAATCTGAATCGGCATGTTTTTCTGCAGTCATTCGCATCAAACCACCCTGAATGACTTTGTTTATGATTGAATCATACAGAAAAGGTTGAGAAATCAGTGGAGTTTTCCTCTCTAAATGTTGTATATGTAGGCCAAAACTTTGGAAGCAACATTAACAAAAAATAATACATAAATATTGTTTTAAAAAGTATTATTATTATTATTATTATTATTGGTATTATTGTTGTTGTTGTTATTGTTGTTTGTGGTTGTCATAGTATGTTAAAGTAATTAATTAAGTTTCAGTACTTCCATAGAAGTATATATAGAACCATTAACATAATTTCATTTGACATTTGTGTTTAAAAAGGGATCACATTCTGTCAGTCACCACACTGTTTTTAGGTTTTCTCTTTTTTCTTTTGTGGCAGCTCCATCATCATCCTCCAAGCCCTCAGGCTGTTGTCTGACATCTCCAGTCCTAAGCCCTTAAACTCTGTGGCGTGCTGTTTAGAACCTGTGCCCCTGTGTTCATCAATTAATGGCCCCACTTGCTATTCAAAAACAAATAATGGCAACTTCCCCTGGAATCCGAGTCAAAACAAGCGCAGGCCGAGCATGTCCACAGCACCCTGGCCAAATCAGCACCAGATGTCTCCTAAACCGTTCTTCTGCTCTCCTCTCACCTCCCCTTTTCCTCCGTCCCTCCTTCCTGTCTGGAATTCCACATTCCGTGTGGATGGGGATATGTGGTGGTGGTGGTGCTATGGGCACCCTGGAGGCCTCTGCTCTTGACGATTTATTTAGTGGGATTTTAAGGCAAGCCCTTATATGTTCCTTCTTATCAGGGTTGAGAAATGACCGTGGTCTACATCACATTTCAATACACACACACACACACACACACACACACACAGATGCATGGAGCTTTGCTGGGAATTTGGCCAAACCAAGGAAAAAGTTTGCCTTTGCGAATCTCCTAACATTCTCCACCTGCATTACTCAGCGCAAGCCTATTCTTTGAGTCCCAGCCAGCCTCTGCATATCTCCACCAGAAGCGAGTGAGACTGAATGTGAGCCTCGGCCAAAGAGGCAGCAAATCGCCCCCTTTGGCCCACCCAAAGCCGTCCAGCACCCTGCCTGTCGACACACACCATTCACACTGTTCCCTCAGCCAGGGAGAGAAGACTAATTTACTTTTCCACTTGAGTGCAGTAGGAAAACAACTGCCCTGCAGTGACTAAACAAAGCAGCCACTCGAGAGATGATAGAAGCTCTTCTGAAAGCTCTCTCTACCCTCAGCTTGCCTATAAGTCTGAGGATATTTAGTGAGAGAGTACACACACACACATGCACGCATACATACTGTCAGACTGTGTGAAAAAAAAGAGGAAAAAAGAGGTCCCAATATTGTCTTTAAGGCTCAGGAGTGACTCAGGGCTCCACTATGGGTCCGCTGAGAGTTTCAACAAAGCGAATGAGTCAGAGTGTTTGAAGTCTGAGAGGGGTTGATGGCCTTGGATTTATGACTTTTCCCCCCTCTTACACCCCTTCAGCTCACATGTAAAAGTGGCCACTGGTAGGCAGACTGTTGTAGAGGCGCTCTGGTATCATGTATTGATGACAGTGCCTTTGAGGATGGCAGTTATTCATCCTGGCAAGATTTTCAAACCTTCCAAACCCCATGGTGCCATTTGTTATTGTTGCTAATCCTTATATTAAATCAAGCTCAGCTGAGACATTCCATTCATTTTCTTTCTTTCTTTTTTCTTTTTTTTTTTTTTAAATAAGCCAGTCCCCGAGCTTCTTAGTGAAGCTGCCATAGCACTGTGGTCATTTGCCTCAGCTGGACTCTCTACATTCTTACAATCAGAGTGTTAGGACTGTGGATGCCCATTCCAGTGGGGGCTGATGATGGGGGACACTTGTGGGAAGGAAAAGCTCTCATTGCCGGGGATCAGCTTGTGTAAACATTCAGGTTAATGAAGCTCACTGCTTCTAATCCCCTCTTTCCCACTCGACCCCCCCTCTTCTAGCTTAATCCAACTGCACAACCCCAACCTGTCAATCAACTCGCCCTAGGGCGTGTGTGTGTGTGTGTGTGTCTGTTTGTCCACATGTGAGCTTGGGGGGTGCATCAAGGGTGAATTGTGGGCCCGAGTCCTGCTCGGATCCAGATGAGAACTAAGAGGTCCATGCTTGTGAGTAAGTACACGACACTAATCAACTCCACATGATGGCAGTTTCAACTGAGACTTTTCAGCAGCACCAGAAACACTTACATCACGACCTGCTGCTCCGGGCTTCACACAGAGGGCATTTATGGGGATGGTAATGTGACTTTCATGCCACACATGAGGACAAAAGGGAAAGATGGACGAAATAGTTGTGGTTGTGGCCATTGTTGTTGTTTACCGATTTAAGTGACATATTGCCTCTGTTGTTGATAGAATCACACAACATTCACGCAAATTAAAAGTCCAACCAACCTCAGCACCAAAAAACTGGTGTGATATGTTTGATATGACAGTGATAATATATACGTGAAAGTGTGCTCCAGGTTGTCTCGTGAAATATGCTCTGGCCTTTCTGTGCTTAAGGGAGGAGCTTGAGAACACACAAGGTGTGGAGTTTGGCAATAAATGTAAGTCTAGGAGACTAACTCCTTCGCTTCCTTGCTAAAAAGAACAACATTTGCCTCAGGGAAGTTAAATTAGGCCACAGCTTCTCCGTTTTCACTGTATCATTTCCAAATCACTGCAGTTGTGTGTCGCCCCATAGTTATCTTCCCCATTAGGCCTTTAAAGCAAAGTTGCACATGAGTCTGAACACCTTGATATTTTTAAGCAGAAAACAAGATTTGCCATTTAGCTGACAGGTTTATCAAGACAGTTCAGATTTTTCAGTGTCCGAGTCACAACCTAAGCGTTAGTCAGTAAAACTGAGACATTATTATTTTGAAAGAAGCACGAATATCCCAGTGCTGAAGTGACAGTAATGCTGAAAAGAGCAGGCAACTCATGTGCCATCGTTTGCATGACTAATAACTTGGGTATTGCGGTGCCATCCTTGTCTGTCTTCTGTCTAGGTTCTCACACTTCTCCCTTTTCTTTTCATCTTTATTTTCTCTCTCTCTCTCTCGCTCTCTCTCTAGCACTCTTACTCTCTTTTTCTCTTTTCTCTCTCTCTATGTTCATTTTGGGAGAGGAAGAAGGAGGGAGTGTTTTATTAGAGCACAGTTATTGTGATGAAGTTGATTTATGAGCAGGCCGTCTCTCTCTTTTCACTCGTTCCCTCGGTTCTTGTAAATCAGACGAGTGCAGAGCTCTTGGCGCTTCACCACTCGTGCCAGAGAGACACCTTAAGGGAACAGAGGAAGCCAAAACGCTCCAAGACCTTGCCTCTGCTTTCATATCACAACGTTTTATCCTCCATTCCATCACTATCCACAGAAGTTGTTACATGCATCTATGTCCCCCTCCCTTTTGTGCTCCCCCAAACCTCTTTGTCTTTACACAAAGGAAATGTTATCGCAGTTTACCGCCTTCCTGTGTCTCAGTTGGAAGAGACGTCGTGCATGAGGTTCTCACAAGCTGGCCACAATACGACCTCTGAGGCTTAAAGGAGCTCGCTGCTGTCTGACTTTGAACCTTCTAGAGCTAACAGGACAAGCATTTTTGTACAAGGCTCCAGTTAAAGGCTTCAAATCATGAAAAAGCACATTTCCTTGTTTTGCTTTTTTTTTAATAAAATAACTTAATGTAGAATATAAACACTGCTGAACTTTCAGAATGTGCCATTTAACCGTCAGTCCATACAAAATATAAAGGATTGTGTTTTCTACTGGACCATAAATGATTTATTATAGTCGTGATTTTAAATGAAAATTTGTATGTAAGTGGAATATGACCAGATTAATTTGCCTTAATCATCTGCATCTAAGCTCTAAAAAAAGTAAATAAACATAACATGCTATAACACAGGTATAACTGTATATATAATAATTTTAAGGTTTATTATTGCTATCTACAAAAAATAGAGTATCTTACTATCTTTGCTTATGTTAAAAAGACAGAATTGCTGAGAAAACTCACTCTCACATTAAATTTAAGCCTGCAGCATTGACAGTTGAGTATTGAACTGTTTGAAGCAAATTCTGAACAGCAGTTGATGTAGTGGGGTACAGGAGCAGATCTGGGAGAGTTGAGAATATTTTCAACTTTCTGATAAAGATACAAAAGGTGAATAGAAATTCATCAATTTAGGACAAAATTTGTAATAAAGCAATTGACCCTTTTACAAAAGCTAGTGAACATATAATAATGTATAAAAGATAAACACAAAAAGAATGAGGTTTTCATTGGCACAACCATATTAGTTAATGCATGGAAAATCGAGGAATCAAATCATGGTGAAATATCATGAGGAGTGAGTCAGAACTCCAAAGGTAAGGCACTGTTATTCTGACACCCTTTATGTTACTTTTTCAGTGTCTGTGTCCAGGAAATATGGAAATGAAGCCCACAAATAAGATTTATAAGGAAAATCAAGAGCTGAAATGTTTTAAATAAGTAAATTATTCAAAAATACTGAGGCATTTTATGCATTCCTATGGGTTAGGTTAAAAAAATACCTGCAAAACTTTCCATTAATGTAATGCAGCTGCATATGTTCACCCTCATCTTCATGTTCATGAACGTGTCTGATATAAAGTTGTCCCTAAAAATGATTTGACGGTGTTCTTTTGTAAACAACTGCTAAAATCACAGACTGAAACTCTTTTCAGCCCAAAGCCCTTTTAAACACCCGAAAGATCTGAGTGCTGATTAGTGCTGAAAGCACAACAAGGGGATAAAATGAGTGGGATTTGGCCTTCTTATTGCAAACTGACAAAAAAACATGCCTGCCTGTGTGTATGAAGGAGAATCATGATGAAGTAGTAAAAAGAAGCAGGAGAGAAAGAGGGAGCAAATTACAGCCCTCAAGAGTGAGAGTGAGAGAGATGAAAAAAACGGAGGTGGTTTGGCCGGCAGATGTAAATAGGGGCTTTTCCGTGCCATGGCGGAGAAGCCAGTGCCCAGATCATGAAGTGTTGCACCTCTGCTTCTGGTAGCCCTGCGCCAATATCAACATGGCAGAGATACACAACCAGATCCAGAGCCATGGACCCTGACGGCCGTTCCGGAGCAGAGCCGTACACCATCAAGCCATCAGAATGGAGATGACATGGCCTGTCTGGACTTTTGGGGCCGGCCATGGCTCGGCCCCCTCACCAGGGTCTTTATGGAGGGTTCCAGCAGTTATTATTTCTATTAACAGACATTTTATTCTCTATCCCTGATGCCAGCGTTCATTTTCACACAGCTGGTTCTGCTCAGACGGTGCATGTTTGCTTAACTTAAGAGGTGCTTTGCAAAATGCCGACTGATATTTTCCCTTCAGCACCCCCCTCTCCTCTACTCTTCTCTCCTCCCTCTCCTTTCCTCTCCTCTTCCCTATTTTCCTATTCCTTCCTCTCCTCTTCCCTCCTCTCCTCTCCTCTTTTCTTCTCTTCTCCTCTCCTCTCCTCTTCCCTATTCTACTCCCCTCCTCTTCTCTTCTCTTCTCCTCTCCTCTCCTCCCCACTTCTCTCCTCTCCTC
>JBBPCY010000109.1:24158027-24181426 GCA_037974405.1 Brachyalestes nurse
AAGAGCCAGTCCGGGCTGCCACGCCCCCAGTCAAAACAAGAGTCCCTACGGTCCTACGGACTGGGGGCGTGACAACCAGCTCACACAGTATCAACTACTTTTTTACAGACAAAACAAATCTTGATGCTTTTTACTGCTTTATTGTTTGTTTGTATTTATTCTAATGTTAACTTTGCTGTCAGAAAGATACTTTATCACACGTTGAGAAAAATGGCTTTAAACAATTTGCATAGGTGCCTAAGACTTTTGCACAGTATATTATATACATCATTTGTAGTAGTGCACCATGAAACCAAGTTGCATGTAAGTTACACTGATAAAATGTTTGTAGGCCTTTCATTCTTTCTTCAATAATATAATCCTCCGTTCAGTATCCAAGGTAGAATGTGTTGGACAACCTGTAGAGAAATCAACAAGCAGCGAACTAACAAAAGCAACAGAAAGGTTTGCTGTGAGAGCCTTCACTGTAACGAGAATCCTCAAGCTGTATGAATGTGAGCGAGATGCTACAATAGCAGAGGAACTGGAACAATTTACTGCTTGTAAGATGAAGATGATGTTCCCACTCACTGGGAGGAACATAACTACACTGTACTCTCACCACACAATGGCGAGGATAATTAGAAGCTGTTGTTCACCTGTGAAAATGTCATGATTTCCAAGTTCAGGTTCTCATGAACCCTGAGTTCAGGCAATGAAAATAACATTATTAAATTACTGTACTGTAATGAATACATGTTGAAGAAGCTTATTTTGTCCACTCGTAACTGTGACACAATGCACTGCTTTTAATGGGAACAAATAATTCTTTATGGTCAAATCTGAGCAAATCGTGACTGAGTACAGATAAAATATTATTGATTGCCATTAATTATTAAATGGCTTGGCAGCCCTAACATATTTATTTTACACGCATATGAGTGAGTGTAGTTATATGGATCCATCTGCTTGCTTGTAAATTATGTCCTCATTTCTGTAGATAATAATGAGAACGATCCAAGTCTGTTAGGCCATGAGATCTTTTCACAAAACAAGTGAAAGTGCAAACAGTCAGAAACATTTTTTTTCAGATTTTAGATGATGTACATAGAGACAGTGTGTATGTTTGGGTTTGCTCTGAGCTTATGGGAATGTACATGGGCATATTGTGTATGTTTTTTTTTGTGTACGTGAGTGTGCCCTTGGAACTGTTCCAAATGATCTGCCTGACATGAACGGATAGACTGAGTTTAGCGAGACAGACGTGAGCTCCGCATCAGATTTCAGCCTGTTGCCAACTTTCTTACAGCAGATGGAAATAATGGATTATCTTGCACGCACTTTTTTCTGCTTTAACTCCAGCTAGCCAACTCTATGAGTAAAGATTACTTCAAGAAAAAGTTTTCACAGTTTACTCTGTTACCTTTTTCACACTTTAAAAGCAAACACTAAAGAAAATAGGTATTACCAAGTATTAATTCATAAAAATCTGATAAATTGTCTGAATGCAGTTTTCTTGAAGAAAATGGAGCAATTAACAACTCAGTGATCACAGCAGATGACTTGCTGGAATAAATAAAACATTTATTGACAGCCTAACTGTAATTGTAAAACACCCATGAAAAGCAGCAATCAATATATTTACCCAAGTGCACAGCTGAGTCAATGGAACAGAGATGTGTGTGTCAGATAAATGTAAATTAGGTGCCTGTGTAGACATACATATATCATATATGCACTACGACTCAAACGTTTAATAAAACATAAAAATGTTCCAGATGTTTTAGATGATCTTATCTTATTCTTGTACTATTATTATGCTGTCAGACTATTGTTTTACTCTACACTAACCCTAACCCCAATTTGTGTGGTGCTGGAAAAAAATGTAAAAAAATGTCCTTTACATTTGAAATCTCAGACAGATAATGTATTATGAAATGACTACAAATGCTTCGTGTAAATGCTTTATGGTGTATACATGTTGTCCAAGTGCTAGGACAAATACGTAACATATTAGGGGGAAAAATTAAACATAAAATGTGGCCTGTGCAAAAGTCGTATTAAACACTTTTGTAAAATGTTAAGCTACCAAATAAAAAGAAATAGTACAGTAACATTAGCAGAACGCAATGTTCTGTGTTGGATATGTGAAGGATGTTGTCAGTGAAGGATATGTCAACTTGTTCTGATTTAGAAGAGTAAAGGTCTTTGACTTCTGTGTAACAATAGTGGAACCTGTTCTGGGGCTGTAAAGGTTTTTTAAAAAACATATGTAGCTGCTTCATTATCATGGAGAAACATTTAAACCATACAACGAACCATTTGAGTTGTCATGGTTCTATAATTGAATATTGCTTTTACTGAAAAACTGAGAATGTGTAGTTCTACTAAACTACACTAAACTAGGCTCTTTAAACTTTTCACACTCACATATCATTTACAAAACACAGAACCACTAAAAGGTTGTTTAAAAAAACCAAAAGTGATTCTTCTTTGGCATTGCTCCAAAACACCCCTTTGCCATGTTTATTTTTAAGAGTGTATAAATAAATGTGCATTCGTTGCATTCATGCATTCACCAACTGGCTTGTAGAGAAAACGCTGGTGAGAGCGGTCAGCGTTTTGGAGGTGGCTTGAATGACTGGTTTATTTATAGACCAAAAAAAAGACAATGAGCAGCATATTGGACTTTTAGTGTTGAATGTTTTCAGTCCTGAATGGCTTTGCAGTTGGTCAATTTAAATGTCATGAAATCACACCTCAGGGGCCTGAAGACGTAATAAGTGAAAACGCATGCTGCGCATGTTTCTTGGAATCTGTATTTTCTCCGCCTCCTTTGACAAGAACAGGACCTTTGATTGACACGCAAAATAACCAGCCCCAGGCAGGTGCTTTAGTGTGACGTGTGAGGTCAGACGGAAATAAAATTGGTGAGCACTGGCCAACACGCAAGGAGATCTCACTTAAAAGCTGTTTCCTGCTTCAAATAAAATAGGCAATAATTTTTCAAGATGTTCTACCTTCTACATTGTCCCGAAAGGCTCAGTTACAGCACCCAGAACAGGCCACCACTTATAAAAGACGCAAGCAGGCGGTTTGGTTGGTTAGAATGTGGACAGCTTATCTTATGCCACTTTTCCACCGGCACAAGGAACCGTGCTGTACCGCAAGCTAATGCTTTTTTTTTTTACAAATAAAGCGACGCGGACCGGAGCCGAACCCGAGCTGCTCGATGGCAGGGCTGAAAGTGGGCTGCAGTCGAGCCGACTGCATCACTGATATCTGATCAGTCTAAATATCATCACAACATGGAAAGAGGCTGTTGTTTTTTTTTTTACTGTTTGTGCAAAAAAACGGAGACACAAACTAACAACGTGGAAGTGGATGAAGTACAAGCTCAATACATTTCTGAAGATACATTTCAGTGGGAGTTTTCTACGACTAACAAATGTATCTTTAACTCTGTGAGAAATGTGAAGGTGATCCAGGACATTACTAACAAGTTCTCTGGGTTCGGTTTTCATCACACGGATAAAGAAAAAATTTAAGCTCAAACAAGACTATAAAAAATAAAAGACCACAGTAACAAAAGCAGGTCTGGCAGAAAAACTTTCCACCGGTTCGACTCCATGGACGCGGTTTTGGGAAGACCGGCCATAAACTGTGGAGAGAATAGAAACTCTGTTACCGGACTGAGATACACTGGAACATCAAAACCTGATACAAGTTCTGTACCATCGCAGTACAGTTTAGGTACAGCACGGTTCCTGCAGACCTGTGGAAAAGTGCCTCAGGATAAACACTCTGACCTACATGTGCATGTAGCTTCTGATTCTGAGAACATGGCTTTGTCCAAAATCACAAACTGTTGTGCTTAATAGTATGTAATAGTAGTGAACCACCATTCAGAATACATTCATCATAGCATCAGTATAGTAGTGTGTGGTTTGGGATCTGTGTAGGGCTGCACCATATGGATAAAATATGATTTAGGTTACAGTATCTGTATTACAATATATAGATTACAGATAAGGGCCTACATCACTTCTTTCTAAGTAAAACAGCTCATATAAAACAGCAGTAAATATAAGATATGAAGAATGAAGAAAAAATAAAATAGAAGCTAAATGTACAATATGGGCCCTTAAAGAATACCTTGCTCTTTAAAAAGTAAAGATTTGGCAAAATAATTTGACAATAAACAGAGGATATATTGTGCTGCCCTAGACCTGCATGTAGCACAGGAGCTGCAAGCTAAATTTTGAATTTGTGTGATTTTTTGCTAATGTAAAGCTCCTGGGTCTGTTTTATACAGTAATAAAACTGTGTCACACAGAGAACTCCAGTTCCACATGCTGATCCATTTTACCAAGACCAGCATAGACATGTACACCCACACAAACACTGACCAATCTGGGGGCAGATTTGAATCAATTAAGATGGACAAACACAAACAGTGAATGGATCCAGGTAAAATGAGGTCTTGGATGATCAAGTCATAATTCGTTACAATGTACATCCCTAACTTACATTAACTTTACGTTCTCAAATTATTTTATTTTGTGCTCGTAGGCAGGGCCGTGTTGTCTGAAGGGCTGTTGACGCGAGTGACACGGCCACACAGGGCCGAATCACCAGGCTGGACCAAACGCTAGTTTGTCATTTTGATCGCACGCCCCTTTAAAGTCTCGGCTGTAAATCTTGTGACTTGAATGGCCAAGAGCTCAGTGACATTACTTCTTGCTGGACATGTGCTGTAATAACAGCTCATCGCCTTCGTAACAAAACCTCGGCCTTCCCAAATGCAGATTTTATAGATAAATTTAACATACATCAATTTTAAGTCAATTTTGGGCCGTGTTTTTCCAAAATATTGACTCAAAGAGTATGAAATAAATAACAAGCATGAAGATTTGATAGCTTTTTATGTTTGATATGTGTCTTACAAGTCAGTTTTTGTACAAGAAAATGAATTTATTTTGGCTGTTTAAGAAATTTTGAGCCTGGTTGTTGATAGTACAGGTGCCTGCTTAATGATTAACACCAGAAAAAAAAAATAGCCGTGAGCAAGATGCTACAAGGTTACGGCGGTCTTAAATACAAATCATCCGCACTGACAAGCATCCTCCCCACGTTATTCCTGAACACATTCTCCCGAAACTTAACAACCATGTCCTTGCTTGTATTTCTTGTCAAGTAAGTGAGGGAACATTGTATCTGTTCCACCCGCGTGTCAGCGTTAGTGATTAATATGCTTCAGCCAGGAATTCTTACATCATCCACAGAGTTACTGCAAACATCTGGCCACACTTTCGCACTCAACAGCAGCACATACATTAAACAAGGTGTTTATGGATGCTCAAAAAGTCTTTGTTTGAATAAAATTTTATAGTCTTAAATTCGTGGTATTTCATAGTATACAAATCTCAACAAAAGAGAAACTTTAGTTTACTTTGATTATGGTGTTCATAACATTGGCAGATATCATCAGAATGTTATAATGAATAATAAAGAATGTCGACGCCGCTGCGGCCGCACGAGGGGAGCCTCTCCTCTGTCGGTGTTTTATTTGGAAGCTGATTGCTAATCATGCACCGGGCCGTTGAAACGGACATGCCTCAGTAGCAGCATAATGCTTCCTGTGCGTTTCTGTGATTACTCAGCTTCAAGTCGAAACTCGCTCGCAATTAGAGCGGCTTATAAATTATGCAAATGATGACTGGCGTAATTGAGACATGTTAATCATGTTTTAAGAGCCTAATTACAGAAATGTATAATGGAGGTGGGAGACTGTAATTAGCCGTGATAACAGGTTGGCTGCGTTGAGAGTAGAACAGCATTCTGTGTGTGTTGTGTACAGCAAGTCTTCCCTTAATGCTTTCTACAGACTGTACAGTTTCACAAATCTTAGAAAATCATTACAGATCACACTGTGCAACATGGGGACAATGTATGTGTAGATGTATGATGGTGTGTGTGAAGGTGTGTAGATGTATGATGGTGTGTGTGAAGGTGTATAGATGTATGATGGTGTGTGTGAAGGTGTGTAGATGTATGATGGTGTGTGTGAAGGTGTGGAGATGTATGATGGAGTGTGTGAAGGTGTGTATATGTATGATGGAGTGTGTGAAGGTGTGTATATGTATGATGGAGTGTGTGAAGGTGTGTAGATGTATTATGGAGCTCTTTGAAGCTCTCAACAATACAACATTGTATCACCATTTACTCGTATGCCCATTTAGTGTATACTGGGCATAACTGTCTTAAAGTAAATTCTTTCCTATAAAAATTGTTTTATTGCCATTTTGATGACCCATGTATGACCTTCACTTCCAGCACACAGCTGACAAACCTGTTCCAGAGCTTTTGAAAGTTGTTGAGAACATGGAGCTCTGGGTTGTTCTTGCCTGATGTTTACCAGTGCCCCACCTCAAGCAGCCTTCAGCAGTCCCCAAAGAACACTTGGGGGATTTCCCCTTTTGTTGCATTGTCATAGCACAGAATGAGGCCTTGTTATCCTAAACAGACATTTTTTTCCTTACAGTCTGAGTGACTATGTGTCTTTCTTGTGTGTGCGTCAGACCATGCATGTATCACACAAAATAAAAGTCAGACAGCCTGTGTCGCCGCATTCATTTGTAATATTTCAGCATGGCCTACAGTGTCATAGACTTTTGTGGCTTTCTCTGTTTTGTTCATGTTGTTCCATAAAGGCCCTTTTTTACATGGTGGGGAGGTGGAAGAATTTCTTCCATCCATTTCTAAAATCCAGCCTCTCTCTGGTTTCACCAACACGCTTGTGCTTTTGTTGGCTGTTGACTGTTGTTTGGTGGCTCTCACCTGGAGATACACTAATACCAGGAGCTGCTGCATTGTTTTGCTGAACAATGCTTTACCTCCTCAGGTCATTGAAGCTCCATTTTTCTCAGAGCCCCTCCTAGCTGCAGTCAGCTTAAGGAGGCAAAGCCTGAGCAGAAAGACAGCGCTATTCACAGCCGGTTCTGTTGTTCCAGTCACACCATCGCCTTTGCCTGAAGCAGCATTCAGAACGCTCTGTCTCGCATACAGGAGCATCCCAAGGGGAATCCCGAGAGGGTCCAGCAACACACACATATACCATCAAATCCACAATTCATTGTCACGAAAACAACGCATGCTGATACTGGAGTATTTCTTTCACGCTCATTTGTTTTTATGTCTTCTATGTTTTATATCAGGACGTGGGGTCACGCATATGTCCCATGTGTATTAATGATAACATCGCTGTTGTATGAAATTCTTGTCCTCTGTCTATTTTATTCAATTTTGCATGTAAACGTTTCTCTTGATATCTCAAAATCTCAAGATAAAATGTCCTTTATCTTGAAACTAAGTCATTTTCGAACTTTTTTGAAGTAATAATTTTGAGATACCACTGCCACCTGAGTAACTGTAAGTAACTGCTCAACCCACTGACCATCAAACCTCTCAGAAGGTGTAAAAATGTAAAAATGTTGTTTGTCTGCTTACTACTACTACTACTGTTATTTACATTATTACTGTTACCATTATTCTTAGTAGTAGTAGTAGTAGTCATGTATTTACTTTATTTACTTTACCTTCAAATGAATTCATTATTGCTGTTGTGGTATGATCATTATCATTATTATAAAAAAAAACTATAATTACTTTAAATAGCACTGTGCTTTAGAAATCGTGTTCTTGAGCCAGTAAAGCTTCTCTGAAGTCAAAATCCTAACCAACTTCTGGCAGGAAAAGCTTGTTGGAAATATTGACCTCTCACACCGCTCACTCTCACACTCTATCAGTGTAGGCTGAAGCCAAGCTGCTTGTGTGCTATGTGTGTGATACCTTTAGTACACCTTTGGCAGGCTGTGCTTGGCTGTGCTTGTGGAAGATAAATCAACGAACAGCTAACTAACTGGTCTCGAGGGCCCAGATGTGACCTCGTAATGAGAATGTCTGGGGACAACCATGAGAAAATTTTAGCTAAATGTGAACATTGTAGTTCTGAGTTTAGTTCCTTATTTGTTTTGTATAGAAAGCTTGTCATACCAACTCATGCCTTACTGACACGGTCCCAGCAGACATACCGATCTGCATCATTCCCATTGAACGGCAGTGACAGAAACTGCAGAATGAAAGTGAAATGCGTGCATAAAATGCAAATTTTATTTTTCATTTTATCTCAATGTTTCAGTTATCACTGCCACAGTCAACAAACTTTTTTTCCATTTGTGAGAGTTTACTACTCACCAAGGCACATTGTCTCCATTCTGCAGTGCCAGCCCACAAACACTAGTCCCTTATAATAATTTAGCATGTTTTCTAATTACTGTTTACATGCGTGTGTAATCATGAAGGCTGGATTCTAAAATCTAGTGCAATATGTTTGTGCTACTGCTAAATAGGTTAGTCTGTTACTTCAACATATATCATTAGCTTTTTACTGGGTGAAGGTAACCTCAGTAATTTCTTTAGACCCCTTGTCTGATTGATCCCACGGCTGGGGTTGATTTAAACATTGTCCACTTTCACTGGAAACTTTGATAAAATCTGAAAAAAAGTTCACATTACCCTGTGTTTAAAATAACTGCTAAAAATAACAAATCTATTCTGATTAAGCTTATAACATCCACTCATATAGCCTGACAACATCTACTGGTTTTTAAATGGAAAATCTTTCTTTAGGGTCAAACTTGGGCATATAAGATGCAATAATACAACTAAGACTAGTTAATTTAATTATCAAATTGCTCATATATGTAATTCATTAAGAATTCATTAAGACTGAACCAAAATCAATTCTGAACCTTAGTGACCATTAGGAAATATGTGGGCCATTTAGTTTTTATGTTTCAATGAAGCATGTGACTCTTGTAAAAAAAGAAGTTAGTTGGGCAAGGAAATGTACAAAACAAACATGCATAGACCCACACACCAAACACACACACACACACACACACACACACACACACACACACAAACAAACCCATGTATTTTGTTACTGTTAAAAAGATTTCCAAATGGTAACTTCATCATAAAAGTTTCACACAATATAAAGAACAGTTTCTGTACTGTTTCTGTAAATGATACAAATGATAAAAGATTAAAATAAAATAATCAGAAAAAAAAATTGGAGAGACCTTTTTTTCAGACACAAAGAGCCATGTGCATATAAAGGTCAACACAAACTGACATGCTCCCACATGCAGACTTTGACAGGCACCCAGAGTCTGATCTACTGAGAGAGTGTGATGGCGAGCGCACGCTGAGCCTGTAATCAAAGTAAATACTCCCCACGCTGTGTGGAACTCCACTGTGCCTCGTCAGCCCATATACACAGCAGAAACAGACCATCAACACACCTGAGTCTTAGAGAATGAGATGAAAAAATAGTGCTCTATGTATGTTAGCCCTGAGGTCAGGTGCATTTCTCACTGCCGTGGGAACCAAAAAAAACTGAACGTGTGAACTTCTCTCTCTCACCCTGGGTTGGACTAATGAAACTGGGTGAAACTCTCTCTCTCTCTCTCTCTCTCTCTCTCTTGCACACACACACACACACACACTCAGACCCGCATGCACACACACACATACAAAACACAAAACCCCCTTACACAGCCCCTACCCATCATGAAGTGCACAGCCTGCTCGTGGCCTTGCTTTATTGCAAATCATCTGGGGCCTGTTGATCTCCACAGGCCAGAACAAATGTCAATCAAGCACTATTGTTATAGAAAATATAGGGGCCTTTAAATAGAGCCTACAATAGAACTACACTGATAAAGATAAGAATTTTCACATGGTACAAAACGCTTTGCCATTTACTTTAGCAAATGTTGTAAGAAGCAGTTTAACTGGTTTGCTGAATTCTTTAATGAAACTGAAGCAACGAGGAAAGCAAAAGTAACATTCATCAATGCGTATGAAATTAATATGTAAGTTATGCCCTTATTACAGTGAGGAGCCGGAGTGAAAGACCACAGACAGGCCCTAAGGGTTTAAAGGGTTAAATATCATTCTTATCAAGAGAACAGGTGGGGTGTGAGTGTGTGTGTGTGTGTGTTGTGTGTTTGTATGAACAGCAGCAAGCAGTCAGATAGGAAACAGTTCACAAGTTGACGAGACAAGATTCAAGAGGAGTCCATGGGAAAATCCGACAGCGCCGTCTCGGATGCCTGCCTGCAGGTCAAACCTGAACACGCCCGCTTCCGACAGCACATAGTTGGAAACTATTTTACTATAAGGTTGTTTATTTATGTACTGAAGTATGGGAATGGGGAGATGATAATCAGTGAACATACTTTTGACGCTTCTTGATTTTAGATTAAGATCTTTGCAGTTAATTGGCCAAGACATGTTTAGTGTGCAGATTATGTTGGGTTTTTTTCTTTAGCAATGAAACAATTAATGTTGCTAACAAACATTTCAAGTCAATAGTCACCCTAATAGCCAGACTATTTTCTGTACTATTACATCGCCTAAACTTTACTTAATATGCTCAAACTGTATCCAGATCTCGAAGGCTTGTGGATATGAGTTAGGACTCCAGCTCTGATGTTCACAGACTTCTGCTTTTTAAAACTGGATTTGTTTCAAGTTAACTGGATATAAAAATGTACCTGTTTATCTTTGTTTCTCCTACCCTGGTCTAAGATTATTCACCATACTATTTATAAAGCGAAATACACATTGGTACAGAAGAAAAGTGTGCTATTGTTTCTGATTCGCATTGACATTAATGGTCATTCAAAGCACAAAGTTCTTACCTAGCAAAGAGCAAGGAAATGATGACATAAACTACAACACCACACATCCAAAACATCTGTTTCTTCAACAAACTGTTAACATCTTGATACTTTTTTTTGTTTTCATAATGCCCATGACCCATTATGCCATCATGGTTGCTTCTCAAACCATGATTTTAATCTGCAGTGACTGAATACAAGTATAAAAACTTGTCACTTTCCATAGAGGAGCTTTTTAAAGGAGTTGAAAGTGAGGTGTGTAGTAGGGGTGGCCATGCGGGGTCGGCCTTGACTCCCGAGAAGTCGCTTATATCTGAGGTTTATGGTCTGCAACATCTGTTGTAATTTCTGTCAAATTGAACTTTTATTACCTGATCATTAAAGGCTTGGCGATGGAAAAAACAGATGTCCGTGCTGTTCTTACAGCCTCTGCGTTTTTTATGGCGGGGGTGAAAATTGAACCAAAGGGAGCCCCCCACGTTATAAAATTAAAGGGGAAATCATTTCCACATTCCTGGGACAAGGGGAGCAGTATTGGGGTGCCCAGCGAGAGGTGGAGGGACGAACGTGCGATGGGTTAAAGGGGAGGGACTGCCCACAGAACAACTGACTAAATCACCAGAGAGAGAGAGAAAGACAGAGTGAGAGAGAGAGCAAGAGAGAGCTAGAGAGCTAGGGAGCGTTTATTACTGCAGAAGAATGGCCTGCTGTGAAGGGTTTCAGAGTGTTTATTGGTACTGCCCAGCTTCACTGGTGCTCTGAGTTGTACTTTATTAGCTTGTGCTCAGTCATGGACTTGGGATATAACTGTACTGAACATGGAGGAACAAAACCAGGCTGAGAACCAAATCAAGTAAACAATGCTTAGTGATCTGTTAAGCAGCATCAGTTAAATGAGTCAAGCTTAGTGATCAACACCTGCACTGTTCATATGTACAGCTTTGTACACAACATTCAAACATATTTTGCTGAAAGTAGGGCTAAATGCTACTGACTAACCCAGTCATCGGATAAAGATGAAGAAATATTAACGTGTTGTAGTTTTTTCATAATCCAAATTTTAAAATATAAACAAAATCATTCAGAGCTGTTTGATGTGAAATGCTTAATTGTAGAGAAGCCTGCTTACTCTTTACAGTGGTGGTGATAGGAACCAGGGGTTCTACATTCTACACAATGTAGCCATTTTATTTTGCATCCGAAACCTTCAGCAAACATACATGTCTTCTGATTTTTATATTTAGTGCAGATAATAGTAAAATAGAGGAATTCAAATTTCAAAACTCCTTGAATGTATCTGTGCTCCATAAATGGATTAAAAAATACTTTAGGCCAAATCTTTTCTCAGAACAATCAGAAACCGATGTCATCAGGTAGCACATTTGTAACCAGCTCAGGGAGGTTTTAGACATTAAAGGTATACATCTGGTTGCTATCACTACTGTTGTGACCAATTGTGACTTTTTAAGTTTTTTTCCAGAACAAAGCAGTTCACTTAAATTCCCCATATAATAGAAAACTCACTTTTCCTGAGTTTTACGCTGTATATATGCACAACTCATTTCATACAGTCCATCTTTGGAACCCAAGCTGCAAAAATTTTGAATCTATCATTTTTGTGACATCCCAAAAAACGAATACATAGACATATTCCATTTATTCCGTCTACAGCAGTTTAGCCCCTACCATTCAGTTAAAAAGGGGATTTCAGCCTGAATTGCTTTTTGAAAGAGGCTCAGTGCAGTGCAGCCAATCAGAACAAGGATCATTTACATGTAGCAACCTTAGGGGCACAATAACAAACAGCCTGTTTAATCCTAAAGTATAATTAATGGTTAGAAAATGGTCACATAGAAATTATCTGTGTTTCTTTTTGGTTCATGAACCATACAAATGTTAAAAAAAGACCTCAGGAAAAATAAATAAAATGCAAGACAAATGTAGCACACGAGCCATTTAACAATTACATTTAATTTATTTTGAGATATTTTTTAATTTATTTTGAGATATCACTTTAAATTGCTTGTGCAGTTCACAAAATATGTTGAAGTACTTTTTTGAATTTAAAAGACCAATGAGGAGATGGGTTGAGCACAAGAGTATAGAGTGAGCCAAAGGTTCATAGCACACAACTTTCCTCAGAGGCTCAATATTGTATGAGTATTACTGTGTTAGATGTCCCCTGTGGTTAATCACATTAGCACAAACCACTAGTGAGTAAGTAGGCACCTACGAAGATATATTTTCTGGTAATCAGTTAAATATTAATTAATATCACTAAATTAACCATTCTGATTGTGCACCTGGTGAGCATTTCATGAAACACAGAGAGTCTTCTAGCCTTCGATTACACAGTCTAAGAGATATTTAAACCTGGTGTTTGAACACAGTCACTTGCTCTCAGCTACACATTTGCATGACCCAGGATGGAACTCTGGGGAGTGAATTTAAAAGGTCTCTCTGGTGTCAGTGTGCGGGGCTGGTGCAGGAGGAAGATAGAGACAATGGCTGCTTTTATTTTCCTCGGTCGCAAATTCTTCCGTAGAACTGGAGCTTGCCCACCCTCTTTGCAAAATGAATCACAAGCAGACTAATTCATGTCTGGGTCATGTTGCTTAACTGCAGGCACAGGTATGGTTACAGTGTTCTTCCTCATGTCATTCATGAACTTGATTTGACATTCATATTTTATGGGAAGAGGAAGGGAACATACACTGCAGTTGGACGTCTAGATGTGTACGTGATATATTCACGTCACTTGTAATTGGTTTACAGGGTTATGAAAAACAATGAAAAACAGACATTTTATATTTATTGTAAAATGTAAATGTAGGAAAGTCTATTACTACATTACTGTATAAACTCAATTAATCTTATTTAACTGATAACTTTTCATAATAACGATGTAACATAGGCACTACACTACTTTTGATATGCTCTAAAATCAGTAGCAAAAAAATGGTTATTTATCGTTCCAGTAGCTAGTATGTAATGGTGTCAAGATACTTGAAAGTAAACAATTAAGCAATGTTCAGAACCTATATAATCATGATGACGTTTATGGGACAGAAAATGATTAAAGGAAATTTTCCAGATGTAAAAACCTCAGATACATATTTGGAGTATTTTTTTTAGTTTAGCACTGAAACTGCAAGGCTAATGTTGTCATCAAACACTAGAAGTCAATAGTCACCCAAATTGTATTTTGCAAATACATCCCAAAACCTTCCCTCAGACTTCTTCTAGCTCTTCATTAAGGTGGCCCAGACTTGTGTGGTTTAGTACACAGTATGACTTAATGTGAGCTTTAAAAAATTGAACAAAACTTCACCACCTGTGGATAACAACAACAGGTCCTCCATATTTATGTTGCTTGTTGCCACAAACACTGACCCTAGATCAGCACTCCTACTCCTCAGGGGGTTTGTGAAATGACCCTGTTGTCAAAAAGGCTACATTCAGCTCCATAGTGTGGTTTTATTCATTTTTCATATTGTGATACTGTTTCGTAAACCACTTCGACAAGTCTGTGCCCCCTTAATGAGGAGCTGGATGTGATGTGACTGAGTTGACAGAAGTTTGAGGGGTGTGTTTATAGAAACGTTTTGGATGGCTATTGGCTTCTAGTGATTGTTTGCAATGTGAGCCACATAGGTCCAGTTCTGAACAAAAGAAGCAACAAACATCCACTGGCTGATCAACTACATCTGGGGTGGAAAATTATGCAAACTGTAGTTTTTGCTAAACTGTTTCTTTAAGATAAACCTCAAATCAACAATAGGGTACAATGTGCAAGCAACAGCCTCTTACAACTGGTGTCTTTTCTCTGTGAACCATCCAAAATATTTTTGGATTCTCTCTGCTAAGCTAAACACACTGGAAATTCTCTACTATTTCGAGTAAATGTGCTCAAGAGGTAGACTGTCTCTGACTTTCTCACGGTAGGCCTGCAGAGCCATGCTTTGGGGGAAATGAAGAATCCACACCATCAACATGACATAATCCACCCACTCCCTGCTTATCCGGCCTTACTATCTGCCTTCGGCAAATTGGGTTAAGAAAACACACACTCGCAGAATAGGAATAATTTAACACACGACAGCTTAATTGCGGTTATGGAAGTAATATACAGTTAGAAACACATCTGTGCTGTGCAACAGGGCTGATATGAAAGCTGTGTAAAAATATTGTTGAGTGCGTGGGTAAACTGGTAGCGTGATTTTAAAAATATCTGGGGAGCCAGAGGCTACAACATTTTCTGAACTGCTGCCCATGAGAATAATTAAAACAGAGCTAACACACATAAATCAATATTTTATTGTCCTGAATGCATGTATGAAAAACAATATGTTAAATTACACGCTATTAACGCATAAAACATGACTAAAGGATAATGAGACAAATAAGTTTGCATAAAGACCCCACATTGTGGAAAAGCATATTGTGGATGTAAAGAAAAGCTGATGTCACAAACAACAAGGTTACTTCTGCAGCCTACAGCAATTTTGTCCTGTCCATTCTCATTAAAGTTATAAGCAGTTGTGAATATCTCAGGCCTGGACTGTTTTTTTTTTTTTAAAGGTGGACTACAGGAGAGCCAATCAGTAGAGAGATCATTTATATGTTACAGTGTGGAAAACAAAAACAACAACAAAAAAGTTAGGTCAGGATTAATGAAGCAAGAGTGGTCATGAAACGTTTATGTATAGATAGATAGATAGATAGATAGATAGATAGATAGATAGATAGATAGATAGATAGATGAGGGATAGAATGAGGGAGATTAAAATGAGCACCAGTGCAGTCTCTCTGTAGCTAAAACACATTATCTCAAAACACAAAAGTGTTGTCAAGCTCATTTAGAGACAAAGCTCACAAACACACAAACCTGAGTTTATTCTCCACCCACCCACCCACACACACACACACACACACACACACAGACACACACTCTGTCTTTCACACACAGACACACACACACAAATACACACAAACACACACACACAAATACACACCAGCAAACACACACTGACACACACACAAAAACACTCTTTCTTTCTTACACACACACACAAAGTGGGGACTAGCATTGTGTTCTCAAGCTGCGTACTGAGGACACACAGGGGAGGAGGAGGGAGGGGGAGGGACCACGGGGTCCTTCATTTATTTAGCATTTCTACTCTCTCTCTTCAGCGGCACGCACACACACATACACACACACGGACGCACACACACTCCGCTGCCCCAGGAGGAGGGACGGACAGACCTCACTCATCCCGGTGATCAGGCTGACCGTGCGCTGGGCTCGGACGGTCCCGCCACGGCGCGCTCCCCTCGGCGCGCGGAGCTTTTACCCCACGCCAACACCCTCAACACAGGAATGGAGAGAATACTCTGAAAACACCACTCTCTTCACCCGTTTCTCGTGGACATGGTGAGTGCTCCGGGCTGGTCCTCGGTTTGTGGTTCTGGTTCAGGTCCGCTTCGCTTCGGGTGGATCTTTGTGTTCAGCTTTGCAGTCAATGCACCTGGATCGACTAAGCATCAATATTTTACATTATTGCACTTTTTTGTAACAGTATTTTACATTAATGACCTTTAAACTTCATAAAGTGACAACACGTTCTCCGTTTTACTAACTAGAAGGAACTACAGAGTCCAAGCCCACTAAAAACACGCATTTGTGGATTTTAAATTGTACTTCACTGTTTATACTCCAAATAACCCATAGTTCTGAAGCTGATTTGTAATACTTTGTATGGTTTAAAATATGTATTATTACTTATTATGCATATTATCTGTAGTTTGTCTATTTAATTTTTTAGGTCTCGTTTATTTTAGACCCCTGAAGCCTCTCAGTTGAATAGTAAGAAGGTATTATTCCCTTATCAGGATTATCTGATAAGATAACAGGCTGAACTTATATGCAAACTTGAATCTGCAAAGAAAGAAAGAAAAAAAAGACTTAGCCTTAAATACCTTAAATCCACACTGTTCTTACAAATGCAAGGAAGGCCTGGTGTTTAAATTATTTTAGAATTATATTTATTTTCTAAACAGTTAATTCTAAATGGATTAATTTAAAATGACATTGTCATGAACTTTATAATTTCTGCTTAATAAAATTAATTTATTTAATAGTTTTATTCTCTTTTGTGATTTATTAATATCTACTCAGTCTATTCTTATTCAAGGAAAGCGCATCATTAAAATTTCCATTTGAATGTGTTCAAAAATTGTATATATATTTTTTTAAACATAGCACAGCATGGGAGGGTTATCTATTTTTACATTTTTATTTATATCTAAAAACTTTTTTTCTAATGTTAAGCTTAGTACTGAAATGTCCATGTGAAGGCACACACCTCTGTGTGTCTTACCTTTATTCATTCCAGCCCAAAGCTCAGCATTTATGCTGTTGGAAGTAGTTTTGCTTAAGCTCAAATTCAGGCCGAAGATTACACCAAAATCACTGAGGCGACGTTTGAAGCCAGGAAGCTAATAAGGTAATTTTAGGGTGCCTTGCTAAGCATTTTTCAAAGAGGACCATTCATACTCCTCAAGGTCTTCTCACAACCCCCATTTAAATGCGCTTCACCCTCCTCTGCTCTGCACTCAAATCACTTTTACACAATTACACCGAGCCCCCTCCTCAATCTATACCCAGAACACCTCGTTTCAGTCTGGACTGGACAGACAGCTTCAGCTTCAGCGATAAAACAAAGGCCAGCTCTTTTTCCTTTTCGTGTTTTACTTCAAGCAGACATTAAACAGATCATTTGACAGCTTCACATGCCCGTCACACATGAAAACGTCATTCCAAGTATGTCGTGTTTTATCCGTGACATAATTTTTATT
The DNA here is from genome assembly GCA_037974405.1 of Brachyalestes nurse. Taxonomy (NCBI): domain Eukaryota; kingdom Metazoa; phylum Chordata; class Actinopteri; order Characiformes; family Alestidae; genus Brachyalestes; species Brachyalestes nurse. The sequence goes on from JBBPCY010000109.1 coordinate 24,175,616, forward strand.
TCTTTATTTATTTCAGGAAAAATAAAGGTCTTAATATGATATAATAATATGAAAATAACTAGACTGCATATAAAGACATAGTGCCCGAAGGCAAAAGATCAAATTCAACTTTTTAAAATGCCTTTGATTATAATTACCTATTTTAGTCACATAAATGTATGTAACAATATATGCAAATACACAGTTTTTTAACATTCCATGCTGCTTCTTTTGTGTGAAAAACACGAAAAAAGCATGTATACTGAAATTAAATCCCTCCACCCGTGTTTTGGTTTTGATCAGGCACTGTTTAGCTTTGGAGGACATGCTCCCCATATGGACTTGGGTGTTTCTCTCATTTTGCTCCTTTTCAAGCTTCCTTTCGAACTCTTCATGGTTCTTATTACAGACCCTAATAAATTGTGAATAAGCTGCACAAGTTGTGGATGGGGAACCCAAGTGTGGAGAATGCTTCATCCTGAGCGGCCCCAGCGCCCCCCTCTTATGAAAACACAAATTAATTCCTAAAGTCCTCTGTAGCCAAAGGTTCCTGGAATGATAAATATTTTCATAGGAAGCACGGCTCTTCCTGACTTTATCGGCGTCCGTTTCATTATTGGACGGCCGGCTTTAACCCCTCACTTTCGGGGGTGAAACTGAAGGCCTTGAACTCCAGCTCTGCCTGGAATAGTTAACTGATCCTCTGCTTCCAGCTCCCAGATGGAAGATAACCTCAACAGTAATGAGCAAAATATTTAGCTGGTGCCCAGTGAGGTGTACTGGAAGTCCAGCGAGAATTACCAAAGTGAATTTGATACATCACAAAAGTGGCCGTTTTGTGGTATCATGCCATATAGTCGCACATCGTGCTTCCAAGTTCCCACTTCTGCTGCCGTTAGTAAATAACATGTCAAGATAAAGCTGTGGAAAAAATAAAAAAGTTTGGTATTTTATACCTCAGATACTGTCAGTAGTAGCTGTGCAGAAAGATACATCTCTTTTCAGTACATAAAGTTTTTTACCAACAAATCTCTACTGTTTTAATGAAAGAGTGTCACTCCAATAGTCACTCCACAGACCATAAAGTCCATATTTGTAAGCTGCTGCAAACACAGCCCAGTTATTAATGAAAGGTATGTGTGATGTTGTGAAGATCGGCTCATTTGCAAATACTCGTCTATTCAACCTACAATAGTTTAGCTCCGCCCATTCTAACTGACATTATATGGAGTGTTTTCTGAATGAAGCACGACACAGGCAGCCAGTTTGAACAGAGATTGTTTCCATCAGTTTTAAAAACACATCAATAGCAACAGCCCGTTTAACTCGAAGAGATAAAGAGAGGTTGTAAAGTAGGTTAAAAATGAACTGTTTAGAAGATGATGTAGAATGTGGGCCCTTTAAAAGTGGAGCCTGGTTGTCTGTTCCGTGCTCCTCATGAAGGAAGAAGCAAAGCTACAGCTAAAAGCCCGACCACAGAGAAGTGAACTTTATTTCAACCTGCCTCTTTGATCAGAACACGTTTTGATGTTGCTGCAGTGTCCTAAAGCTATACCTGTCTTTGAATCCAATTATACTTCCTATTCTACAACTGAGCTGGCTTTTGATAAATGATTACTGTAGGTTTTTCATCATTTATAACAGCTGAAACGGTGATCACTGACTTGCTCTTTTAAAGATAAAACTGCAAAATTCAGAATAGTAAGGATTTGCACAATCTACTTTTCTCGTTTTTCTTTTTTTCTCTCGATTCCTGGCCTATTATTTTCCCTCAGGATCTGCCTGGGGGGTCTGAATGAGATTCGGAAGTTTACAAACACACACACACACACACAAACACAAAGCTAAAGCCCCTTCTGTAATCCTAATCTAGCCCCCTCTTCTCTATGGCCTTTGTCACAGTATTTTAGCACAGAGCAACAGTATAAACATTAAGCTTCTGCATCACAGTGTACAAAAGTGTAATTATTCTGTTCTTTTACTTCACTTTCCTTTCCCTGAACCCTAGTATCCGTTTTATCATTCTAAACTAATTTCTCTTTTATTCTGCCTTTCTTCTCGAACGCTAAACCAGAAGTGCTGATCGGCAGACTACTGCGTCCTCATGTACCTGATAATGAGATTGAGATTTATTCTAGCATAGTGTCTCTCTTTCACTCTCAGTTTAATTCAGTTGTGAAGGTGATGACTGAAAAGCTTGGTCCTTATACAATCTAAACAAATTAGTTTGCCTGAGTAAGCTCCCCCCTCCACTTTCCTGGCTTCTCAGCAAGTGTACACACAGGCACCTCCCCGAGGGCAAAATAAGCAGGCCATTTTTCAACGGCTCTTGTCTGATAAAGTAATAAATCACTCAGTCACTGTCTCTGGCAGATTAGAGTGCAAGCCAGAGTTCGCCAGCCCAGAGCAACAGCAAGTGTGTCAGAAAAAAAGTTGCTTGTCTTGACTTGAGGCCAAGAGTTAAACTTTGCTCATGGAGGAAACTACTTTTGTGATTTACAGTTTTTTTCTTGCTTTCAGCATTTTTCACAGAAAAGTGCCTTCACATCCGTTAGCAAGGGCAAAAGCTGCCTAATAGCTTGAGGAATGGTGCTTCTTTGGGTTAGCGAGTAGTCTGGATTCAGCCCTTAGTTTGAATTGAAGGTTTGCTGGCCAGTCCTAACAAGGTAATGGCAGCTCACCATGTCCTCTACATCAGTATTTTACTTGAAACATCAGTATTTTACTCTTCTTGAAACAAAGCCCGGAGTATGATGAAGTGCGCGATGCAATTGACTTGAAGATAAGAAGGAAGCAGAGTCTCGAATCAGGACCATGGAAATAGCAAAAATACATTAATTTTTTACATTGCATTATGTTTAGAATTTTTTTTTTTCTGAGCCATGCAAACATTTGAAACGGACAAAATATACCAAAAAACAGTAAATTAAAAAGAGGGTTATTAAAAAGAGGGTTACTTATTGTACATGTACATGTTCAATAAGTAATTATGTTTGATAAGGAGAGACCAAAATAGCAGGTGAGAATTGGCCACAACTAAACCAGAGAGCAGAAAGTATGTACAAAAATAAAACTAGAGAAAGAATAAAAGGAAAGATAACTGTGCAGTTGATATACAGTTGTTATTTACAGGCTCTCTATAATTAGTCTAAATCTATTTTTCAAAAATAATGCATTACTGATACACCCATGATATCCTTATTTTACTTTATTGATAAATATGTATTGCAATTTTCTTGCATAAAATTGTGGACAAAAATCTTACACAATGTATAGAAAATTTGTGCAAATATTGTACAGCAAAAATACTTAAAGCATAAAATTAAAAGAACATAAATGCTGAGAAAAGCATGTTGTTACATAATTTGAAGTGGTCTCTGAAACAGTAATATATTGTCACATTGCCCGCCCCTAGCTGCACGCATATCCTTGTGTAATTGATTGTATCTCTGCCTATGTGGCTCCGAGCACACCAGATGTGTTACCTGGGAACAGGACCACCGGCTGACCGAGCAGGTCACCCCCACCCCTCTGCTCACATAAGATGGCTTCTGGGAGGTCTGCCAGCTGTCCCCGTCTTCTGACCCACGTCTCGGGGCAGTGCTCTGAGGGAGAGCGGTCCGCCAGACTGGGGTGGGTGGAAGTGGGGGGGATCCGAGTGGAGGGCCAGAGGCTGATGGGACACTAAGAGGGTTGAATGCGGAGGGGTCGATTACAGGCGCAGGCTGAGTTAGGCCTGAGATGCGAGTAGAGGGGGTGCTTGTCCACCAAAGCTGGCATGAAAGCAGGGCTTTCTGCTTTTCGGAAGCCGTCATGTGGAAAAGGGAGCCCACCATGGCAGCCGGCTAGTGTTACACACACACACACACGATGGCCAGGGGAGGTGGCAGTCAAGGCTGTGCGTTTTTAATAACAGGAGCCAATAAATTTACAGGGTGTTCAAGAAAGGAAAGTGATAGCTTGTTGATTTGTTTTTTTTTTTCTTTTTTTCTTTTTGATAGAGCTGATGCTAAACTACATTTTCATTACTTTTACCTGCTTCTCTGACAGGGGACTGACATGTACCAACTGACACAATTCCTCAGCTGATAACGATAACTAATTTGTTGTGGCCAGTACCTACAGCCAGTCATATTTGTACACACTCTACTCCATACTTGAATTTCAGTGAATATAAAATTAATTAAGAATATAAAATAGAATAAAGTCTAGAAGTGGATCATGTATTAATTTTCTTGACTCATTTAGTGTCAGATGAGGAATTGAACCTCAAGTAATGTATCACTAGTGAGTACATGTGCACGTAATTATCAGCTAATTATAGACTATAATTTCAGTATCTGATAATAAAAGTTCAGTTCCATCTCCACCAAATAATATATGAGATGGCGGTGTACCGTACCTTCACCTCCAGGAAACAGTAGCAGTTTGATCAGAGTAGGAGTGAGTCATTTTTCAAAGTCAGACACACTTATATGTGAAAGTATTGGAAACCATGTTCTAAATAAGGTCATCCAAAGCATTCGTGTGCATGTCTTCATTGTCACAGCGAGAGAGAGTTCCCATGCTCCGCTGTGCTCTAGTGTTAATGAAATCCCCCGGCGGTGAGGTAAGCGTGGTGTATAAGTCATCTCAGGAGGCCATTACGGGGCCGTTATCGCCTCCCACATCTGCTCCCATTAGCCGCCTAAAGAGCGGACGTGTGCGGCATGGTCTCTTTATTTATGGGAGTCTGGGTTCAAAGGCTGCAGACGAGCAAAAGCCCAGAGGCGCTATGCAGCCAGGCGGCCTGTGTGTGTGCGTGTACGTGTGTGTGTGTGTTCTCTGTGTATATTAGGTTGCAGTACATAACAAAGTAAGAACTGAATTGTAACTGAAATGGTTTAGTCACTAGTAAACAGGCAAGACCCTGATAATGTCTAGTTTCATTAGGTCTAGAACACTTATTGAACATTGTAGATTAAAAATTGTCAACAAATATCTGTATTGCCAATTTTTCATTGATATTTTTAAAGCATCTAGAGTGAATTTTTGAAAAATAGCAAAGCTCAAAAAGATGTAAAGTGTGGGAGTATTTCCTTAAAAAGATGGATAAAGTAGATCACATACTTATGCAAACTTACTTATGCAAATCTGATTGAGCTTTCCAGAAAAGCACAACGCTTCTGTTGGTTCATGTTGGTTCTGAAGCAGCTGAACGATCGGTAAACAGTAGCTTTCCTGCCATGCCTTTAACTGTTAAATATATTAATTAGCTATGCAAAACTTTGGCTTAAAATATAGTTAATTTTGTAAAGACCATACAGAAAAATGCCACTAGCTCACCTGTTCACCCACAGCTCCTCTAGTCAAATAAAAATACCATCACAATGACACGTTCAAATGTTAAACTGGTTAAATGAAGCTGCAACCTAAATAGCTATCGCGTTAACCTACATATTTATATAACTTATTTTAGTTACTGCTCTCTTACAGCAGTAGCTACAGACATCATTAATTCATGTAAATCCACTGCCAGAGTTTTTTTTTGTAGCCCTAAATTGCATGAAGTACAGTGAATAAAGTGAGTTGTGAATAGACAGAAGCACAATAAAAATACAATGAGTGTTTCCCAACAGAGACATGAGTATTCCCTCTAAACAAATAGATACTTATACAAAAGAACATAAATATGTCTTAATCCTTTCATGTTACTGGTGTGCCCCAGAAATGTATACAATTTATGAATTCTGAATAATGAAAAACAATATATTTGTATGTCAATATGGAGGGCTAGGAGTGCTAATGTTAAATACATAAATGTTTCATTAATTATTTAAAAAGGGAAATCAT
>JBBPCY010000109.1:24181526-24205728 GCA_037974405.1 Brachyalestes nurse
TGTGTGTGTGTGCGTGTGTGTGTGTGTATATGTGTGTGTGTGTTTGTGTGTGTGTGTATATATGTGTGTGTGTGTATGTGTGTGTGTATATATATGTGTGTGTGTGTGTGTGTATACATATTTGTCAGTTTCAAAATTATGATTTTTATCTCCAAGAGTAAATAACAGTTCCCTTTCTTCAGATGTGGATTAAATGAAAACACGCTTCATTATACTATTTCTTTATATTAACAGATGGACACATGGAAGTGCCATTATTCATGTAGGCTCATCAAGCCCTCATCTGTAACCCTCTTAAGAAATGCGACAGACCTCTACAAACTTGGTACCAGAGGAGAGTGCCATATGTGCTTTTTTTATGTTTAGAGGTTTAGATTGAGAGACATGATTTTAGACTAGCACATAAGGACAGCTGTATAGAGCACCATATGGAGAAGTCACGGGTGCCGATTCACCTCAGAGCTATCCAGCCTGCCCTTTTAACCTGCCTCATAATTCTCCTGTCAGCACTGCACTCTTCCAGAGTAATTGTTGTAGTGACATCTTGTTTTGCTCAAGCCTTATTTCAAGAAATGGGAAAATCTAGCAGGCATACATATTTCCACTAATGTATGAAAAGGGATGCCTGAAGATGAACAAAACAGGTGTAAAATTGTGTTAGGTGTTGTTTGCTAGTGTTCTGCGGTATTTCTGGTCATTTTTGTTGCCTTTGGTTCAGGTCTTTTTTTATTAAAGTCTGTAGCCAGGTGTAAGACATTTATCTTATTAATACTTTACTGATTTTGACTTGATAAGCTGGATTTCGGAACGTGACAGGCCGCTGTGATGTATGATGTGAGGCTGTGTGTGGAAGGTGATACCCGTGAAAAAAGATTGCTCCAGCAGAACAGGGCTAAGGCCAGGTGAAGTGCTTTGGACTGGCCTTGCCCCATACAGGGTTTGTTTTAGCTCAGCTTACCAGCGTCCAGAGCGGGTAGCCTGATCTTTCCCATGCCCCATCACTCCGGGACGGGTGCTCACCAGGAAACACGCTGCGCATGGAGGGAATTCTGGGAGGAAATGAGGATTCCACTGAGTGTCCCTCACTCCCTTTTCCCATCCATACCGACACTCAGTCCCTTTTTTTCACCCATTTTGGCTTTTATCGAAGCCTTCCCTGCACTCTCTCACTTTCTCTCTGGTGAGTCAGCAGGTGTTGTATTGTTGTAAAAGGGTCAGAGTGTGAACCCCCTGCATCCTTGACCCAGAGAACAGATCTTCTGTGTCGATAACCCAGCTGTTTGAAGCCGTTTTTTATGTGTGTGTGTGTGTGTGTGTGTGTGTATCTTCAGAACAAAATGTCCTGACTGTATAGGAAAACTGGAAAAAAACACTACATGACCAATGAAATATATATTTTTAATTGGCTTAAGCACCTAAGCGAATGTAAACAAATTATCTTAGCAGCGTGTTTTTTCCTGTAAATGTATAAATATGCATAAATATGACAAACTGTAGCTAGACATTTTTATATCTAATGAGCTATTAGAAGAACTTAAGTTCCAGAGCTCATGTTGAAGCCCTCCCATTGTTTTGTTCAAATTTACCAGTAACACATCAGAGTTTAGTGAATTTAATAATATATTGGTTAGCCAAACCAGGCCTTAAATTATTACTGGACTAATCCATTAATGTTTTGAATTAATTGTGGTTATTTATTTATTTATTTTAGTTATTATGCACTGAAAAGTAGAGTTTTTTCCAGAAAAATGACATTCAGTATATAAGTGAGCCACTGGCACTCACGCTGTATCATGTGACCTGTTTCTATGATGACCTGAGTGTGTAATCTTTTCTTCATGGATTGTATTACAAACGCTGAACTCGTTTCTTACTGCATGTAGCGTTCATGGCTGGATCGTGTCTGCCTTGCTCACTCTCATTAAAGGAGTCACTTCACCGTTTTTCAGCCTTAAATGTTACTGAACAGTAGTAAAGCTGTGCTTTACTAAGAAAACAGATCACATTAAGATGAGTCACACTCACATGTTATTAGAACTTGGGTGGGAGGCCTCAGCATCCAGTCTTGCCAAAACATATTATTTACCTCATTTGCACAATTTCTGTCCGAACAGGCTGCAGAAGGCTAATTAAAACAAAGTAAGAAAGAAAAATAAAGGGTATCCGTCTCCTCATAATTCACTTTGTGTCAGCTGTTTTAACATGCATTCAACAACAAAATGTTTAATCATGAAATGAAGGGTGTGTCCAAGTGAGGTATACTTTTCAAAAGACCCCTTCTCATTCTTAGGCTTCCTCTCTTGCTCTCTCTCTCTCTCTCTCTCTCTCTCTCTCCCTCTCTCCCTCTCTATCCCTCTCTCCCCCACCTCTCCCCTCTCTTCATTACCCTTTCAGCTGCTGTGCTTTGGAGAGCAGTCACTCTCTCTGATGCCTCGGCCCTGCTGTTGCTAACATTGCTCACGGCTAAAGCCTCTGTCTGTGGCAGTCTGCTGTCAGATCAGGGGCCACACTGGCCTGACCTGGCCAGATTGATTAGCCCTGAGGGAGGGGGAGTCTGAGTGGGACAGGCTGGGAGGAACAGTCTTCTGCTTGTGTTCAAGGCAAACCTCAAACGTAGCCACTTCTGATGACTTCAAACACCTGATAGTGCTTCATTCTGTTCTTATTTGACTTTTGTGTGATGGGCTTTGCCTATCTATAAAGTCTGGAACACTTTGAATTAGATATATTTACATTTCAGAATAAGTAGTATGATATCTCTGATGATAATGATGATCATATTTACATGATTTAATAGCTAGCTTTTCCAGTCTTCTATTGGTCCAGCTATTATAAGGTGTTCCCACAGTTTGCCTTTTCATAAAGATGCGAAATTAGTAACTAGAGGAAAAATACAGTTTTATATTTACATTTATGAACTTGGTAGACACTCTTTTTCAGACTGACTTACAGTTGAATAATGTTACAAAAGAAAGTGAGTGTGGGGTTAGATGGTGAAAAGACTGCAGTAGGACCAGACCCCAGTCTTTTAGAGTTCACCATTACACTACATCAACCACAACTTGTAGGGTTTTCTAATGGCTATAACAGCCTGATTCATAGAATAGCCAATGTCAAACATCACACACTCTTATAGGTGTGGATAATATCACAGTATTTATTGGTATAGTGACAAAGTGCATAAAAATAAACATTGTGACACATCATGACAATTTCTTGAAGCTCCATGATGTTATGTTTTGCCATGTGGTCCCACCCCTGCATTTAAACTGCTAGGTGGTTCTTGGCTTTTGTGTATTGTACTTGGTATTTGCATCTTTAACTTGGTATCTCTAACTATAACATTATGTGGATGTTCTGCAGTCTTTGAAAAGATTCTTCACACTCACACATCTCATTTACAAAAATGTTCTTTAAAGAACCAACAGTGACTCTACTGTGGTCCACTCCCAACGCTTTTAGGTAACAGGCTTGATTTCTTATATTATATGGCTGTTTTCTTTATATTATATAGACACTGAAGAGAAGACAGAGACAGAAATAGTATAAGAGAGAGGACATAGGTAAAGGTAGGGCAGGAACTTCTTATACCCGTCGAATAACACTATGCCCACACCACCCCCCCCACCTCCCCTTTTTAATATTTTCCATGGATAGTGTGCTTTGTCAGTGGGCGTACAATGCTCCTGCTTGGCTTGCAGTTCCGAACAACATGTGGGTAGTTGTGTTTCAGGTATAAGAACAGCAGTGTAGTGACTTGTTCCTGTCCATCATTATTCATCGAGATGCTGGCATGTCACGGCGTCCATGGTTTCCTGCCAAATTATGCCAGGTTAGAAAAGCAGGTCAACACATTGTTCTCTTCCAGGAACATAATCTCACCGAGCAGGTTTATGCAAACAGTCATTGTTGTCTGTGTGACAGAATTCTAATTATGTAAACCTCAGGTGCCTTGAGCAATGCTGCCTGTTACCATTTTTGTTACTGTAATTCCCCGTAACAGGTAAACAGTATCATAAACTCTTTGAACCCTCCACAAGAGTCCTGAGCTCTGGGCCTTTCAGGACTTACACAGTGCTGAAACGTAAACAATAACTTAAACAGAAAATAATATGAATTGCTTGTTGCTACATCGTAATTTCTTTTATATACTTTGTTTCATAGAAAGAAGGTGCAATGCCCAAGGTTTAACTAGGTTTATTTGCCCAAAAGATTAGAACGTATTCCCATGTTTTCCCTGGATTTTTTTTTCAAGCTGGGTGGTAAACCTTTTGAAGCAGTTTGTGTAGTTGTGAAAAGGTCTCAACAAACACAAGGAGGTCCATAGAATTATTCTTCAAATGCTGTATACATGTTTTATATTCTGTATATATTTATTTGTAACTGATTATGACCTCATTCAATGTCCATTAATTTATGTCAGGAGAATTCATAGGTGATTGAATGCTTCAGAGTTGGTACTTTCCCAAAGATTGATTTGCATATATTTCTATAGAGATATATTAGAACAGTTTGTTAGTCTTGAAGAATGACTGTGTATATCTGCAAACATCCAGAAAGGTAATCTTTCAAAAGGCTAAGGGAGATTCCATGGTTATGTTTCCCATCTTTTATTTTCCTGTGTTTAGGTGTACATCAATATATTCCAGTTCAAAAAAAGGCATTTCAGTTTGTAGAAAACCTTTTATTCGTTGGCCAGGAATGAAAGCCTACTGTGTTTAAACACTAGTAGACCACGGCTAGACCCTGTTCGTTCTCCTCAGCTACGTACTGACATATCACTGTGTCATGTCAATGATCCACGTTAAGTGCATATTTACATTTAAAAACATAATGGGAATTCAACTTTGGTCAAAACATGAGTGCATACCACATAAAAACGGAATGCTGGAGAGTAAACGTTGCCAGTTACACTGTAACATCTGTATCTCATCCAAACCGAGCAGCTCGAGAGTTTCAACCAAGCCGAGATTGTGTTTCCTAATTAATTACAGAAGAAACACCGCATTGATTGTTTGCTTACATTAGATTAATTCCCTATACAGTAAATAAAGCTACAACAAGCGCATGAGCAAGAGTCTTATATACCATTAAAAGTTTGTCATGATTCTTTGTTTCTAAAACAAAATAATGAAAATACAAACAAACCGCTCAGTAGCTAAGATTAAGGTCACGATTACTTAGCCAGCCAGTTACTTTCTTAGGTTGGAAGTAGTAAAAGTAAAATTAAGATGACTATGTTTCATTGTTGCACTCAGAAACCAACAATATCAAGAAATATGTACTGAAGTGCTGTAAAGAGGGTAGTTTTCTTTACTCTCTACCTCAGTTTGTTAATGAGGGGTCACTGCTCTGTGTGCTGTTGCTATGTGTGTTGCCTGTACCCTGATGGCCGGTATTGTTTCCGTAGGAAATCTGATGGCAAGAGGCTGAAAATAGGATAGACAAAGAGGAAAAAACGACAATCCATCTTCAGTGCCAGGTTGGATTTATCGCTGCACGTGGCATCCGTCATCTTTTCGTTCCGATACATTTGCTCTTTATTATCAAGAATTTCCAGAAGTTATTTTTCATCTTTCTTTTCATGCTTTTTGTTCCCAGGGGCGCTATATAACAGATTCAACGTATTACAGCATGTGAGTATTTTATGAGTTTGCTGTTGTTTTTGTGGCCAAGTAGGATTCTGAAGATTGGACTGAAAGGAAAAGTGATGGATTAAAATGGAACTGATAGGAAACGCAGAGTCTCCAACATTCTTGCTCTTTCTTTTTCTAGTGCAGCTGTGCCAAGTGTGAGTGATGGCTGCTTACGGACAGACGCAGTACAGCCCTGCCATCCAGCCCGCAGGCCCCTACACGCCATACACACATCACACCCAGGGATACAGCATGCCTTCCTACAGTGAGTGATCCTTTCTTCTATGCGCTATGCTTCTATGACTAGTATGCATTCTCAATTACTTTTTCAAAATGAGCAATTGTTCCACCCAGATTTGAATTTCAGCTATATCATTTGCCTATTGTTTGGTTTATTTTGTCAAATAAAAAGATTTGTAAACCAGTCACCATGAATAACATGATATTAAACAAATATATAAGATAATTCATCCTAACACTTGAGTGGTTTGCTAAAATATAAACACCTCTAGACAGCTATTGACACTGTGTCTTTGGCTTTTAATTAAAAATACCTAATGTGTTTACATGGCTAAGACTGAATGGAAGAAAGAAGGCATCTGTTAGCATGATACCCTTTGCATTATGCTATTTGAGGGCCATTCACTTTCATTCATTAGTCACAATGTTAGCTCTTTTGACCAAACTTTAAAGTGGTCGATGCATCTTTGTATTTTAAAGACTACTTGATTACTTTACTTGACTACTTGATTTTAATTGACGCCCCTCTTTTTCTGTGTTTAGATATTAAAACAGAAGATGGCTTAAATCATTCACCTGGCCAGAGCAGTCTGCTTGGCTACACGTCCAACTTCAGCGGCACGCCTCCCAGCCAGGCTCTTTACAGTTACTCCACACATGGTCAGTCTTACAACTCACTTTCTTCTGCTTCACTCTGTGTGTGTGTGTGTGTGTGTCTGATCTCTACATGGTGCCCCAACGTTCTTAACAAGGCCTCTAACCGCTCCCCCCATCCCTAACATACTCTCGTATAAGCAAAAATACATTCACACATGCACACAGACACACATATACACCCACACATAGTTCTTGGCAGTAATAAAAGCTGTTTGGTAGGTGGTTTGTGAGCTCCCCTCGACATCCACCACCACACACACACATTTCCAGGTGCTGGCTATGGCCCATCCTGGCCACTCTCTCTCTCTCTCTCTCTCTCTCTCTCTCTCTCTGCCTCTATCTATCTCTTTCTTTCTGTCTGTCTCTCTCACCCTCCCTCACCACACCTGTTCCCCATTAGCTGCGGTCTGGGGCCCTGGCGTCAGCCGTCTCTCCCTCCTCTCTCGGGGGGTCAAGCCCTTCTGCAGCTCCCCACACAACACGTAGCCTATTGGTAGAGAGTGTTTGTGTGGGTGTGAGTGGCACAGGCCTCAGCATCACCCCAACACCCCCAAAACACCCCAACGTCCCCCAACCCCTCCGTCCGGCCAGCCCACAGGCGCCCACCGCTACCCTCAGCCCAGCAAGTTTTATAGTCACCATCGCACTGTGAAATTGACCCCTCTCAGCCAAGGTTAAAGTTGATGGGGTATTAGAATGTTTTCATTTTTTAAGAGGTCCTCAAAATGGTTGTGTGAGGAGCTGAGGACACATTATTCACTATTTAGTAATTATTGTCTAATTATTCAAGTGCTGAGTGTGATTTATTATACAAAGTCTTACTGTACTTTCTTGGGGGGCCTCATTTACTGTAATATACAGTTTTGCAGTTATTATGGCTCAAGATGTATCTCGCTAGTTTTTGCATGATTTATAGGAAAAATTCAGCAGGAGACCTGGTGTAAATAACCCGTCTCTGCATGTCAAAGGTCCCGGCGTTTCACTGCTGCGGAGAAAATCAGAAACATGGCCCTGCGGCTCCCCCCTCCCCTTCTTTCCCCTTTTGAAGCCCTTTTGTTTGCTTCCTCTGAGATTTCTCCAAACTTTGGCACAGTCATTCATCTAGGGCAGGTCTGAAAAAGGGAATGCAGAGAAAGAAGGAGAGAGAGAAAGAGAGATAGACTGGGAGAGAGAGAGAGCCTGGAGCATAGCATTCCCTCTCCATGTCTGATAGCAGTGATGGATTCCCTCTCTTCTCGACTCCACACTTTCCCACCTGTATTGTTTTTTCAGCCATAAATGAATCACGTTTTCTGTAGCCAGTGAGGGCTATACACATCTGTATTTTGCTAACAGTCCTGCAGCCATTCTGAAAGCTGCCGCTGGTTGCATTTGTGGTGCATCGCCTTGTTTGTGTTGGAGACGGGTCTCGCAGGGAATGTGTAAGAGTGAGCCTTATGCCACAGTCAGCTATGAGTTTTCTCTTAAAGGCTGGCTATGTGCTCCTTTTCCAGGCGGCAGTATTTCGTCTGGAATTTTCCAGGGAACCAACGCCATCGCAGGCTCCACGCCATTCAGTCCAACACAGCAGGTGAGTGGGTCAAGTAAGGATGCGCACGATACACATCATCATCTCACAGCTACGTGTGAATCAGTCTGTAGGCTTACCATATAAATTGCACTATAGTGAATTAATAAACACCTGTACATGTACTTAGGGCTGGACATCAAAAGTCAATACTTTCATGGCAGTGATGAAATTTCTTCAGTGCCGCAGAGTATCGAAAAATTCAGTGTTGTTTATTTCCAATTTTCAATACCTAAGTAATTAGTCTTTCTAAATTGAATTCTGTACATTATTAAGGCCAGTGCCTCCTGATTAGTCTGCAGTATGTGACAGTCAGACACCAGTAATAAACTCATTTAAGCTACGCCCACTTTTGGTTTGTCATTTAGGAGAAAGTGTCAGAAGAAGTATTGTTCAGGAGTCAGTATCAAATTTGTCAATGGTACTGCTATTACAAAACAACTAACAATGATGTCTTACTTGTCACAAATAATTTCCAGCCCTTACATTTGTTGAATTATCTGTTGCATGTAAACAGAATAAAATAAAAGTGTATCAGTGATATTTTACACAAATTCATTGTTTCCCTCAGGATTTCTCATCATATTCCAGCTACGGTCAAAGCCAGTACTCACCATACTATAACACACACTATAACAACCCCTACCTCACAGCCAGTAATATCAGTCCCTCACCCATCTCCACGGCGATACCCTACCAGCATCCAGAACACCCTCCCGTAACAACCAGCCACAGCCCGGAGTCCCACCCAGGTAAACGTCTATATCTAAATAAAAGGAGAATTCCACCTAAACTGTGCAGTGTTATGTGTTCATACAGTAACACAAATGCATTTGTTCCAAAAATATAAATATCACTGCAGTCTAGTTTGTAGTGGAAGTAAAACAGCTTTGGCATTTTGTTGGAACGTCAGCTTCTCATGGGTGCCTGACTGTAAAAGAAGATAAATATCAAAAATTCAAGCTGCTCACTGCTATCAATAAGAAAAAAGTCATATCTTGATATATAAAGTGAAGACATCTACAATCGAGTCTATATCTATTTGGGATATATCATGAGATGTCTGTATAATATAATTTTATACATATACTTACATTTTTATTTTTAGTATATTTTCTATTTGAATTGTAATTTATTTTCTGTCATTTTTGTTCGTGTTTTTTCATCAGTTGTTAATTCTGGCTCTGTTGTTTTTACACACTCTAAAGCAATTTGAGCTGAATTATGTAATCATACAGATCTGAAATGAAACTATGATTATTATTGTTGTTAATGTTATTGTTATATTATTATTATTATTATTGTTGTTGTTGTTGTTGTTGTTGTTACGTGCTTATATTCTTTTATACAACTTTGAGGATGTGTTTTCTAATAAGAGTCATATTTACTGGGAAACAAGGGAACGGTTACAGTTCATAAATGCAAACAGTGTCAGGAGAGGCATGAAATCAGTCCTGTAGTTATTTTGAATAGACAACAACTGAAAAGAGTTCAGCAGTAAAGACAGCGAAAGCATCACAGCAACAATTGTTAGAGTAAAAGATTGGTGCTGATTTAATTATATTGTGAAATATCTTAATGTGGCTCTTGATAATAATACATGTTGGTATGTCTGTGTGTGCAACAGTGGAGTACCATGCCCCCCCCAGCCCCCCAACCCCAGGAAAAGAGCAGGAAGGAGCTCCAGCCAGACGCGGATCAGACGGAAAGCTACGGGGGAGGAAGCGGGCCAATGACCCTGTACCTCCACTGGACTCCGACATTGAGGTAAAGAGTGTTTATTACTCTGTTTTACACCACTGATAGCACCCACCTAACCAATACACAGGCAGGGCTGCTTTACCCACATGCAGATTAAGCCTTCGAAGTTGCTTTTGAGGTGGACCACCATTGGCTTTGCAATTTAGTCCAAGATTAAAATGAGTAAAACAATGGTAAACTGAGCTTAAAAGCACAATTCCAAATGGCTGCCAGCTCTTAAAAACAAACATGCTCAAGAAAGATGTTTTTTTTTTCGCTGTTGATTGTCTGTCTGAGAGGGCTGAAATAAAAGCCTGACTCATCATATTGTTGGTGTCTACAAAACATCAAGATGAAAACATGTTGTTTTGGCATAATCACACAGAGTTAGACAGCAGATGATTTTACTCTTTTGTTAATGTTGTGGGTTTGTGTGTGTGTGTGTGTGTGTGTGTGTGTGTGTGCCCGCAGAGAGTGTTTATTTGGGACCTGGACGAAACCATCATCATTTTCCACTCGCTGCTCACCGGGTCTTTTTCCACACGCTTCGGCAAGGTACAAACCTGTTCTCTTACTTTAGCTCTGAGTAATGAAACGTCCCTTTCTCAGTTATCTGACACTAATTAGCTGTTTTGTCATAGTGCACAGTGGTACACACTGTACTATACACTCCTAAAGCACAGAAATGATATGTGAGTAATCCTTCAACAACAGTGTCATTCATTACTGTCAAATTAGAACCAGTTATTTAATTCATTAGTACCATTTGAAAACAACATCTGCTTTTTCCATTGTGTGTACAATTCGTGATGAGTGGACAAATAGAAATTACTTCAACAACTTCTTATATAAAATATTGCTTTGTTAACATACATAAAAGTACAAGTAAAGGTACCAGAACAGGTTCTTTATAAGATTCATAATTTTTGTAAATAAAAGTATGAAGAACCTCATATTTTAAAAATTCTCTGTATAATGTAAAGGATATTTGATCTCAAAATTTGAGGAATTTGTAAAGAACTTCTCCATTATGTGGGGGCTCGTTCTACCTTTGAAGGGTTCTTCACACTCACAGCTCTTATTTATGGTTCTTTGGGGAACTATAGTGGTTTATCTAGGGCAGCAGTTTTCAGGCTGTAGACTGGGCCTCATCCGCCAGGCAACTGTTTTTGCAAATTGTAATATTTTGGTTAAACATTTGTGATAATATTTGAAACAAATAGATCACATTTAGCTTGTCTGGCAAAATACTAGTTAGGTATAATTATTGTAATCAGTGTATATTCAGTGTCAGTATATTCAAAGTCATTTTTCTCTTTTTGATTGGATGGACAAACTCATCCTACATTAATTTTTGTGTTATATTTGTTTGCATTTTAAGTTTTTGTGGTCATATGTGTGATCCAGGAGTGTTGTGGAGCATCACTTAAAGAACCCTTGTGGCACCTTAGTTACCGTTTTATTGATAAGAGAATTTGTCATAACAGCGATGCATCGTACATGCACTTTTTGTGTACTTTACACATTACTATTATGTTTCTGTAGATAATAAGGTCATCCCTATTTCATTTCATGATCTATACTCTTGGGGAAATTTGAGGTCAAATCGTTTGACTATTGTGGTTTTGATTGATAGATATTAACCTTTACTTCATGCTAAGGAAGAAGAAACTGCATTTTTTAAAATGTATTTTATTTTTAATCCACTTGGTCCATGACGTGTTTAGAGTTTCCATGATCCCTATGGTATTCGGCACAAAAGAAAGTTCCTCCATTTTAAAAGTAACCGTGACTAACGAGGCTGATTCTTCAGCTGCAAGAATTGTGCTCCTCAATTGCAGGGTCTTTCCACCATATACTTCCACAAACGAACGTACCAAAGATATTAGTTAAAGGAAAATAGACCTAATTGAGAACCTAGAGCCCGAACTGTACATGAACAGGTTTGATTTATCTAATGACAAAGCTGCTCCCTGCCAAACGGAGCTCTGTGTTTGTTTAAGCTCAGATTTTGCCTCTGAAAGGAGCTGGATCTTATTTTTAATATGCAGTCCTTTTCTAGTCCATAAGGCTTTGGCTTCTTCTGTGACAATTCAAGGTCCTGAAGGCCATCACTGTAAACAACTGTTTGGCCTGCACTTGGCCCGAGGTGAGGCCAGAGCTGCAAAGCCGAAAACCAGTCTGGGTGTTGAAAGACGATGGTTTTTAATGTGTTTTCAAAGCTGAGGGGAACTGTAGAGTGCGTCTACTTCTGGCATCTCATTCATCATGAAACACCATGTTTGTTCTTTTATCGTTTTATTTTTTGCTTTTAACCTCTTCAAGAATCACTTCAAGCAAAAAAACACAGCCTAGCACAGTTTAACATTAGTTTCAGCTGGACCTTTTTAACTTGCTTCATTAAAATCCGGTGTGAAATGTTTGCCAGCTGTAATTATGATGCAGGCATCTTTTATTAAACAGTCAGTAGCTGCCTGTTATGAAATGGGCCGGTTTCGGCAGTAGATTGCGGGTAATTATTCTAATTAAAGGAAGAACTAACTCCTCCACACCCCCAGCCGAGCCCAAATCCCCCTCACCCACACACCATCACTTGAGACTTGTGGGTGGAGAGGTGGGGATGGATCCTGTCTTTTTTACTTCACACTAATCTGACACTTACCTCTGGCTGACACCTGTAGCTTGATTAACTGCCAAACATAAAACGCCAGCTAGCTACCTGCCCTGGCCTGGCACCAAGCTCCATAATTACTCAGCTAGTGTCAGCATGCACCCTGACCTATAATCCGAAATTTATGTTAGCAGCTGTATATGGTGTGGTAGGGGGGACTGTGTGTGTGAGGGAGAGAGAGAGAGAGAGAAAGAGAGAGGGAGACCATAATGACAAATTACTGCCTCTAAGTGATTGATGTGAATGCAGCCAGACTGGTGGAAAGACAAAAAAACAGAGTCTACCATAAACATGGTTCCTGCACACGAACAGAACACAATTATTAACTGTCATTTCTCTTTGCAAATAAATTATGTATGACAGCTGAGGCTGTAGTATTACAATATAATATGCTGCCTTCGTCATATTGCAGGATTCTGCCAAGGCTGTGTCTCTGGGGCTGTGGATGGAGGAGATGATCTTTAACTTGGCAGACTCTCGACTCTTCTTCAATGACCTGGAGGTAAGCAAAACTCAATCCCTCGTTTTTTGTTTACTGTCGTAACAAAACCTTGTATCTCTGAAATGGTAAGAGGTTTTTAGACAAAACTTTCTGCATAAGAAAAGTTGAGATCTAAACTAAGTCCCTCAGAGAGGATTGATGTGAAGGGCCTTCCAGAAATACTTACCAAGTCACAGTTGTTCATAGGGGTGGTGATGGGAACCAGACGTTTGAAGCATGCTGTGTTTCTTTATGGCAGAGCAGCACATGCAGGCCGTTGTAAGACAAAAATTAAAATTACCACTGTTTTTCCATTATCAGCATTACATATAAAGAATTAGAAGAAGTGTGTGGGTTTACTGGGGCTTTTAGATGGTAAATAAAGTGACTGTATTTCTAAATATTGACCACTAGTTCTTATCACTATCAGAGTGAAGAAATCTGAGTCAGTCAGATTCTCTATAGTGAACCATATCACATCAAAACACTGTACATGACTTTGTCTACATCCCTAGTCCCCCTTAAATTTTGCTCTATGTCAGTGTAACAAAGCTCATTTTGGCCAATTTCTTTTCTTACATTTATTATGAAAAGTTGTTACTATGGTGGAAAAATGGTGACAAAGGATTGGGATTTTAATGTGAAGCTGGGCAAACATACAGTCAACGCATTGACCATAGTAAAGCTAAGGCATTGTGTGGTTGCCTGGTCTTTCTTTTTACTCTCTTTATCTTGGTCTGACAAAGAAAGGGATTAAATTCTGCTTTGGAGGAGGTGCAAACCTTTCAGGTGTTAATTATGGGTGTGTGACCATCTCTGAAAGGAAAATTTGTCCTGGGGAGGAACAGCAGCTCAAAGTAGAGTGAGGGGGTGAGTGGGGTAGAGGGCAAAATTATTTCTTCAGCTTTTAAAACAGGTTTTAATGACACCCCGCCCTCTCTCTCTCTCTCTCTCTCTTTCTCTTTTGGTTTGTCCCTGTAATGATCCTTACAATATAATCACATTTTTTACTATTTGCACTCCCCAGCTGATTGCTCTAATCTCCATTCACATTTGGCAGCCTGGGAATGGAGACTTGCCATGCGTGAAATAGCAGCTAGATTAAGACTTTAATTATTTTAGATTAAGTTCAGATGTTTAACTTGTGACTGATGGCTAGGCCTTCTCTTTCTGGGTCTGAAAAGTGTATTTTCTACAATTACCTGTTCCTGAAAGCATTTCACCATATAATTCATAATGCAGGATCAGGCCTGTCACTGGAGATTATATTCGCAATCAAGCAATCTACATATTATTTGGATGATTAAATCATTTTGTTGAGTAATTACTTTAGTTCAAAACTAAAAACTAAAAACTAAAAACGCGACAATTCTTTACTGAAAAAAACCCATAAAGTAGATAGTCTTTTAAAAGCATAATAAAGAAAAAGAAGAAATACCATTCTTCTGTCCACATCTGGCATTACTGTTGTGACTGCATCCGGCAAGCTCAGCAAGTAGGGTCTTATGCTACGAGTGTGAGGAGGTCTGCTGAGATATGAGCGCATTATGAGCTAGCGTCGGGCCCTCGGACCCGACTGAAATACGAGAGCAGCTGCAGAGCAAGAGAGAGAGTGTGTTTTGTGTATGTGTGTCTGAGAGAGAGCAAGATGAAGAGGGAAAAAGATGGGGAAACCAGAAAGGAAGTCTAGATTGAAAAGTGAAGAAAAAGGTTCTGTTGTTTGCTAAATATTGTAATCCTGGAACACATACTGTCTAAACTTGAAGCGACTGGCTCGTGTAATGCTGTATGTTTGGAATATTGTTTTATGTGTAAGTTTTACCACATGATGTCAATGTTCTAAGTAGCCACTTGCACCACCTGACACCAACATTTATCCTGGAAAACAGCACAGCACTTACTGCATGCTGGCAGTGTGTTAAGAGCAAAGCTGGTCAGGAGTGAAACACAGCTGAGGAGGTGCGTCGTCATCCTCTTCAGGACGATTTTCAGATTTTTTTTTCTGAAGCATTAGAGGCGCCTCAGTGTCTTGGGTCTTAGCAGCTTATTTCCTCCTTTCTGTTGTCGTTTTTCTTTTTTTTTAATATTACTCCCTCACTCTATCGTTCCCTGAGGCTCAGCAGAAGGTGAACCTGCCTGTACACAGTACATCACTCTGCCTGGCTGAAACACATCCACCTCACCAACATATCTGCTTTCCTTTAATTTCACAGGAATGTGACCAGGTTCATATCGATGATGTGGCCTCAGATGACAATGGGCAGGACTTGAGGTATGGTAGGAGTTCCCCTCGTAACTTTGGTAGAGTCTCCCAGGGAGACTGCTGTGGAGTGGATAAGGGTTTCCAATAAAGGGAACTATATGCCTCATAAAATTGCCTTCTCTTTTCCCACACTGCATACCACCGCCATATTAGGAATTAATACTTATTGTTTGTTAGCGTATTTTGGAAGAAGTCCCATTTTGGCATCGCTAATGTAAAAGATCTACATTAACCCTTCAAGGTCAACACAAAAACAGCAGCTGTTTCTTATATTTGACCTGCACTGTCTGTTAATAATGTATCACCTAATAATGTATGCTGTTATCTTGTTATATAAAGACACACCTGATTTAGCTCATCAAGTCCTTCTTTTGCTGAATTCAGAATGAAAGGGAAAGTGCAAATCTACACAGAGCTGTGAGGAAACTGAGTTTGACACCTCTGTTTCACACCCAACAAAAACATCAATTGGAACATACTTTGCACTCGTGATACACCAAATTGAAAATTCTTGGCTGACAGAGCTGGGCCAAAAAACCCAAAAAAAACAAAAAAAAAAAATCATGCTGACAATCAATCAGAATAGTTTACTTGAATATACTTAGTAAAATTATTAGTATGTAGGGCTATAGTTTCTGCAGCAAAGGGCAGTACATGGCATTTTTTAAGTTATACTTTGGACGTTAGCACTGTTTGTGATTTTTTTTTGGCTACAGATGTTATGTTGGTGCGCTAGCAGGGACTTTCCTGCCTGCTTCTGTTGTTCTGAATTCTGCATTTTGAGCAGGATGTTGTGCTTTCAACTGGTATCAAACCTGTAATAGAGAAGCTCTTGGGCGTTGTTCCCCTTCTTGAAACTCAGAATGAAGATTGATTATATCACTTCTACCCTTTTTTTTGCTGCCACTCAAACTGTTTTAACCACATCTCTGCTGCGCATATTTCATCAGTATTTTATTTCTCATAAGCATTCAGATTATATGATTATATGTTGTAGAACCAGACACTTTATCATAGGGATTTTTGATATTTGTTTTTTTTTCAGTGTGGAGAATTCAGTCCATCCCTTAGGACTTTAGAAAGCTCCAGTTCACATGCTGATCCATTTGATCATACAGGAATTTGCATGTGTGATTTCTACTCTAGGGCAGATTTTAGTGAACAAAGGTTCTAAATGTGTCACAAACAATATGTTTAATTGGGTTGATTACAAATTCTAGACCATGTTAACAGAAGTAGTGTATTAAATCCACACTGATTTTGGAAAACATTATATATTTTAGTAGATTGAAGTAACCATTAAAACCCAAAGCAGAAGGACAATGACTCTGTAGTTCCGAAGTGCTCTATTAGTTAAATTGTTGTTTTTGTGTGTAGAAAAGGTGGATAAATACTGATCTTGACCTCCTTTTTACATGTGTATTTGGTTGTCTGTGCAGCACTTATAACTTCGGAACAGACGGCTTCCAGAGTCCGGCAGGCGGAGGTGCCCTGTGCTTAGGCTCAGGGGTTCATGGTGGTGTTGACTGGATGAGGAAACTAGCTTTCCGCTACAGACGAGTAAAGGAGATCTACAACACCTTCAAAAACAATGTAGGAGGTGAGTAGACTGTGCTGAGGAAAGAACAGCTGTGTTACATATATTGTATATAATGTATAGTTTTTGGTGTGTTCAGACGGTCCTCATCACCTACCCAAACTGGAAAATTGTCACCGAATAATGACAAGAAGTTTAAGTGGTCATCAGAAAATAATAATACATTTAGCATGTGAACTGCATGTATGTCTGCTGAATTGGACCAATGACAATTCATTGATAGCTCATTGCAGTAAAATATTTTTTTTGTTGGTGAATACTGAAAGGGCCTGCCTGTTCATTACAGGTAGGCTTAATGTTACACTCATTATGATACAGTGTAAAGTGACCCTTTTGTCATACGCGAACACACCACAGCACACAGTCTGAACAGTGTAAAATTCTTCCTCTGTATTTAATCCATTCACCAAGTGAAGCAGCGGGCAGCCAGGAACACAGCGCCCAGGTAGCAGTGTCAGTATCATACTCAAGGGTGGCTCAGAGGTGGCACTAGCAGTCACTGGGATTCGAGCCCACAACTTTCTGATCGCAGAGCAAACTCCCTAACCGCTAGGTCACCAGCTGCCCCTACAGAAAATAGAATGCTGTTGCTGGCCGTCCCGCTTGCAATACCTGCAGCTTGGGAGTTTACAGAGACCGTCTGGACGCACTTTAAGACTGAATGACTCTCAAGACCTGAAGTGCCTGACTTATGTGTGCTTTGTTTGGCAGGTTTGCTAGGCAGTCCAAAGCGAGAGGAGTGGCTTCAGCTGAGAAGAGAGATGGAGGTTCTGACAGACTTGTGGCTCACACATGCTCTGAAGGCTTTGGTTCTCATTAACTCCAGGTAAGAAATACTAGCACTACACTCAGAAGATGCATTGAAACAGTGTTTTCTAGAATCTGAACGGCACTAAAATGAACTTCATACCATTTAAACATTATTCATAATTTATTAAACGCCATTGATTTAATGGAACTGCTGACTAAAGTAAGTAACTATTAATTAGGCTACCTGTCATTGGTCTTATCAGACTAATCATTTGGTATTATCCCTTAGAACCTGGAGCGCAACAAATGGTAAACTGTCATCATACAGCAAAACAGCTACTTAAATGGAAGTTCCCCTGTTTGTGGTCTCAGATGTCATGCTGAACTTTGTCTGGTGTTTCTATGTCACGTCCAACCAAAGTTTTTGTATTTTTAAAAATATGAAATATTCTTGCTGCTTTTGACTAAAAATAAGTAGACAGTGATTGGACTGATCATATGGTATGGAAATTTCATCTTATCAGACTAATCATTTGATATTAATGTATGCTTTAAAAAAAGAATAGCACTAAATGGCTGTTCCCTGTTCCTCAGTTTAACCGGTCAAAGTTCTGCAGTAACTGAAATGCTCAACTAATGTGTGCTGTTGCCTCTCTTGCCTTCCTCAGACCAAACTGTGTGAATGTGATGGTCACCACCACTCAGCTTATCCCAGCTCTGTCCAAAGTGCTGCTGTACGGTCTTGGAGGAGCCTTCCCCATCGAGAACATTTACAGCGCCACCAAAACCGGTGCATGACTTCTTCATATACTTGCAAGGAACATTCTAATGACTCTAATGAAGCTAAGATTTTACTGTGTTTGATTTCACCAGGTAAGGAGAGCTGCTTTGAGCGAGTGACTCAGAGGTTCGGGAGGAGAGCCGTGTATGTGGTCATTGGAGACGGAGTGGAAGAAGAGACTGTGGCAAAAAAGGTGAGCTTGAGCATGACTGGTTCCATTTCATTTCCAGTGCCCCTCTGATTATACACAGGAATTTTAATCATTTTCTAAATTGCAAAACATTTTGAATATTATGATTATTGAGGGGCTCAGCAAGAAATCCTCTTAAAGCTGTTTAGCTATATCACATTTCGGGTGGAAATTGGAGTACTTTAGGGCTTTTCACAAGTAGTCATTTATAGTTAATTTATTCAGCATCTGCACTGCTATGTTTTTATTAACATTCCTAATTTCTTTCAGAAAAACATGCCTTTCTGGAGGGTGACGTGCAGGGCGGACTTGGAGGCACTGAGTCATGCACTAGAGCTGGACTACCTCTAGAGGGCAGAATCCCCACATCACTTTAACTCCATGCCTCTTACTGTTCATTAGGCACAGGCGGTCAACAGTAATCACATGGCTAAGCCAGGAACTGCAGGACCAACCAGCAGGGAGCTGCAAACTTACTGGAAATGTGTTTGTTTTAACTCACTCCAAGGAACTGTTGTTTTTTTTTGTTTTCTTTTTCTCTTTCTCATCATCTGTGACAAGCCTCTGCACTGAAGACAATGGCCCGTCAAAGACCAGAGTGCTTTGAAAGACCGAAGAGTTTCAGTTTGCATTTATTGACAAAGGAGACAAAGTGAATTAAACACAAATTTGTGTATCATTTGTGACATAAAAGACATTTAGATTTTAGATTAAGATTTGGGGGGAGGGGGAGGATTGCAAATATTTATGCTTGTCTTTTCTTTTTCTAAGAATTCGCCAAAAGCAGCAGTAGTTCACTTTAGATCAGACCTAGCTCAAAGACTAGGCTTGAATAACCACCTTTTGTGGTTTTCTCTATCATTTCTGTTAAAAGTAGTGAATCAGACATTTTAAACTGTGAAATCCATTGATAGCTTTTAGATAAATAAAGCACAATTAAGGGAATTGGCTTTATGATTTGAAATCAGTTGGGAAATGCATATATCTAACAGTTTTAGTTTATATTTTTATTGTTTCTGTCAGTAATGCAATAAAAAGTTGAGTAATGGTCCATAATATTGATCAGTTCTTTCAGATGAGGCTGAAAAACGATAAACATTTAAGGCGTTCCTTTAAATATGGAACACATGCTTTCTTTATATGAGTTAAAAGTACTGTAAACTATTTAATGCCGTATTTTGTAAAAACCAGTGCAAAAGATTGTGTTACGACTAACCCTGAAAATAACCAAAGTATTGAAGCTAAATCTATTGCTAGAGGTGACAATCGTCTACTTAAGTTATGAATTTTGTCTATTTTTTGGTGTGGTGATTTCTTCAGCACTAGAAAATATCTCCTACGTTTCTTTCAGATATGTGTCTAGGCCACAGTGATCTGTATTATTTGTTACTGGATGTACATTTGATTTTTCATTTCTTTGTATTAGCTTTAGTAAAATTTATATATGTGTATCAATCCTGTACTGAAACTGTATGGTTGTCTTTTGGCTTGCATGTGCCTCCTACACTGCCTGTCCATCTCGCTATAATTTGTATATAAGGTTTTATTGTTGATCTGTTTCTATGGGCTGTTATGTTAGGAAAAATAAAGATAACTTAATTGCATCTTATGTAATCTTCCATTCTGGGTTTGTTGAGTGTCACGATAGAGGAGTAAAGATGAAAGTAATGTTTTTAGCTGCACTGCTTTTGAGAAGTAAGTCCTTACTAAACACCAGTTCATGATCACGGCAGAAAGTAGACTGTACAAAGGTAAGAGCAGTAAAAAAATAGTATAGAATTTAAAACTATACCAACAGTGCAGTGCGCTAACATGTACGCTATATAATCTAGAAATATAAAATATGGACAATATATAAAATATGGACAATCTTGGAAAATATATATGTATACAGTACTGTATAAATGCATATGTAAACTACGTATATGTAAACTTAGATAAGTATGTATGTACGTACACAGTGAGTATATGTATGTATATATGTACAGATTGGATATAAATAAATATAAGAACACTGTGCATATATACGCACACTCACACACACACACAGATACACAATGGAGTGACAGGCATTGACCAAAACCGTAGTAATGTACCAGAAAAATTGCACATTTATGAAATGGACATTTTGCCCAGAAATAATAATTCCACCCCAAAAATTGTACATACTGCATCAGAAAAATTGCACTAAAGTAAATATTGCTCATACGAGAAACTACCATGGGGTTGGATGTGTGTGTGTGTCTGTGCATGTGTGGTCATCTGCATGGTCTTTGTTGTGGAGTCTTTGTTGTCTGACAGCAGTTGGAAGGAAAGACCTGCGGAATCTCTCCGTCCCACACCGTGGGTGCAGCAGCCTGCCACTGATGGAGCTGCTCAGGGCTGTCAGAGTCTCCTGCATGGGGTGAGAGATGTTATCCAACAGGGATGACAGCTTAGCCACCACTCTCCTGTCTCTCACAGCCTCCATTGGGTCCAGCGGACATCCAGGAACAGAGCTGACCCTCTAGATCAGCCTATTCAGTCTCTTTCGGTCCCCAGCAGATATGGTACTGCCCCAGCAGATTACACCGTAAAAGATGGCACCACAGAGTCATAAAAGCTCTTCAGGTGCGGCCCCTGGACTCCGAAAGACCTGAGCCTCCGCAGCAGGTACAACCTGGTCTGTAGAGTGCATTTGTGTTGTGAGTCAAGTCCAGTTTATTGTTCAGATAAACACCAAGGTACCTGTAGCTCTCTGCAACCTCAATGTCCAGACCCTGGATGTTCAGTGGTTGCAGTGGAGGATGTCTGTGCCTGCGGAAGTCCACCACCAACTCCTTGGTTTTTCCAGTGCTGATATGGAGGTAATTCTGCTGGCACCAGTCCACAAAGTCCCAGGCCAGTTCTCTATACTCCCTGTTGTCCCCAGAACTTCTGCAGGAAGCAGTTGGTGGAGTTGTATGAGAAGTCTGCAGTGTAGATGGTGAAGGGAACAGTGACACAACCATTCCCTGCAGGGCCCCAGTAGGAGGTGGATGATGGCAAACATAACCCTGTCCACCTCTGAAAGTGCTTATAATAGACATGCTGACATTAAAACTGGAGCATGGAACGATGGAAGAATCCTGGAGTGCCCTGTTCTGATGAGTCATTTTTTTTAAACATCATACGGGTGGTCAGGTGTGTGTGTGTTGCTTACCTTGGGAAGAGATGCTACCAGGATTTTCTACGGCCAGTGGCGACAGTATGATGCTCAGGGCAGCGTTCTGGCATCCACATGGATGCTACTTTGACAGCTATCATGTACTTAAACATCATTGCAGATCAGGTTTACCCTTGAACAGTGGGATAATGTGCTGTGCCACATGGTTTGAGGAACATGATAGAGAGTTCAAAGTGTTGGTTTGGCCTCCAAATACCTCAGATCTTGAGATGTGCTGGACAAACTAGTTCAATCCATGGAGGCTACACCTCATTTACAGGACTTTAAGGATCTGCTGTTAACATCTTGGTGTCAGATACCACAGAACACATGGGTGGTCCATGAGAATACCTCTTTATAAATGGAAATGATTAACTGCTTGAGAAGTAGTCTCTTTAAAAGCAGAGTAAGCACATTACTTTATTTCCCTATCGTTATACTGATTATTTTAACTGATTAAGCTTAATGATGCTGATGAAGGAGGTTCATGTTAAAATGCACCATCATATATGTGGCATTTTTATTTTTATTTTAATGCAGAATTATCCAAATTAAATCAGAATTATTCAAGTACAATCAACGACAGAACCTTTTACCCAATTGAAAAAAATAATCATCCCACTCAAGAAAATGTATGTGTTTTTTTTAACTCAGAGAGACCTTTCTGATTTGACAGCACATAAGCATTTGACTATTTTTAGTTAAATTAGACTTTGTAGCTTAATGTCTGTTCTGTCAGGTTCCTGGGGTACCCACAACAGTAAACTGAATAGAAAATCAATATATATATAGTGCAGCAAAGAATCACAGTGCCTAATACAGTTCTGTGTGTTTAGTTGGATTTAATGGCATTTGAACCCATGACGTCCTGTTCACAGGGCAAATGCCTTAACTCTTAGGCCACCAGCTACCCGGTGTGGTTTCAGCTTTAACTGTTGTCCCTAGACACTGAAATGAATTTTCAGGTTTAAGGATTTTTTCTTCTCATTGTCTTTAGCTCTTATTTATTAGCGTCGGCTATAACAGTTTAGTGTGTCAGACTTTTACTGCAATTCATTCAAATGATGCCAGTTGAATGAAACTCTAAAAGACTGACAACAAGAAAACTAGACAATAACACAAAGTGGACAGCAGCAAAGCCTGTCCCAGTTCCAAAGACAGCTCGGGCCAGTCACCCCACCAAAGCCCAAGTATAATTTTATTGTGGAAATTCATTCAAACAGAGAGGCAAGAAGAAAAGAATGGCCTCATAACTGTTGCAATGAACTGTAGGAGAGCCATTGAAGACTACAAGCTTGAGACTGGGATGGGGGTACTGAGGACAGGTGGGGGGTTTTCAAGACCAGTAACAATAAAATGACTCGAAAAAAAAATAGTAATGAAAAAAGTAATGGCTTGAATGCAAAAAGTGAAAGCTTTTAACTGAAGGTTGCTGTTTCATACTGTTCACATTAACCATAATGCGTTTTTGGGTTTTTTGTTCGTTTGTATTTCTTTATGTTAATGACACTAAAGCAGCAGGTCTCATAGATATGAGAGGAAAACCTTGAAGTGATTGGACCTTGTTAGTAAATCTCACTGAAGTATTACTGAAATAGAACAGTGGAACTTTAACTCAAAGAGAAAACATCACACATTACATTTTTATTTAGGACTTATACTGACCACAAAAAACATCACAAACTTAACAGAAAAAAAGCTTTTCGTCCCTTAGCGGAGAAGTAAATGCAGGGTGATGTAAGTGCCCAAAGAATCACTATATTTCCATTTAACAATTTATTAAACAATTTAGAACAGGTGTTGGTTTACTGGCCAACAAGATGAACAATGGATGACTATTTCATATCAGATCACTTTAGGTGGCTTATGTCTCAGCTGAACTATCTAGAATTAAAAATGTGTGGTATATCCCTTTTAATATACATTTTGTCTTTCTTTCTTTTCCTATATCTTTCTTTTCTTCTCTGGCTCTCTTCTTTTTTTCTTTCTTCTTTTTTTCTTTCCATCGTCTTTCTTTCTTTATTTATTTTTTCTTTTTCTTTCTCCCTTTTTTTTCTTTTTCTCATTTTCCCATTTTCTTTCTTCTTTTTTGGTTCACTTTTCTTTCTTTCTTTTGTTCTTTCTTTTTAAGTGTACTTTCTTTGAACTTTTTTCACCCCTGTTTGCAACTGCCAGAATACTCAGTTCATGTTTTGTGACGGAGCAGATCGCTGGTTTCAGAGGTGTCTTAAGGGCTCCCTCTGTTGGACCATTTGAAAAACGCATACTGAGTTCAGATGTACGCACTTGATCCCACCTATGTCCTTCTGAAGGTTTCAGATCTGCTGTGGATCTTCCACTGTGACACAAGTTTAACTGAAACTTCTTGTCTGGGTAGATATTTGAGAAGACATCTCTCTCTCTCTCTCTCTCTCTCTCTCTCTCTCTCTCTCTCTCTCTCTCTCT
>JBBPCY010000109.1:24205828-24226662 GCA_037974405.1 Brachyalestes nurse
CAGCTGGGATAGGCTCCAGCCCCCCCCCGACCCCGAGTGCGGGACTAAGGGGTAGATAATGGATGGATGGATGGATACCAAAATGTCACCACTGTTAAGAAATCTGCAGGTCCGCAGGTTTCTCTGCAGTAAACCAGTTTATATTAAACAATTTCAAATAAAATAATCAGAGTATTTCTTTCTTTCTTTCTTTCTCCTTCCTTAAGCAGTGCTAACCGATGTAGAAGTATCTTTCATCATTACATATGTATACACTCGACCTAACATGTTTACTCAGCTGTACTGGCAACAGCACCAGCTGTGGATATCTACATTAAACGTAACTGATTTGTTACATTTAATGTTATTAGGCATGAATAATACTTACTAATGAATTTGGTTTAAATGTATGTTTAATTATTTGACCATTCAAATTAGAAAATTTAAATTAAGGTTCACAAATGTAGAACAATTTTACAAACTTCAGCCTTGAAGGGAAAAATGGAACACCTTGAAGTCTTAAAAGCTAGAACTTTTCTTTTTTCTTTCGTTTCTATTCTTGGTCATTGACAAGAAACTTAAGAGAAAATCATACATTGATACGAAGTTCTTCACATATTAAATTATTAAACATGGTTTGGTTTTGTTTATTTATGTATTTCTTTATTTATTTTAAATATTTACTGTAGAGCACATCTGCTGATATGAGTGTTTGAACACTGGTGCCAGTCTGATTATGCATGTGTGCATATGTGTGTGTGTGTGTGTGTGTGTGTGTGTGTGTGTGTGCATGTGTAACGCTCCGCCTGTTGGTTTTGTGTAGGTGGAGTGCAGTGAGGGCAGTGGTGCAGTGAACTTGGCACTATTACATGTGGATGGTGTGTTGGTGGCTGATGTGCTGTGTCATTGCTGCAAGGCCGTGTTCCCTTCCCCTGCTTTCACAGGTGCTGTTTCTGCGCTTCTCACTGATCTCTCTGTGAAATGCCTCCTCAAGGTCTCGGCCAGGCTGAACTCTGGAACACTCTAGACTTTGTAGCCATCAACTTGTTATGCTGAATACAGGACGACAAATAGCTGTAGAGTCAACAAGGACAGAATGTGTGTGTGTGTGTGTGTGTGCGCATGTGTGTTATCTGTGGTGATGTGGTGATATATTTGTGATCTAGAAAAAATTTAATGAACAAAAAGATTTAATTGTGAATATTTTTTATATATATTATAGATTTTTTATAAAACATTGAGGCGACTGGTGGTCTAGTGGTTAGGGAGCTCCACCTGTAGCCAGAAGATTGTGAATCCCAGCACTGCTAGTCGCACCACTAAGATACCCTTGAGTAAGGTACTGTCCCCACACACTGCTCCCCAGACACCCCTTGTTGGTGGCCGCCCCCTGCTTCAATTGGTGAATGGGTTAAATGCAGAAAACGAATTTCACATTTTTCACACTGTGTGGTGTGTGACTGTAAGGGCCCACTTTACCTTATTCTTAAATAATATTTGCTTGAACTGGGTGGAATAAGTTTTGATGTATTTTCAACAGTCAGGTCTGGCCATGTTCAGTTGTAAATTACAATTTTAAAAGCTTACTGTTTGTTTTGGGCCCTTTGGATGTGCGCTCGTCTACACTGTAAAATTCTAAAAATCTAAAAATGTACTTAACAGGCATGAAAGCATGTGACTGCTTTTATTCAGGTCAAAAACATTTAATTAAAGTTTCAGATCCGTAAGCATACTGAAGAAAATGACAATATCTAAAATTACATGTACTACATAATACATATATACAATTATGGGTAATGCATTTTTTTAAAGATTATTACATTTTAAAATAGGTTTAAAAATAAAGAAAAGTGTTCAATGCAATAAACATTTTTGTTTTTGCCAGTGATGAGTGTTTTTAACTTTTTTGACAAAGTGTCCTTGATATAGAATATGCTTGGTATAACATTTCTGGTATCATGATGACCCTATCATTCCACCCTGTTTAATTAGGAATTATTTGCATCTAATATTTAACTCCCACTTCCTACCTTGATCTCCATTCATAAGTGTTTTACAGTCCAATAAGTCTTAGACAACAGTCGCCTGGAACCTGACATTACGCACAACTTGACTGATAAACAGGGCATGTAAAAGAAGGTGTGCGTGTGCTTTACTATCAGGAGTCAAAAGAAATCCAAAGCTCTTAACCGAGAGCGGGAAAGAGTCGGGGGCGTTTCTCAACTCTGCATCTTGGCGAGGGTCACGCGGTGCATGTTTTTGGCCTGTGATGATTCACTGCAGTAGTGCAGGGGAGGGATGCTGGAGTTGCTGGAGTTCAGAGCTCATAACACCGCCGCCCTCTTGAACCCTGCTTTTGGCTCTTACCCAAAAACCTCCCAATGGTCCCCTCTCGTAGCCTCCGAGCACACAGAGAACCGGGCCTCCCTCCTCGTAAACACACACATACGCACCATCTCTCATCTCCTGCCAAGGCGAAGATGAACTCAGGGATCTCTTAATGGTGCAACGATGAGGTACCTGTGGTTGTAGCACCCTGCCATGTCCTAATGTTCAATCAAGCTGACCTCTCCCTTCGTCTCCTGGCCATATCAACACAACCTTGGCTGAGCCAATAGCACCACATCCATTGACTGAGACCGCGACATTTATAGGGCAATGACAGCTCTGAGTCACTTCAAACCACGCAGGCTACAAACACTCCTTGCAAACCATGGAAGCTGTCCAGCAGAAGAAGCCTTGCCAGGCATTTGTTTGCTGATTGGTACACTGAGGCCAGCTCCAGAGATCACAGAGATCTCTCTTTACCTGTTTAGACCTGTTTGCAGAGACACTTGTTTTGCCCTGCTTTCTGTGTTTTCTCTGCCGACGTAGGCCTCACGTTGTGCGTGTGTTCAGCGTGTGTATTTACGAGCACATTGTGCAACTGCAAATTCTTCCGCTCAATAAAAGCCCACAGGGAAACTGGAGCCTGGGGTGCTGTTATTTTCTCCCAACAACATATACTTTTTACTACTATCGGGTGAAAGGTTTTGTTATGGTTTTCGAACGCTTTTCAATACATGGGCTCGGAATGTTCCTACACCTCGCTCTACATAACAAGAAGCCAAATAAACAACGGCGGTGCTTGTCGACACCCAGACTCTTGTACACTAATGGGAAACCGTGCAACAGTTGTTCTCTATGGGACAACTGGTTTGTAAACAAGCATGCAGCTGTCTACTATAAAGGGGTAAACAACCTTCACAGCTCCCAGCATGCATCGTTTGAGCCCTATGTTAGGCGCCGCCATCTCTTAATAAAGCCATTCTAAAGAAAGAGGGGTGGGGGGGGTACGAGAAAGGGGCCCCCTTCTCTCATGTGGGGCCATGTGGGTGTAGTATAGGGGGAGGTGTAATTACACTGGTGCTAAGCTCAGAACATGCAGTCATAAATCATAGGCCCATTCCATGAGGGACGGCAGTACGCTGCACAGGCTTACATGAACAAACATATACCATATACTATTAACAGTCCGCTTCCTTTTGCACATGTTTTGATGGATCCATCTGGTCAGCCCTGACAAATCAGCTGTAAACAATGACAGTTTTTTACAATTTTTCACAGAGAAGGAGGCAGAAATAAATATACATTTTGGTTATAGAATATCGGTTCAAATGAGGGCGGATGTTGTGATCTTACCTAACATTAGATAACAGGACTCTCGGGCTGTCAGTTATTGTCAGTCATATGACACTCCTCATGATAAACGTTTATGGTCATGTCGTAATAATAACACAGAGTTTTACTTTTGATTGGCTTTGATAACTGGGAGTGGGAGTCCTGCCCAGGCATTTGTACGCACACTGGATTGCGTGGTATGGCTTTACTGAAAGGTTAATGATCCTGGTGGAAGATATGTAGCGGCAATATATTTTACATCTGTCAGGTGTTGAAATGGGAACACTCAGCATTGTGTGGTTGTGACTGTCTAGATTGCACTGTCCTTCTTGGGGAAGCCCATTGGGTAGCGTTGTTCTCCTAGATACTCCTGGATTTGAGATGGTTCAAATCCAGCAGTGGTCTTCAGTGCACTTCATATTCAGTTCAGATTATGCAATGATTATCAGCAGTTTCCTTCGGTGAGTATCAGTGTCTTGAACTCTGCACTGATACTTTAAGCATTTGATGTGAGATTTGTTTTGTGCTGCTGAAGCCATCCTGGTTATGATCTGTCATCTCCCACAAACAGGTCTAACAATACCTACAATTATACAAACTGTGATGATAAGACCCAGTCGTGGCAGGTGTTTGTTGCTTTAAACAATTTCCAAAAGAAAACCCCAAAGGAAGCCACACCAAAATCTAGGTGAATATGAACTTCTTGGTAAAAGCATTTATACTCTTGTAGGTCCAGTTGTGGTGCTGGAACAAGAATGTCTGAGGGCTATAAGTAGTGTTTTTGAAAATGACCACAGTCACACTCTGTGCTGAGAAATGTTCCAAACCCCATACATGTAGTCATTCTGACATCTTATAAATTTTGCCAGATCCTCTAAATAATGAGCATATTTAAAAGTATGTAAGCTAACACGGCTGAGTGCTGAATTGACGTCAAAAGACTGCTGGCCTCACTAGAATGTCTCATGTGAATCAGCAAGCCTTATCAAATCCACTAGTGAAGTAGCTTTGTCAGTAGAAGGCTGGTATATAATGGTGTTGTAATAGTAGACCTTCTTTTATTTGACATTATTTCAATGCTCAGGAGTGTTAGCTTGCTGATAGCATCCTAAAGTGGTAATTTTTTATAATGTAAGCAAGCATGGCTGAAAAGTTCCCTTCAAGATCACACCTAGCACAGCGAGAAATGTGCATAATTGAATAGGATAATCAGGTTTGCATTTCGCAAAAGCTTTGCAATACAATGCAAATGATTGTCATCATCTTAGGATTCTCTTGAGACCCTGTTCTCACTTGGCATTTATGTCAGTCTTGAATGAGCTGAACACAAAAGGACAGCTGTGCAGCTGTTTACATCAAGAAGTTTTCAGTGTCTTGTCTTAAATATATCTCTATGCTTTCCTTCAGTATTTCTCAACCAACCAGAACCTGCTCTTACCCTTACTAGTGATTTGATGTGACCAAGGTCACTGTCTTATAACTTCATTTTTATTGTTTTTTTATTTTATTTTTTAACACTTTAAACAATCAGATACTCCTTTGTGAAATTTTCATGGTAAATGGACCATCACAAATGGTTTAAACTCATTTTGAAGCAGTATAATCTTGTTACATTAACTTATAAGTTAAAGATCAAGAAGCGATGTCCCTTCTCCTGAAAAAAATTGGTATGAGAGATGGGATTCTCACAATAAATTCAATTCAGTTCAGTTAAATATAGTTATTGGTAGTGATTGCATACCTTATGTTGTGTGTATGCTGAGATCAGGTAAAGTTAGTATTAAAAACAACGAACCTGTTGACCCCAGGTCCAGGTCAACATCTTCAGGGCCTCTGTTTGCTTAACAATAATGCAATAAGACTGTCTAGTGGAGTACGTCTGCTTGTTTCCAAAAGGCAAAAAGAGCTCTTAACACGGTTTCTATATTATGATCCATGCGCCATATCTGGGGTCAAGAGCTTCTGCAAATTTGCCACAGGTAGTAGCTCTGCATGGGGTCACAGGGGCTGAAGAGTATTGCAGTCAGATAGCTGAAATGTTTTGCAGCTCCTGTTTGAGGTACAAATATGAAAGGACAGTAACTATTGGTCACCAATCTTCAGAATAATAAGTACATTTGCTTTCAAGCCTAACAGGTCAAGTGAGGACAAACCTAATGATTTCAAATTCCTGTGCTGACGGGAAACGCTTTCCAAATGTTGAAACACTGACTTCAGATGTCTCTCTGAGTGAGCAAGCAAAGAGGAGAAGAAGAGGAGCTGATTTTGCAGGCCAATATTGATTGCACCCTGTGATCTATTGACTTGGCTCATCTAAACCTCTAACAAAACTATGTGGAAAAGTTTAGGGTTTATGGGTTCATCTCCTTTCTCACCCCTCTGTCAGGCACAACACCGTCTGTTTTTCCTGCACCACCATCTTCCTGCAGTTTACTTAAGGAACTCTCACTTAAGACACCACTGTCATAATGTTTTCATACCATTATAAAATGTCAGACTCCACTTCCATTGTGTGAATATTTCATAATCAATTGACTATTAGAAATGAGGCAAAATGACTTAGCAGTAGGCCTATAAGGTGCAATGGTGCTACTGCAATAAATTATAAACCACACATTTTTTAAAAATGCTGTTAATGTATTTTCCTACCTTGACCATTTAAGCAGTTCAGATTAGTGCAGGCTGAGGCCCCAACTGCTTGTGCATACATTGTTATGATAGAAACAGCATTTGTAGCCCTCTCATTATATAGCTTTCAAATACCTAAAGTATTAAAGCAATACCCTCAGCACCCTCAACATAATACGCCATATGTAGGTCGATGGATAAATTAACGAGCAACAAACTAACAAAAGCAACAGCAAGTGGAGTTTCCACCCCCCTCAAGAGCCTTCACTGCAAGAACGAGAGCAAGACAGAGAGGCTATAGTCATGGAGAGGTTGCAACTATTGACCGAAATAAAGTCACTGTCAGAACAAAACTTTGCTTCTCTGTTTCTTGTCTTTTCATGTATAATTTGATAACACCACTTACATAATGTCAAAATTTCTTGACGAACAAACCAATAGAAGTGATAAAACAAGCCTGTAATAAAATCCTGTTACATTAAAGCTTGATGTTGTTTATACCACTTTCATAACCACGGGCAGACGGAGACCTGTTATTCATGTTTTAGCAGAAAATGGTAAGGTGGTTTGGGTATGTGGTAAATAGATGGTACTGTATGTGTGTGTGTGATGAGTAAAGTGGAGAAAAGGTAGCTGCTGATTGTAGGTCTCTTATGCTGAGGGACGCCCCTTGCCCTTTACCTCCTGTGTGGCTGTTTGTGAAGGAGCTGCCTGATACAGGGTCAGCGTGTTCATGGAGGTTTCCTGAACTGGGATCCCTTCTCCACTAGTCCACTGAATCCACCAAGACACAATTTCCTCTGGACTTTTTGCACATGCTTGTGTACGTCTACATGCTAGAAAATGTATTTTAGTTTGGAGGATATAATCATAATCAAGGTCGTCCCTAATCCTTTTCCTTCGACATTGTAGGCAAATATATTTTGATGCCTTTATGCCGTTTAGACTCTTAAAAGAGGTGAACTCAGGTCACTTAACAGACGAAACAGGCGATTTGGCCTGGAGACATATGTTGCTGCAACAGGACTACATTGTTGGCCAGCAAGATGAATGGCTTGTACATGTAGATGCTTTCTTACAGTAAATTCTTTTAAATAAAGGCACCACAAAAGGTGCTTTCAGGACGAATGAGAATGAACACATCTCCTTTGCAAAACAGTCCGAAAAAATCAATTTAAAGATTCCTTGGTCAAACAAACGTGACACTTCACAGACATAAAGAAACCTTTGTGGAATCTTTATTTTTTTAAGAGCCAATATATGTTCGTTAAACAAACAATTCAGCATAGTGTCACTGTAATAGTAATAATTCTTAATAATGAATTTTTAAAAATCTCATTTGCTTGTTACTTTGGGGTACATTTGAGTTCATAAGAACATTTCTCATTTCTCTTATATGGTTTATGTTTTCCACCATGACCACATTTATTCCATATCATGATTTCAATCTGTTGGTTTAGGATTGTGTTTCCACAGGTCAATTAATCAATGGCCTCAGATAAACACCTTTTGCCAAAAAAGCCTTGCTTGGTGTATTTGGAGCTGTGTGTGTTTGTGTCAGTGCACACATACATGTATGTCATCTTGTAAGCGAACCCGCTGACCCTCTGTCAAACAGGGGCAGCAAGCTCAGTCAGCTGTGGTTCAGTGCTCTGCTGCATGCACTCATTCACTCTCACTCTGTCCTGGGTTCAAGCCCTTCTACCAACACCTACTATCTGTCTGAGAGGGCAAATTACAGCACTGACCTTTATGGTAGTGTATGCACAAAGGTTTCTATTCATCATGACAATTTTTAAAAATGCTCAAATATTTTAAGGTGAAGAATAAAAAAACTTGAGACTGCACGTGCAGAAGATTGAACTGCGGCAATTTCACCAATTGTGCAAATGTCTTTCTCCACTGTCATGTTTTTGACTTTTCTTTCATTTTTTCTTTCTGTTTTGAAGAAAGATTTGGTGTTGCGCAATTCAAAATCCCCAAATCATGGTTATAAAACCAGATTTAAACCAAAACTT
This sequence comes from Brachyalestes nurse, assembly GCA_037974405.1. Classification (NCBI taxonomy): domain Eukaryota; kingdom Metazoa; phylum Chordata; class Actinopteri; order Characiformes; family Alestidae; genus Brachyalestes; species Brachyalestes nurse. Next base: position 24,214,114 of record JBBPCY010000109.1, read on the forward strand.
AACACATGAAAGGGCCTTGCCTGTGTCAACCGGAATGTTCCATGTGCTAATGCTGCCAAATGACCAAAAGTAGCCCTGCAAAGTCCTTGGGTGGCTTTGGTTCTGACAACGGCTCAAATAACTTGGTTTTGCCAGAGTGATGTTTTCTCTTTGTGTTCCAGAACAGTCATGAGGTTAAAATCTCAGCTTATTAAAATAACTCAGATCATTTGTAATTATTTTTCACTAAAATGAGAGGATCTGAAGTTCAACATATGTTCAAATATTTATTTATTGCGTGGTACCTGAGATCTATATTCTCTGTTCTCTGTTCAACTTTTTACTGCTCTTCACATTTTTTGTTCAAAATAAATTTTAATTTTAAAGTATTTTTTTAACTAATACATATTTCTTATTTCAATATATAAATACTTGATTAATTAGCTTAATTATTGCCCATTCATTCATTCATTCATTCATGCAAAAAAAGTAACTTAACTGAACACAATTAAGTTTCAGAGTAAGATCTGTTTTCATTGGTCCATTAAACATGAACTTTTTCACAGTGTAAACAGTAGCTCACATTTTCAAGATATGTAAAAAAAGCCCAAAACTGAAATAAAGAGTTTTGTTCTGTCATAGCTGAAATAAAGGTTTGCAAACAGAAGCCAGCTCATGCAGTATAACATGTCATGGCTGTGTTTGATGGCCTACATATTTATATAGCATTATAGCAGTGTCACAATCTTTGGTTTCAGCTGCTTAAAGGAGAAATGCTTGGAATACGGACACTGTTATGGAATATGGAAACTATTATTTTCATTGTTAGACTTCTGAAATTTCCAGTGTCAACATGTTGATTCACTGAAATAATTCCCAAGAAGGCCTTTCAACAGTCTTCCCTGTGCTGCAGTTACTGGGTAACACAACAAACTGAACTGTGTCAGAACAAATTTTGCGTAGTGAGCACTATATACTCCATGCAGAAATTCTTTTCAGGCAAGAAATTACCCTCTGTTTCCATGTTTACTGAGAGAGGTTGATTTATGCTAATTTAAAGCGCACTAGTTTAGGAACTGCTGAGGGCTTTTACGGACTGTGGAGAGTCTTCCTTTCACATGCAGATTTTTCATGACAGATCAAACATTCAGAACTTGCAGATGTACTCAAGTTAGGGTAACAATAGACCAAGTATCAAATTCAACAGGAAACAAAGTAGAATCTGAAACGAAGGCATTCATTCAAAAACCGGGGACATTTGTTGAAATTTGAGAATAAAAACTTTTGACAAATTGTGGTTTAAGATGGTAAGTACTAACATGAACTCTATAATACAGGGCTTTGTTTCCCAACAAGGATCATAACACCAGATCCATTGTTATCAGGTCAAGCGTGTATCACTTTCTGCTATCATCCATTTAATTATGATTGCATTGCCAGCTTTAAGGGCAATAAATACTTTGTGGGGAAAAAAACAGCTTTAAAGAGGCCAGCTAGTTTGCGGCCTTTGTGAGAAAAGTAGGCCGGAAACTTTCCATGTTCCGAGATTAGGGGTAATGAATCCTACACATACCCTCCTAACACACTTCAGGCTTCCAGCCCTCAGATGTTAAAGCAGTCTGTGCTGGAGACCTGTTGCCACAGAGTATTCAATCGCCATTGTATTGTCTTCCTTCCATCCTACTTGACAGGAGCAGACCTCTACTGTGAAGAGTTACTCAGCCTTATCTCTCATGCCAAATTCTATCTGCAAATCGTTGTTTCAGAGGGGAATATCACTCCTAACCAGTGGTCTTTGGCTTCTCAGTTGGAGACATAATTAGTGCTGAAACTGCAGCCAATCAAACCATTGGAGAGCTTTGAACTGAAACTGCTCTCTGAAACTGGACTCAAATTCTTCTTGCATCAGTAGCAGTCCAGTGAAGGCAACTGACTAAGAAAACAACTTGCCAGGTTGCACATTGTATTCTACATAGGCACTCCTGAAATGATGCAGTGTATGTGTATCTCTGCTGTCCTGGTCCATTAAATGGCACTTATTTATTGGTTGCTGCCTTGTTGGTACACAGTCAGTCAAGGGCACAGTCAAGGTCACAGAAGTGAGCAGTTCAAGCGCATCTACTTCATCTGAAGTAAACAGTCCATAATCTCTATATCTTGTAACTGTACTGAACATACATTCAAGTTTTCAGCTTTCAAAACAAATACAGTGGCCTGAAATGAACTAGAGTGAACTTCTTATGAAGCAGGGTTGGGCTGATAGTTTTTCATGGCCTCTGGGCAAAAGGTTTTTGGAACATCTTAACACTCCCCACTCTCTACAACAGTAACACATCTTTAAAAATACTGAAGCTGGTGATTAGAGACGCAACAGGAACTTATTTCATATCACTGTGTACTGTCTAGATGGTAAAAATGATAAACAACTTCTTGACTTTTTTTAACCCAATAATACCAACCAACTATTCTTTATATCTGTTTAAATGTAAGGTCTGCGTGTCTGAAGATGAACTATGGCTACTATCTCACATGATCAAGATCCTATTGCAATTGTAACAATATATGTGAGATAATAAAGATATAAAACTGGAAATAAAAACATCCCCAGTGAATGAACTCAGGAAAGATAACATTTCTTCTTTTATTTTATGTGTTTGGTGACTCTAAGATCCCTTCATTCCTCTAATTCTTATATCTGTTGTGGATTGCCTGGTCTGGTCAGAGATTCATCTCTGACATGTAGGGCTTCCATACAGCCATGATCTGTTGTCTAAGCTTAAGAGACTCAGTGAAATAGAAGCTTAGAATATCTCACATAATGTGATGTTAGACACATGTTTTCCCACAGAATGAAGTTCCATTTAATTAAAAGTCCCATCATTTTTAGCTTCACTTGCAGTCAAACAAATACTGTGGTACATGAATAGCAGCCAGTCTGATCTTTACTGCACACCAGCATACATTTTTGAATAAGGTGCACTTTTATTGCAGTGCCTCATACAATCTTATTCCACTAATATGACTAATAACAAGAACTGCAAAATTATGTTTAGATTTACGCCATTAAACAGACGCTCTAATCCAGAACGACTTACAACAGTACATTCTGTGAAAACAAGCTCTTAATTCTATTGATGAATTCTTCGTATTTTCATTTTTTCTGTGGCTTATGTTGGATTATTTTTATTTATGTATTCATTTATTTTTTGCACAAGATGTTTAGATCAACCTTAGATTAAAAAACTGTTTCAAGCCATGCTCCAGTCCTTAATTCTTTCCCACTTTTTACACAAAAAGTGATTTTCAGTATTATTTGTGTTTGTATAGATACTATGCTTTTTATAAAGACCAACTTTAAATCTTTAATTAAAAGGAAAACCCAGCCGTACTATTCAGAACTCGACATATTAAGAGTTTGGTTGTTTCATTTAGTAGTAGTTTATACAGTACGGACTCAGTCTGCTAATACAGAAGGTGACCATAATTACCCACAGTGGGAAAGTGTGTGTTGTTTGAACTGCAGTGAGTTGGTGTTTCGGACAGGACTACACATCCAGGCGCATGAAATGATGTTTTTGCGTTGACGCGCCCGGATGGCCAAATCATCTGCAAACACTGCCGAGAGTTCAAGGATCTCTTGCTTATTTCTGTATGGCAACAAGCCTGACTCATCCCTGCCTCAGCCCTCACCACAGCCTGGTGTATGTCTTAGAACTCTCTCTCTCTCTCACACACACACACACACACAAACACACATACACACACGCACATGCACACACACTCTACACGCACCTACGCTCACAGACAGGTGATTAAGAGGCGCGGGGCGTGCGGGGAGTATTTGGTAAATATTTGCGCAGCGCTGGAGCGTGGCGCTGTTTGCGGAGTTTAGTTTGCACTAATCGGAGCGCGTCGCTTTCTGAAGGGGGGCGGGGTGGAGGGTTGGGGGGTGTATGAAGGTTGGTGGGGGTAGAGAGGGCACTTCCTCCGCGCGCTGTGGGGTCATGCGATCCTTCCAGCAGCGCGCAATGGATCCATACGCACGGTGGGCTCGACCTCCACATCCCGCGAGTCCCGCTCCTGATTGGCCCCCGCGTGAGACCGTGATAAACACGCGCGCGGGTATATATATAGTGTCGGGATGTTGACCCAAAACAGAACTGGACAGTGCAGAGGAACTGGACGCTCGGCTGACCATGAGAATTCACATCCGCACCGCGCCACGCATCGCCCGCCTGCTCGGGCAGCAGGAGCTCACAGGGCGGCAGCACAGCAAGCCCACGTCCTCCGCCTGCGTGCTGGAGCACAAGGATGCTGCAGCCGCCGCCGTGGGGGGCTGCCCGCACAGCCTCAACTCCATCCCGGGACCCCCCAACTGGCCCCTGCTGGGCAGCCTGGTCGACCTCCTGCGCAGGGGAGGCTTGAAGAGACAGCACGAGGCACTGGTACTTCATCTTGATTCCAATTAATACTATTAACTGCAACCAATACATTATTATTATTATTATTATTATTATTATTATTATTATTATTATTATTATTATTATTGTTCTGGTAACTATAATTTGTACTTCATATCAATAAAAATTAATACTACTGCCCTTCACTGCAACTAATAAAATTATTATTATTATTATTATTATTATTATTAATATTAGTTTGTAGTAGTAGTAGTAGTAGTATTGTTATTTGTTATTTTGTTATAGAAGTGACCCTGGTACTTGAAATTATACTGCTGCTAATAACTGGAACTAATAACATTATTAAAAGTGTTCTTTTTATTGTTGCTATAACTAGTAGAACGACTAAAAGAACTCATTCTTACTTTAAGAGCGAAATCAGTGTTTCGAGTTAATAAAGAGTTCATATTTCATATTTAACCCGTTGATTAAATTCATTAATAGTTTACTTCACACTACTTTCAGTTCAAATCTTTTACAACATAACACTTTTTTCCCAGTTATTAATACATCTGTGTGTTTGTGTTTGTTTGTTTGGCTGTGTTGTTTTCGAGCAGATTGACTACCACAAGAAGTTTGGGAAGATCTTCCGGATGAAGCTGGGCTCCTTCGAGTCAGTGCACATCGGGGCGCCCTGCCTGCTGGAGGCTCTGTACCGGAAGGAGGGCAGTTACCCCCAGAGACTGGAGATTAAACCCTGGAAGGCATACAGAGACCTGCGGGACGAGGCGTACGGGCTGCTCATCCTGTAAATACACCCAGACTCCTAACTGAGTGGTGGGCTGCTGGGTGGTGGGCAGTGGGGCTGGTGTGTGGTTGACGTATGGGTGCTCTGTGGGCTGATGTGTGGTTGCTCTGGGCTGATGTGTGGCCTGAGGTGTGGTTGATGTGTGGTCTGATGTGTGGTTGCTCTGTGGGCTGATGTGTGGTTGATGTGTGGTCTGATATGTGGTCTGATGTGTGGTTGCTCTGCAGGGAGGGGAAGGACTGGCAGCGCGTGAGGAGCGCCTTCCAGCAGAAGCTGATGAAGCCCAGCGAGGTGGTGAAGCTGGACGGGAAGATAAACGCGGTGGGTGCTTCTCTGTCCTGGTGGGTCTTCTCTGATGTGTGAGCGTGTTGAATACTCGGTAGTGACGCGTGTTTTCTCTCTGTGAAGGTTCTTGCAGACTTCGTGGACCGGATCGGATCCGTTAATGAGAACGGGAAGATCAGTGACCTGTATTTCGAACTGAACAAGTGGTCTTTTGAGAGTGAGTATTTTTATTACTTAATCTCTGCCTCACGTTTTCTCCACGACACTAAATCTCTCTCTCTCTCTCATTCTCTCACACACACTCGCGCGCGCCTCATCAGAGCTTTATTTCTGTGTTCCTCTCTTACAGCGATCTGCTTTGTGCTCTACGACAAGCGCTTTGGTCTCCTGCAAGAAACTGTAGATGAAGAAGCGATGGACTTTATAACTGCCATCAAAACGGTACAGACAGTCTGTCCATTTCACTCACCCCCTCCTCCTTCCACCCATCATCTCGCCCTTCTCCAAAAGATCCGTATGTCTCAGTCTGTCAGGGTTCGTTTTTACGGTGCAGACTTTCTCCACACTTGCACTTCACTTCAACTTTACTCGTCTTTTTTCGTTTTTTTTAAGTCCCGAAGGTGTTCCGGTATCTCTTAAACGCTACAGACGCTCGTAACTGAGCGCGTGTTCGTGTTAATTAGGTGTTTACATAGTCGACGCCCACAACGTGCCATATAAGGCAACAGCAGCCCCGCCCCTGGAGGGCCATTCATAAAAACAGCGTCCTGTAGTAAAAAGAGGGGGGCGTTTACTTTGACAGAACTTTCTTACAAAACCCATTCATTTAGGTTTATTTATTTATTTATTTCGTTTATTTACACATTTTTTATTAAATGTTTATTTATACTGAATTATAATTCAAAAGTTACAAATCTCACATGAATATGAAATGTTTTCTCAGAAATTATATCCAGTAATTTCATTTTCTTTGATGTTCAAGGTTTAAACATTTTTTTATTTAACAGTTAAATACAACTTTCTAGCTTTTTACAGAAAGAATCAGAAAAGAACAGACAAGAACAAAATAAAAAGTGGTATAGACTGGAATGACAGATCAGTCCCACCTGTAAATGTTCTGCCTAAAACCAACCTCAGAAGATGTAAACAGATGTGAGGTGCTCTGTCTGTAGTGACACTGGTGTGTTTCTCCTGCTCTGCCCTGCAGATGATGAGCACGTTTGGCACTATGATGGTGACACCAGTGGAGCTGCACAAGAGCCTGAACACAAGGACGTGGCAGGAGCACACCGCTGCGTGGGACCGTATTTTTAGTACAGGTACGACAAGGCACCATCTTCGGATGACGTGTGACCCACAAATCGCTCCGAGCTCATTTCCAGTCAGGTGATGATAGATGAACTTACTGCCCCCCCCAAGCCTTCCTCCTCCCCTACAGGGCACAATCCGCTCCGACCCTTCTCTCAGTGGGAGGGCAGAGAGAGAGAGAGAGTTGTAAACCGGATGACCTAAGTGCACAGAGAATGCAGCCAAATATTTGGTTTAGAGGGAACAGAGAGTAAAGGGGGGGTTAAGAGGGGAGAATGTTGATGCAAGGCTGTGTACCCATAGTTGTTCTCTTGCTGCTGGCTAGTTGGCTCACTGGCAAACACCTGTCATGTAACACTTTTCCTCCAATAAACCACAGCCACACCTGCAGAGCTGCTCTTTAAATGAAAATTCCAACATTATTTTCAATTTTTTAAAGTTCTAAACAAAGTCTTTCGGAGATTATTTTAATGTGAAATGCTTCATTCTAAAGAAGCATACGGCATCAGATAGGAACAAGATAGAGTTTAATGCTTCTAAAAGCTTCCTATTACATTAAATGGTAACGCATAAATATTTGTGACATCACAAGCCTTGGTTCTTGTCTGTAATGAAATCTGTCAGTAAGCTTTTCTACAATGAACCATTTCACATTAAAACATTCTGAATGACTTTCTTTTCACAATGATTTAGATACAGATAAAAATATAAATACATAATCTGTACAAACACCTGGAGATTGTTAAGCAGAAGTCTTTTTTTTTCGTTCTCAGCAAAGCACTACATTGACAAAAAACTGATGAGACACTCAAGTGGACAATCTGATGACTTCCTCTGCGATATCTACCATAAAAGTCCTCTCACCAAGAAGGAGCTTTACGCTGCAACGACCGAGCTCCAGGTTGGGGGCGTGGAGACAGTGAGTATGACCACACATTAAAAAAATAGGATCCTCAGCCAACCGTGACCGAATGCCCACCCTTAGCTTGTTTTGCAGCTCTGCAACAATGAACTAAAGACCTAACTCCAGCCCACTGCTTTAAAGATTAGCTCGTTCAAGCAGTTAAGTCGGTAGCATGAGGTCACACCACTTACAGCACACAGCTACCCGAGAACAATGTCGCCCGCCTGTCCAGCTATTTATGAAATGTGGCGACCGTTGAGTCGTGAACCTTTGGTGACCAGTGGTCCAGAATGACAAAACAAATCCTCCTCCTTTCCTCCATTCAGACTGCTAACAGCACACTGTGGGCCATTTTCAACCTCTCACGGAACCCCCAGGCTCAGGACAAGCTGCTGCAGGAGATCAGAGAAGTGGTGCCCACTGGAGAGATACCATGTGCTGAGCATATCAAGAACATGCCCTATCTCAAGGCCTGTTTGAAGGAGTCCATGAGGTAGGACATCATCATCACTATCATTATAACCCGGAAAAGGGCTCAGATCAGCAAGAAGGCTCCTTGACCAAATCAATTCACAGGAATGTCAATGCGGAGTTGACACTTTCAGAGTTCATCTGAGGACAGTTCTACTCTGTATGGTGTAATGCAGACTCAAACACAAGTTCTGAGGCTGCTGCACAGAAACGAAAGCTAGTTAACTCATTTTAAACGGTGAGCCTTCTTTTGAAGATAAAAACCAGGCACAGAAACACAAAAGGTGCTTTAAAAGGTTCCATAGATGAGTACTTTCAAATGGTCCTTAACCCTGCAGACATTTTAGAATTTTCCATGCCCTCAACATACCAGATCCAACTAATTAACAAGCCTTTCTTGGGTTATTGTGAAGGTGCAAGCTGCAAGGGGCTAAACCATGGGTGGGGGAAAACACTACAGGGCATGGCCGCCTCCAAGTGATAGGTTCACACTTATTACATTCAACCGGCCCTCCTAGCAATTGTTTTTTTTCATAATTACTTTAATCTTGTTACTGGTCACACTCTGAGTCTTATAGCATCCACTGTTTGAGTCTAAATGTCCTTTCCTAAAAACTGGCTCTTCTAATAATACACCTAAAATAAGAGAGCTTCACTTTGTTTATCTGGACTTCAACTGAGGCCTCATATGGTCAAGGATATTTTTGTTTGTAAGGTACTCTTATATGTGACGATTTTAGAAAGAACAATCAAATGAATATAGAGCCTTTACAGTATGTGAAGATTCTTCAAAATCTTCAAAAAGTTGTTCACACTCACAAGTCTCTTTTTCAAACATGGTAACCAAAAGTGGTTCTTTGGCACTGCTCAAGTGTAATTAAACAACCTTATTTATACTAGGCATATCACCTTGCTAATCATTAAATGAAGTCCCATAGAGAGCTCTAGTAGTATTTTACTATTAGTGTTTAGTATTTACTATAATTATTTATCCAATTTAGCTGCATTAGACTTCAGATGTAACATGTGGTTGCATGACCTGAACCATTCACCTTTTTTCCTGTTGCCTATAGCCGGATCCAGGTCCATAGTATGGTTAGATAAAATCATGATTCGATTGCTTTTAACACGCCGCCAAACAGTCGCCACATAACACTGAGTGACTCCCTCAGATATGTAGAGTAGGTTAGCTTTCACAGCCCCATGCAGATGACAGGGTCAGAAGTCAGAGAACAGGCACTGTGATCTTGGGCAAGGTCCCCAGAGTCATGTTACCGGCAAGAGCTCATCACACCACGATAATGCTTTAACAGTCATGTCATGAGACAGACAGAAACATTCCTGGATAATAAGCAAGGATAATACTGCAGCATGGTCCTGGGAATGTTTATGGTGTTTTTGTGGGATTATCATGCCTTGACTAATATGCACTCATGCAAGCAATACCATAATGTGGCTCATACCTCTCGGCTTATGCACTCACACTTACTTAAAGGAAGAAATTCTCAGCACAGCAGAAAGGGGCTTAGTGTGTGTTTTTCTCTCTTTCTCATGTATACAGAGTCTCGCCCTCCGTGCCCTTCACAAGCCGGACTTTGGACAAAGACACCATACTGGGAGATTACACCTTACCCAAAGGAGTGAGTGACCTTACTGTTCATGTTCTAGAAACACTGCCCCCTATATACAGAGTTTATTAATTACAAGCAGTAAACATGCAAAATATGACCCATTACTGGAAAAGAGAGCTTGAGATGACTAGAAGAATTTGTACAATATACATGTTTGTAAATGGTCATAAGCAAGCTTTTGATAGACCATCATGGTTTGAATTTCAATGTATACCTACTACTGAAAACACTCTCTACTTTTCTTACTGAACTTAAGAAAATCTCACTGACTAGATGAATATGTAGTTGTTTAAAGAAGCAACATGCACAATATACATGTTTTTAAATGGTTATAGATGAGCTTTTGTTAGACTGTCATGGTCTGAATTTCAATATCTTTCCTTTGTCGTTTCATTTGCAGACGGTGTTGATGATTAACAGCCAGGCACTGGGTTCTAATGAGGAATACTTTGACAATGGGAAGCAGTTCAGGCCGGAACGCTGGCTCCAGGACAAAAACTCCATCAACCCATTCGCCTACGTACCTTTTGGCATCGGCAAAAGGATGTGCATTGGCCGGCGCCTGGCCGAGCTGCAGATACAGCTTGCTCTGTGCTGGGTAAGATCACACTCTAGAATTTATTCGCACTCTTAAGAAGATCTGGATTGGGACTGAATGTAAATACGGTTTAATTGACCTTTTTTTACATTTGCTTTTGTTTCTGTCCTTTGCCACAGTTAATTCGTGATTACAAGATTGTCGCGACAGATGATGAGCCAGTGGATGCGGTGCATTCAGGAACACTTGTGCCTAATCGAGAACTTCCTGTGGCTTTTATCCGCCGATGAGGTCAGTATTGTATTGCTATAGACAGGGATGGGCATAGTTTATCACACATGTACTTAAAACACTTATTTCATAAATAAAAAAGGATTTGTATTTGATAAAACAATTTTGCATCAAAATACTTGATAGTGGTTTATGTTGTTTTTTTCTTGTTTAACTTTTCAGGTGAACCAATCTCATATGGAAACAGATAACTCCACTGCCTTGGGTCGGAAGTATCAAGAGGCCTTCATTTTGCTGCTATTTTGTCAGAATGTATTGACACAATTACTTTAGATATACCTCATACCATTAATATTTAGTTCACATTGTAACTAATATAGATGCAGATGTACATTTCTACCACATAGTTTAACAGTGTAATTAGAATATAGATATTAGATATACTTCTCAGATGCTGACCAAACTGACATAAAGAAATTTTTTCGTTTTCTCATAATGATCACTACCTATTCCTATTATATAATATAATAATTATTTTTTTTATGTACTTTTCTATCTATATAAGCTTATCAAAATATTTTAAAAATACAGAATGTATGTAAACTATGTAAACCTAGGACAGTGGCATTAAAATTGTGTTTGTACATATTTGTAAAACTAACACTATAAATATTGCTATGTGTATAAGGACTTGTAAAATTGAAATATATATATATTTAGCAAACTGAAAATGTGCTATTCAGTCTTTGGATCATGTTTCATCTAAGAGAACATCAAACATTATGAAGAGGGGCGCGAACGTGTTCTGTGTGCTTGTGTGTTTAGTGTGTGGGATCAGTGTGAAATGTGGTTGAGTGGAGTAGAGTCTGTGAATGATTGTGTTTATAGTGTGAGTGTTATGTTTGAAGTGCATGTGTGTGTGTGGTGTCTAAAGTTTGGTGTGGTGTCTGAAGAGAGTGTGTCACAAGCACACTATGGGTATAGGATCTACTATCCCACACAGTTTTGTGTTTATAGCTTGAAAGTAAGGGAAAAATTCACAAATGAAATGAAGAAAAATAAGTTGACTTCTTTCAAGCCAACTTAAAAACAGTGCTGGACAATTTTCCCATAAACAACATGGAACGGAATGTTATTGTTATTGCACAAACAGATTACAGCTTCCCTAAGTGTGATGCTTAGTGTTAAAGGGCCCATTTCACTGAAAAATTCCCTTGACACTTTTTTTAAACAAGAGTTGTGTAAACACTGTTAAATATGGTTCACTCTCCAGGCAATACTGTCCTTTTAAAGCCTAGCAACAACTTTGTTGCTTTTATAAGCATATATAAGTTTAACCAGCCTATTAGAGTATAGATCAACGTATTCACGTTGAAGTTATAAGGAGTGTTTCAGCCTGGTAAAACTGGCAACCAATTGGAGCAGAAGTCGTTTACATATCTCAGTCCTTTATGCACAATAATAAAAACAGCCCAAGCAACGTAACGAGAAGAGTTAATAAAATAGAGATGTAAAAAGATTTTTGGGACTGTTTCTGGCACAGTATCACAAGCAGACCTAATGGAAAAAATACAAGAAATGTTAGACAGGGGCCCTTTAATGAGACATGTTTATTGCCCTGGCAGATCTTAGAGACATCCTGAGTTGTAATAACCCTGAAAAGGCAGCGTTGCAAAAGCAGTGATGTTCACTGGATTAATGGCCTGGATATATTACAGCAAAGGAGACCCCTTTAAAACTACCTCTCATGGAAGACAATTAGAATGGAATTGGAGATATGATCTAACTACAACCCAGTCTTTGACTAAAGACGGAGACAGTTGGATTACTTTTTTGAAATTACATAAAAAAACAAGTGGCCATTTTCATGCATGAACATACAAACACCACAGTACAATGTGAAATTGTTCTCTGCATTTAATAATAATAATAATAATAAATTTTATTTATAAGCGCCTTTCATGACTCTCAAGGTCACTTTACAAAAATTCAGA
>JBBPCY010000109.1:24234743-24251212 GCA_037974405.1 Brachyalestes nurse
GCAAAAACCACACCCTCACCAAACCATACAAAATTATTTGTTGTCCATCCACTTTTGGTGTTCTGGACAAAAACCGGGACGTGCACACACACCCCCCCCCCCCCCCATGGACAACGGCTAAAACGTAGGGATAACCCTGGACACCCCTGGATAACAGCCAAGACTTTCCACACGCACACCAACACACCCCCACCCTCGCCCCAATGAGACATAGAACGATGTGTCCCACCCAATTAAAAATGCTTCTGGCGCCCCTGCCTGTCAGTATTGATCAAACAATAGGAGTATCAGGTCAAACCTTTTAAAGCATCAAGCACAGCCCTTCCTGACCCACCTCTCAAAGGTCGAAGACCGGCATCAAGATTTTTCTCAGCTTTGGCACCGAAGTGGTGAAATGAAGTTCCCCAAGTGTTAAAACTGCTGGGACCCTCACTGTTTTCAAATAGAGACTGAAAACCCTTCTCTTCACGTGACATAAGCTCAGCTGGTGTAGTTATAGCTCTGTCTAAGAGCAGGTCTAAATTGTAAGTCTAGGCTTACAAGTGTGAAGGACATATTTTCTTGTGCAAAGCACTCATATACATCACTCAGGACACAAGCATCTGGCAAATGCTGTAAATGCAAATTCATGAATGTGTGTAACAGTGAGAGGGTTTATGGTTGTGAAAGTCTCTGAACAGTTGTTGCCATATTTAGTCTTATGAAACCGACACTAACAAAAGACCAACAATAAAACATAAAATCAAAAATGCCATAAAGAATATGACATATTCATCCTAAAAGAACCCCTGAAAATGAATCCCTAGAAATAAACGAACTTCATATATTCTCATTCAAATTCTACTCTCTTAAAGATCATCTTAGTATTTAGGCACATTGGGTAATGCTGTCAAACATGTTCTTAGTCATTTGTCAACATTAGAAGGTCAGAGAACACACAAATTAAACGAGACACTCACCTTCAGGACGACTGTAGTAAAAGGGCAGACATTTAGTGGATCTCTAATTGATCCAGGGTCAAATGAGACTAACCTTGAGCTTTTTCCAAAGGGCGTTTAAAATAATGCAGAAAGATATTCTGTGAGGACGGTGCTGTTATGAAATACATTATTAAAAAATTGCTTTTTTTTAGCATGTTTTGCTGATGCTTAACCAAGGGTGCATTCATTTCACTTCCAGTGTATTTCAATAGCACTGGCGTCTGATGTTGTCATAAAGCAGCTTTAAAGAAATCCGGCTCCAAAGGTTCAGAGGGTAATAGTTCATCCTCTGGTCCACAATGGATAGCCGAACAATAACAGCAAAAACAATAAAACTTATGTAACTGTGCAATAAGGAAATGACTAATAAATATACAAAATAATGAGGAAAAAGGATCAAAGTTAACCTAACCAAAGGGCTGAAGTGTTCATATTATCGATTTGCACAATTTTTGTACCAAACTGCACATTTTTCCCTCAAGTTTAGAGTTTGTATTTATAGTTTACTTATACATGTTTACTCTGTGTCCTTTTCTAGTTTCACTGTATGCATGTATATAGCTAATATGACAAAAAACTTTGACTTAATCCCATGTAAAAATCACATTGTAACCCTGGTGTTCTTTACATTTTGAGTTAACTAAACTTTAAATAAATGTACAGCACATATTATTGATCTGCTGATTTACTTAAGGAGAAGCAGTAACAGACTAAGGCAGGTAAGGTTTTTTTTTAGTACAGTAGTGGCACATGCAGGAGCTCCTAACTGGTCCGGATGGCATTCGAGTAGGATCATGGTCAATTTAGCACCATATCAAACCAGGCAGGAGGGAATACATCTAGCTGGAGCTGAAATGACTCAGAGACTGAGATAGAACAGAGAAAACAAATGAATAGAAAATGCTGAGAATGAAATATAAAGTTTTGTCAGCAGGAAATGAGAGCAAAAAAAACGTTATGAACACAAAACAGCTCACATCACAGAAGTTAACCCAATCCTTGTGTAAACTGGTAGATTTTCAGTACAGATTTTAAAACTGAGTCTGAATACTGAACTGAAACAGTTTATCTAGTTGAGGGTTTATGTTAGAATGCTTTCCACTTACTGGGATTTTTACAGAATGGAACCCTTAAAATCTTTCTGGGAAACTAAACAAAAACATGTCTGTAATTGATTTACTTATTTTTGTTTATTTATATTTGTTTGTTCAGAAACAGTATGGTTAAATACAACAGAAAATTATATCTAGCTGAAGATATAGCTAAACAAGTTCTCTCGTTGTCTAAGACTTTAAAACTTGAGCACAAGGATTAATCGTTCAGACTTACCATTAATATAACTTGGATGTAACAGAAATGACTAAAAGCTCGCCTCTCGTTTGGGTACTATTTGGGTGCTGAATCAGTCATTTATGCCGATACCAAATTCTGTCTCCATTTTTCTTTTTTCTATAGTGCTCTCATATCCTCCTGAATTAGTGACCAGGCTCACAGAGGTTAATCCAAAGGTCAGAATGAAAGGACTGACTGTACACGGTCTTCCCACTGCCTCAGGTGCTTCAGGAGGCTGGCCAAGAGGAGGTGGTTCTGGTCCAGGAGTGGAGGACTGTGAACGGTGTGTAAAGGAGAGATACTGAAGGTCTTTCCTTCTATTTCAAAGTTTACCACACACACAAGCAAATACACACCAAGGACTGAGAAGTGCAATGGTTCTTTCATTATTACTGTGTATCATTCAATGTCTACTTCTACTAGACATCTGAAGATACCGACTGTGTACCTCTGTATATATAATAATGCTATATTCTTGAGCACTAGTGTACGTCACTCTGAATAAGAGCATCTGCTAAATGCCGTGAATGTAAATGTAAATATAAATGTAACGTTTTTTATAATGTACAGTTCATTTGTATAAAGTTGCTATATTGTGTAGTTGTTATGGGTTATGCTGTTTCTGCTTTCTTCTCTTGTACTGTGCACTTTGCTGCTGTGACAATGCAAATTTCCCACCTATGGGACTAATAAGCGTTGTCTTATCTTATCTCTGAGCTCTGAACAGCCATCCTCAGAGCCTTTACAGCAGGGATTACCAACTCCAGTCCTGGAGGGCCATGGTCCAGCACGTTTTAGTGATTTCCCTGCTCAGAAACACCTGATTCACCTCACCAGTTAATTGTCTGATTTAGTTCATGTGTTTGAGGAGAACTACCATCAAACTGTGCTGGACACCGACCCTCCAGGACTGGAGTTGGTAATCCCTGCTTTACAGGTTCTGCAGAGTTTTGCACAAGCAGACTATAGAGAGATCAGAATCAGAACCATTGAGTTCTCTGAACAGTCACTATTTGACACTGGCCTCATGCACACAATGGGAAGACAGTGAGACCCATACGGAAATACAGACAACCCTCATTAAGTGTATTAAGAAAGAAAAGAGAATGCATGGACAGGGTGACAATGGCTGAAGAAGAAAGAAATCAACCAATCATGGTTTGATTTCGAATGGGTGGGGTCAGTTCTGAGAGGGTGCATGTCCTGGCACTCTAGAGCCCAGCTTGGTTAAAGCTGTGTGGACACAACTGACATCAGCCTTGTGACTGGCAAGGGAACTGCTTATGTATAAATGATCTGAGAATAGGACTGCGTCTTCATGAAAATACAGAGAATTTTGGTATAATACACTGGCGATTCAGTGGACACTAGAAAATTATTCATAGGACATATAGTATTTTATACACGTATGTTGATGGTTTAAAAGAGCTAGATAACCTTACTTGAAAAGAAAACACAGATTTAGGACCGCTGGAACTTTAGGTAAAACATGGACTGTCATTTACAAGCTTCAAGTATCTGTCTCTTGACTAGTACTGCAAAACGTAGTACTACTAAATACTACTAGAATCCTTTAGGAGTGTTGGCAGAAATGAGCTTCATGGTTTAGCTGTAAAAGTCATAGTTCACCACAGGATTAAGTTGCATAGAGGGTTCACTAAGATACTGCCGAGCTATAGTGGTGCTTGAAGGGTTGTGAAACCTCTGGAATCATTTTCTATATTTCTTCATAAATATAACCTAAAACAGCACCAGATTTTTACACAAATTCTAAAAGTAGACAAAAAGTTGGTGGGTTTTTTCACATAAAGTGCTCACTTCAGGTCCTTCTACAACATTTCTATTGGCATTGACTTGTCCACTTAAAAACAAACTTTATTCCGTTACTATTCTGTGGTAGAAAAATGTGTATGCTTAGGATTTTTGTCTTGCTGCATGAACCATGTTCTCTAAGGATTCAGTCCTTGGCCAGATGTCCTTGTTATTACTGCATAATAAGATCAAATTTCTACTTTTTACTTGTTTCCTTTGGGGTCTTAGTGTTACCACTGTGAACATTAATGACTCTGTCTAATCAGATCAGTGGTACATCAATAAAGAAACACCAGTGTTCTTTTTATGGATGCAACGTTGTGTTACCTTACGGAACAGCAGAGTCTGTGGATGATTGTCTTAATCAGTTTAACTGTAGTATTTGATGCTGACTTCAAGTAAACAGAAAGTACCCTCGAGCAAAACAACATTAGTTGCAAAGACATTTTCAAAAAGAGTCTCAGCATTTACAACTTTGAGTTAAACAGGGATAGATGATCTCATTTCTTTATCTTTAATAGAAACATTAACAACACTCATGCTTTTTTGTCACTGTGGTAGGTTGACAAATTCCCCTTCACAGTTACTTCTAGAGTTCCAATCAGTTAAAAGGTGTAATACTTTTTCCAAAATTGCACAAAATTTGAAATACCTGACAAAGCATTAGCCCTATCCAGTCAGACGGCTAGGCAGAAAAAATGTGGCCTTCATCTTCATGTCTGAATTTCCTGCTAATGAGGACACAATGCTTGAAGAAATAGTGCTGTATCATAAACTGTCTATTTGCTGTCTCGACACTCTGGCCACAAGTTTTTTTAAAAGTGCCGTCAAATGTTTAGTATTTGAAATTTTGCCATTTCTTCTCTCAGGTTTGTTCCCAACATCACTAAAGACTGCTGTTACCAAGCACCTCCTGAAAAAGAAGAAACATAGATGCCTCCACACTTACTAAAAATTATACTGTCTAAGCTCTGCTATTCATAGGTCCCTGATAAATCAGTACTCAGTTGACTTGAAATGGCTATGACACTCAATCAGGCTTTCCCCAACATTATAGTAATGAAACAGCTCTCATTAAGGTAATAAATGACAGTTGTCTAAATACGGACTCAGATAAAACGTCTTGGGACTGATAGATCTTAGTACAGCCTTTGACCCTGTTGATCATAAAATACTGCTAGACATGTTAGAAAATTTGACCGGACTCTGTCTAAATGAACTTTGTCTAAATGAAACTTACAAATCAGAGAAAACTGTCCTGCTGCATGGAGTTCCACAAGGATCGGTTCTTGGGCCCACTCTGTTCAACTTGCATATGCTGCCTCTTGACCAAATCTTCCAAGAGTACAAGGTGGCTTATTGTCGCTTATGCAAACAACACTTTGTCTAGTTCAATCACCAAATGGCTTCAGTCCCAAAGATTCATTGTGTTTAGGTCTTATAAATGTAAGTGATTGAATGTAGCAATATAATCTTCAGTTAAAATAAAGACAAGACGGACATAGTTCTGTTTTGGGATAGATCTGGAATCTATAGCAAAAAAGACTACAAGTCCACCGTAAAAATCATGGTGTAATCATGCATTGAGATCTTTGTTTCAGTGAGCACATTAAATATATGACAATCAGATTACTGGCATTTCAAAGACAAAAGAGATTTTGTCTCAAAGCAAGATCTAAAGAAATACCTTCATGTCTTTGCACCCTGAAGGATTGACTGACCTCAAATTTGATTTAATAGAGGTGGAGAAATGCATTCCTCATTCAATCTTTCATTTCTTTTACATAAACATGTATTTTGTTCAGGCTATGGGCATTTGGTAGTTGATTTTTAAATGTATCACCGTTTGTCATCTGTGACTCTTTTACTGCAATCATTTTTCAGTTCTTCACTAGTTGACTTGTTGCCATAAGAGGACAAGCTGCTTTTTTTTATTAGGAATCAACAGAAGTTCATTTTTTACCCAACTAATCCTGCAGTGGATGTCATATGAGGCAGCAACAGCAGGGGTCAAAACACAGGTTGGCAGGCAAATCCATTATCATAATCCTCGAAACCAGACAGAATCAGAAACAGAAGATCAACATAAAAATACACAGGAAACTCAGGAAACTCAAAAAACCTGGAAAAATAGAAAAACTCATTTAGGAATTCCAGAAGAAACAAGTACGACTTCATAAAATATGATGTCAATGGGCAGGGGCAATGAGGCGCACCCCCGAGCAGGAGAAGACCAGTTGGGAGCACAGGAATGGAAGAACACATGCAGGCTCTCCTAGGAGGGACACTTTGTGCCATTAATAACCAAATGATGCTCAAACAAAGTTGACATGAGTTGTAACAACTAGCCCTAGTGTCCCCCAATAACTGTCAATTTAAGTTTGAAAAATCACTTAATGAAGCTTACCCTGCATGTTTTCACTGATCCAGTTCACTGATCAAGACCAGACGGATACTGAGTTGCATCAGATGTGTTTGAGAAGGCATCTTATTACTAATATGACAAATCCATTTACACAGTATACAATGCTTAGAATATGGGGGTCCGTTTGTTAAATCTGATGCCATGTGTGTCTAGCCAAGCCAGTGGCTGCTCTTAACTCAGCCTGAACTTAACTAGTGAAAACAAGATTTGGATGTAACCTTTCTCCTTGATATAAGCTGTTTTGAAGTTGGAAGGCAGTTTTGCATGTATTTGTTGCCATTTCTCTAAGGAAGATCTTTTAGTTTGTTATTATAATTTTCTAGATTGAGGCTATTCATGAAACACACAAGGCTAAAGGCCAGCATGCTCAGGCCTGATGACGCCCCTGTCTATATATTTAATCTGTGAAAATGAATAAATACATTGTAAAATATAAAATACCTGTATATAACTGGGTGTGCACATTTATCTTGCACTGCATATACATTCAACACTACTTTAGTTTTCATATGTGTCCTTAATTTTTTACATTTTAAAACAACTAATACAAAAGGGCAAAAGTCTTCAGCACCTATACAAATGGTTTGTGTCTTTCTGTCAGCAAAGTTAACAGTAGAATAAATGCAAACAAACAAGAAAGCAGTAAAAAGTATCACGATTTGTTTAATTTGTTAAAATGTAGTTGATATTGTGTGAGCTGGTGAGGAGAACACAGGTTCGGTTCCATATTCCTTCACGGTTCCTCTAGCCATTGTTTGGATTTGTGAAACTCCATCAGCAGCTCTTGATTTAATTTAATGAAGGACTGATTGAGCCAAACCAAGTTTCTGATGGAAACTACAAGTATTCACTATTTACTGTAGAATGAATCTGAAAACTTCATCGATCCCAAAGGAAACTGCTAATGTTATGACTGCACGGACACCCATATAATGTCTAAAATGAAAATAAAACAAAAACTAAAATAAAAACAGAAATACTCTGAAAATACTGTGTTGTGTATTGTGTATGTGCTATATACACAAAATACTGGGGTATAAATACTTTAGATAAATAACTTTAGATAAATAAGTACTTAAAGTAATTTAGTAACACAAATACTGGTTTGTTATTTGTGTTTATTCTTTTTATTTAGTAGTATTAAAAAACACTGCTCATCTAAACAGTTTTTAAAATATGAGTTTCGCAGGTGCCCAAGACTTTTGCACATTACTGTGTGTCTATAAAGTTTACACGATATGGATAAAAGTATTGGGACGTACACTTTAATATGGAGTTGGTCCCACCTTAACAGCTTTAACGGCTTCCACTCTTCTCTGAAGGCTTTCTGCAAGATTTGGGAATTTTTGTGGGTATTTGAACCCGTTCATTCTGTAGAACATTTATGAGTTCAGACACTGATGTTGGACGAAAAGGCCTGACTCCCAGTCTCTGTTCTGGGCAGAATTGTGCCTGAATCGAAAAGGTTTTTCTCCAGATTTACTGGAAGTAAGGGGTCTAGCCAAAACCCTGGAAAACAGGTGTGTCCCAGTACCTCTGAGGTACCCTGAGCAAGGTACTGTCCCCACACACTGCTCCCCAGGCGCTGTGTTCCTGGCTGCCCGTCGCTTCATTTGGTGAATGGGTTGAATTTCGTGCTGTTCACACTGTGTGCTGTGGTTTGTTCACGTATGGCAGAATGGTCACTTCACTTTAATATAGTGAATTTCAGTGCTTCTACTTCACTCTGTCAGCTGGGGTGGGCACTAGGACCCGGGTGCGCTCGGCTGCTCCCAGACACCGGTTGATGAGCTGCTTGCAACTCATTGAAGATCTCACCGCGCGGACAATAAAGCGCGTCTCGGAGCTGGAGGCGCGCAGACACTCTGACAGTCCGTCCTTTTTTCATCCTGCCTGACGTACTCATCCCCTCAGTAGATCGCAGTGAGTTGTGGTCCTCTAACAGCGTGTCCGCCGCTGTAGGTGGGCGCTCAACATCTGCATCAAATTCCTCCATCATCAGCAAGGAGCCAGGAGAGCGCGTGGCCCTGCACCAGGCTCCACGGGCACCATGAGCCAGAGATTTACAGTCACTGCCTTCTCCAAGAGCGACGGCGAGCGAGCCGGGGCTGACATCCAGGGGGAGGTCAACCAGCTGTTCGAGGGAGACGAGCCCACCCCGAGCTCCACGGACAAAGGAGGCGCCTGCAGCCTGACTGAGGACGCACTGAAAGGTAGGATGGATGCATGGATGAATGGATGGATGGATGAGTGGATGCATGCATGCATGCTTATGGAACTGACAGGACACCTGTAGACGCACAAACCACAGGAGACCACTTCGGCCCACCCACACAGCCCCAGCTAGCCGGCGTGGAGGGCAGTGTACATGTGACTGGAATTCTAAACGACACATTGTCATTCATTCAGGCATCACCCGTGACTTGTGCGTCTGGGCTACAGGTGCCCGAGGTTACTGCATAAACTGTGTCTCCACTCCATCCTCCTCAACACCACTGTGTGATATCACAGTCACAATATGCCTACATTAAAACTGGCCAGTTGCATTCAACCAGTGGCTGTTATTCCTATTTTTTTTAAATCTCTTTTTTATCTTTTGTTGCACTCTGAACCAGTTTGGGTGCTAACACACACCACTGACACTTTTCCCTTATTGAAAAACAGTCTAAAGGTAATAACTTATGGACAAGGCTTAATTGCATGTTCGTGGAAGGATTCCGCATGATATGTGGAAAGACATTGTTTGAAAGGGTAACACTGACGTGAGACCTTTATTAATGGTGTCCCTGTCAGCCAGGATGACCTTGCTTAATGTATCTAGATGTCGTTTTTGTCATAACATGCCGATTCTTGGTTTCAGGATTAATATCCTCCTGTATGTGTGCCACAGTTATGCTACTATGGAAGTATTTGTCTCATCAGATTCTCATAATCACTCTAAATGACTCATTATTCCAGTCTGTCTCCAGTCACTACCTCAGACATGCGACATGAACTGCATCAGGGCTTCCAGGTCCTGGCAAAGCCGTGCTCCTCACATCTGTTACATTATCCCTACTCTACACACTTGACCCAGCCAAGCCCCCAGGAGCTTGATAATGAACTGAATCAGGTGTGCCAAGTGTGGGAACAAGCCAGGGCTGGGATTGGACACTATTTACTGATGTAACAAACCTACTCAATAGTGTATTTCTAAAACAGCATGTCTGTTTTCGTAGATCAGTGGTTCCCAACCCTGGCCCTGGAGTCCCAGGCACATTTTCCACGAACCCACTAATCTCACTAATCAGCTAAGTAACAAGCTTTTTCTGGGTTTGGTGTATAGCAGCAGGGGGAAAGCACAAGATGTGCACTGCAGGAGGGCCTCCAAGGTTAAGAGTGACTGTAGTAGATCATAGTACACATGTAGTGATGTAGTGGACCATCTGTTGTCCACTGTTGTCTCCCTTGGGCAGACTTGGACCCATTTTTGTCACCCAGGTTTTTATTGTTCAGGGGTTTCTGTGCCAAAGATGCTTGGAACATTGTGATAAATTCCTGCTGGCGATTGCCCGTCAGGCATTTCCTCATCATGCGGCAGTGTAGTACATATATCTCACAGTGCCTCCCTGCCACTTCTGCTGGCACAGATTGCAAAATCACCAGCCCTGTTTCTCATCTGTCATCCTCCAGGCTTGAAGACTCTTAAGTAGGAACCATAGTCATCCATGTCTCCACAAATGTAGGAGACTTTTACAAGATGCGCACCTGTAGTCGCTTAGAGACCGGGTTTCCTTAGAGAAGCTCTTGTCTCCGGTTCAAGCTCCAAAAACGTTTCCATGGCAACAGCTGCCATTTGTTCCCTGATTGGTGGCACGCCAGGGCTGGTGTAATAACGATAAAACAGAAACAGCCACGCTCACTGTAATCATGTTGTCAAATAGGTGTGTAATGTCTCTGTATTTTCCTCCAAATTATTTACAGGAAAAATAGGATCTCCCCTGTGAGTGAGAGTCACCACGGACCACCCATTTTCATCTCCTCAGGGATTCAGGATTAGATGTCTGCCATTCTGTGTCTGAGTGTGTGGAAGAGCATGAGCACAAAGAGGGCTTTCTTCTGCCCATCCTGCAGAATATTTCTTGCCAGTGGCTAGAAAAGGGAAATCCTTGGTTTATGGGATGTGAGCAAAAAAGAATGTTGATGTGCTCAAGTCGGCATTGCTGTTTCTCACGCGGTCGCTGATCTCATTTGTATCGATCAGTGGAGATGAAATCACCATGGTCTCTTTAAAGCCCAGGTAGTTGGAGCTGTTCTGACCTTGCTGCATGGCTGCACCGTTGCAGCTCAGTCAGAGCCCTGGCTAGACTTACTGCCATCTGATTCCACTCACCTTGCTTATGAATGACAAAAATGGAAGACTGCTAATGACAATGTTTGCAGTGGAGATAAACTGACGTATAATTGTTTATGCAAGTATATGTAATTATATATCTGAAGATGAAAGGAAAAATACTGGACAAATGCCTGAGACAGAGAGAGAGACAGACAGACAGACAGGGGCAGCATCCCAACTAGTGCAAGGACACCTAACCAGTTTCAGTTGAAATTGGAGGCTGTCCTAGAAGTGTGTAGAGAAAACCACCTTTAATAGAAAAACACAAAGGAAGGCAAGGTGATTACTATTGACTTCTCATATCGTTGCTTCCTTTTGCATTCTGTTAAATTATTAAACAGCTTTAATTAAAACATTTTCATCAGCTATTAATATTTTAGTCACATTCTTACTAGGCAAGAGTGGGACACAAACATGGGGTAAAATGTAATTCGGGATATATCAAGTCACTTAACAGGTTCCAGTGCTTTTGGTCATCTTGTATTTCCATAGCAACCCCATCTGAGAACATTCACAAATTGGCAGATATTTCTCTGGATTCACATTGAAGGCCGTTTCGGTGAGGGTTACACAGCCTTTTGATTTTTATAGCCCTTTTTTGCATTGAAGCTCATACTATGCAGGCCAAATGAACACATGAAGCATTCTAGCACACAGCAAATAGCTTTGTTTTTATATTTGATTTGATTACATTAATGTTTAAGTTGAGATTTACAGAAATTTTGAACTGTAGCTAGGTGACTGTGTTAAAGGGAACACTGCTGTTAAAAAGCTTCTTATTCGTTTAAAGTGTTTGTATACCAAATGTTATTGCATTTTTGTTCACATAGCAGTGCTTTAAAAATAAAAGTGCACAATACAGTACACTTTGTGTGATTAATCAGGACTAAAAGAAACAAAAATAATGCACTAAAATCTGCAGGAAAAATCATTTTTAAGTGTGTTTTAGAAGGATACTTATTTCCTCTGGAAGATCAACAAAACATGTCATTTGACCGGGGGAGTTTAAACTTTTGTGTACGACTGTGTAGGCCGAGCGCACATCTCGCCTAGTAACTAGTGCCGTTGTGTCCCATGAACGTTTCTGCTAGTGCTGAAGAGGTAAACAGCCCTAATCACAGGCTGCCCTTTTCTATTTGTAGAAATATGAATTAAAAACACTGAAGGCTGGTTTTCCAGACGTGAGCTTAATCTGCGTCTGGAAACCCAGCCCCGAGGGGCATTAGTTTAGTGGGACAGATCTGTGTCAGATAGCTGCCTGGGCCGTTTCTTCAGCTTCACACGCTGCGGGATGATGAAATGATTTCTGAGTAACCCGTTTATCTATCTAATGTAATAACATCAAAATAAGTCAGTTATGTCTGGGAAGATAAGTTCTGTTGGATCATTAAGCCCTGTCTGTCTGTGTGTGACAGGCTGGCTCACCATGTGTCTTCGCTGTATGCAGACCAGCCGTGTGTGTATGTGTGTGTGTGTGTGTGTGTGTGTGTGAGTGACCAAAGGCATGCATGAAAGGAAACTGAAGAGTGCCTGCAATTTTGCTTGAGCTGCCTGGCATCTGCTGTGCTCTTTTTTAATAAAGCCTGTTGACAGGGAGTAGAGCGCAGAACATTAAATAAAATTGAGGTTTTTAAATGTGGGGGTCCAAATGCCATTACTATCCCACATCCACCATGAAAGTTGTGCCTTGAGCAGCCCTGCAGACGGCCTTGGTGCTCCTCCGACCCCCGTGGATTCTGATAAGTGGATGCCGCTCTCAAGTAAATAAAAAATGTGGTTGCCCTATGCCGTTTGCTTAAGGCAGTGATAAACAGAGAATATGATATAATGAAAAAGGTGACAGAAGTTGTTTTTGCCCTTTTTGTTGAGAAGATGTGGGAAATGTATTTCTTTAATTCGACTCTGCTGATGGAGTTAGTGCTGTGAGCTCTTTTTAACTGTTTCTTTTACATCACGGCTCATATCAGGCCCCGGTGAATCAGTGCCATCGCATTCTCCAAGCCCACAGAGTGTAGGAGTTTGAAGAGTTTGCATACTCCAGAGCAACGAAAGCACCATCAGAGCCTGGTTTGTTTTTCCAGGGCAGGTTTTGTAATGTAATTTTAGCCCTTTGCAGCTCACATTATTTTCTACTCATCAGAAAAATAAGTCTGTTTGTACACAGACTTCTGAAAATACAAATTGGGGGAAAAATAAAAATGAAAAAAACAAAAAACAAAATGGTTTCCTGTGGTATCAGTGGGTTTCGGCTATTGCAAAGACACAAAAACAACAGAAAAACAAAATTATATTTTCAAACTTAACCCTAACCCTAACCCTAAAACCATTTAACTGTTTTTTTGCATTTTTACCAAGCTATTATTTGTCTTTTTCACTCCTTATTTTGCACCTCAGTGCAGTTTTGGACAGGGCCAGGTTTTGTGTGTGTGTGCGAGCTTAGGAGGATTATTTCTTTCTTCAGTTTCAGATTTGAACCAACACCTTGTACATTCTCTGTCTTGCTATACTGCACACAACTCTCTGCTTCTAGAGTACAGTACCTGTCAAACTCCTGTATTCATCCAGGCTGTAGCTATTGTCGATTGGACAAAATGTTGTCTTGTCTTGTGGTTTTCTATTCTGTTCTGTTCTTGTGTTGCACCATTGTCCTGGAGGCACATTGTTTCGTTTTACTGTGTACTTTGTGCTTCTGGTCGAAATGACAATAAAAACCTACATGCCTTGACTGCTTGCTGGTCCCAGGGACCCACTGACCTGCTCTGTTTAATTATTCCCTGTCCCAGTACACCTGATCCGGCTCATCAGCTGCTCATCAAGCCAGTTTTGGTGTTGGGGAAGAGAGTGGCTCAAACTTTGCAGGTCACTGGTACAAGTAGAAGCAAGGGGATTGAGAAACTCTGATATAAATGGTGGTCCCCACTCTCTGCTGAGCTTTCTCCACTATCAGTGACTCCAGTCTGGACCAGAGGCTATATCAGCATCTGACTGATCTAATATGTAAATGAATGATATAACCCATACATAATGTTTTTGAAGAAAATAAAGTCATTTAATCTACGTAAACACCTCATTTCACCACCTGCTCCCAATGGTACCATAGGGTATCACTGTATTTTAGCATCATGCAGGCATAAATGTGAAATATTATCATAATTAAAAAGGTAAACTAGTTTATGAAGAATCCAATTTTTTTTATAATTTAGACAAAAGAGCAAACCAAACAAAATGTACAGTTGAATACAAAAGGTTGAACAACCTCAGTCAAATTGCATGTTTTGTTGATTTTCTAAGCTAGTGAATTTCCTCTACTGGGCATACATTAAATAGTGTATGCAAATGTTAGCACACAATTAACAAGCCTCTTCTGGTTTAGATCCCATTTATTTGTTGATTTTACATATTGGGGTAAAAAAGGAAAAAAAAAATGATATCTGCCCTTACTCTTGCACAGAATGCAACTTTTGTTTAATTATTTTTTCTAAAATGTTAAATTCTGCACACAAACTAATTCTGAAGTGTGGAGGAGGTACTTTTTCCTTCACCGTCACCTTCAAAATCAACAAAACATGTAATGTGCAAACTTTTTCACAGAACTGTACAGCGCACCATTCTATTAAACAGTACCTAAAGCGTATTTAAAAAAACAGTTCTGTAAATTTAAAATAAAAGCAGTTGCTCAGAATGGTGTGGAATGAAATACTTGGTTCTAGAGCGAGTAATAATTAAAAAATAATTTACACTGATTGTGATGGAAATCACAGATTCAAAGCATGTGGGGGAGTTGTAGAGAGTAAGCATTCTATTAATCATGAATATTTGATGTATAAATATTTGGTGGAACTGTATTGTGTTAAACCAGTGCCAGTCAACAATCCGGTCCAGCACATTTATGTCATACATCATCCTCCCACCCACCCGTCAGAACTAAACAGTTATCCCATGTCAAATATTGTAAAAACATTGAATTGTTTTCAGTCTTACTTGAGTTTATTGAACCGTGAGCCTTGCATCACTTATCAAACCTGAATTGTGAGTTTAGTGTTTCGTTACATCCCTACTTATCAAATCAAACTGGATTAAAATCATGTAGCCTATCATTAATCACTTAGATTACAGTACCTTCCCTACTAAAACCAATCATGCTGGAATAGAATTGACCTAAACCTCATTGAACTACCCCTCAGGACCTCCCATAATCTGGACCTGGAGTTTCCACCTGTGTTTGAGCTATGAATCTGTTATACTGGTCTCTGTACATTGTACCTCACTGTCCAAACTGTATTCTTTGTCATTACCAGTGAAAGATGGCTTTGTTTTGAGCAAAAAACAAATGCAGCCTATTCCCCTTTTCCTCCTGGCTTTCTTGTGTTCAGTTTAAAAATGGCTGTCTGTTGTGCCTTTGTGATCATTACAGAACCGTTTACATGCGACACTTTGCCTCACACCTCTAAAATGGCTGCCCAGGATGGGGTGTGCAGCCCGAGCAGCTCCATTGTTTCAGCCGATGTTTTGTTTGCTTTTTAAATGCGACAATGTTGTCACCGGCTGCTCGGCCCGATCTATTTGCATGAAAGCTAAGAGTCAATTGTTGTCTGAATATGGCGGAGGCCATTAGTCTGTTGATTATTCCTCATCAACAATGAACTGTTTCTTCCAAACAATCGCCTGTGGAGAGGCTATTTCGGCCAGGTTGACACATAAAGGAAGCTGGTGGGAGTGGGAGAATTTTGGCACCATGGTTGGGAAGTATTGGGAGGCGTGAGGGCTTAGAAGCTGTAGTCTGTAAGGCTGGGCAACAGTGAAGACCACTAAGCTATCCGAAACTTTCAGAGGAGTAAGAACATGTTGATGAGCCCTGTGGGACTAAAAGAGTACAGAGCATTATCTCTCTCTCTTGACCTCTCTGTCTCTTTCTTTTCTGAGCTCATGAAGACACTCTCCTGGCATAATTGGTATATCGTCTAATGAGCATGTGCCCCTAAGTAGTATTTTACCTTTTTAAACCTAATTACAGCTGATTTCACTGTGTCACGCATCGACTGGTGGCTTTGATTGCTCGACTCAAGTGTTTCCCAACCCTGGTCCCCAACACCCCCCCACACACACCCCAACCTGATCCATCTAATCAGCTCATTAAGAGTCCCTTAGTAAAAGTGAGCGCTATCGCAGGGAATGCACTACAATGTGTTTAAGACCAGGCTTGGGACCACTAGAGATGATATTTGCTCATATTTCTCATGTAGTTCTTTGTAAATTATCAAAACTCAGTTCCATTGAAATTAACCCGAAAGTGTTTTTTTCTATTCATAGTGTAAGCAAACTGAATTGACTATTTTTGATCCTCTTTTAGCACTGATGAGATCTCAGACCAGTTAGTGATGACTAGGGATGAGACATGATTTTCGAATAGTCGAATATTCAATATGCATTCGAATATCGAATAGTTATTTCGAATACTGTTTTAGCCATATCTCACTGAAGGGACTCCGAAAAAACACGGAACAGAAATGAAGACGTTTCCCAAACAATATTTCATGTAATGCAT
>JBBPCY010000109.1:24251506-24277312 GCA_037974405.1 Brachyalestes nurse
AAAAGGGCTCTGTTCAGAAGGCTACAGGCGCTCTGTTATTGGCGCCGATGTACATCATATTTAGGTTAAACGGGGGTGTCGTGTGATTATACAGTTTGTGGAAAAATACCTGTTTCACACACTCTGTCATCATGTGTTTGCGCGTGCATGTGGGCAGGGGAGGGGATCGATTTTCGAATAATATTCGAATAGTTCTCATCGATTTTTGCCAAAAAGTCACATCCCTAGTGATGACAGACCCCAACTGGGTAACACCACATGGGTAGTTCATCATTGTCTAGGGCTCTGAATGATATAAGTTTAATCTTGATGTTATTTTGATAGTTTATCCAGTAATTATATTTTACGTCATGAAAACGGATGCACATTCATGCAAACATGCACATTCATGAGCTCCTGCTGGTGTGGGGTTCCTCTATTGCAGAGATCCTCACAAAAGCAACTTAAGCACTAACAGCTCCCCTTTGTGGAGAATCTGCTAAACACATCTTTATAATGGAAATCCTAATCATGATGACCCTGCATATAACATATCTGATTTGCTGATCCGTGTTAAGAGCTGTAAAAAATACTCCAGGGGCTCTATTAAAAATCATGAAATCACATACTATTCAAGTGTGGTATGTTATTTTTTAAATGGGCTGTACATTGTAATATTTTATCATACTGTACATTATATATGTAAATATAAAACATTAAACCATGCATTACTGTGATTTCACTCTGGGTAGCATCACCGTTCAACCACAGGGAAGTCACTCACACGGGCTCTTGTGGCTTTTGGCTTTAATATGCCAGCATGTTGTCTCTTCACAAGATTGCACAAACCCACAGGTGGCCAAACTCTTGAGTAGTTTGTTTTTAACCTGACAGGTACTTGAAGATTGTGGTTGTGTGTATACGGTGACACTCAGAGCTCTTTAACTATAATGCAGAATGCAAAATGGACTGGGCCATTTTGGTTTTTTTTTTACAAAGCAAAACAAGCAGACCACAAAGTGAAACACAAACCAACTGTACTGAGGTGTTGGGTCCATTTACAGGAGCCTGAATTTATTTGGTGTGTTCACATACTTATATAACACGTATGAAACATGGTGGACTCTATTATTCAGAGCAGCCTACACTATATAGATACAGATGGAGCATTAGGAATGTAGTGTTAGGAGTCTTTCCCAAGTACTCTTGTTGCTGTAGCATGGTGTATCAGCCCATTCTGTTGCATGTAGTGGTAATACGCTCTATGCTACACCAACCACTACAGGTGAGTGCACTGGAAACAATTAGAAATGCTAAAACCAACGTTCCACTTTTCGTTCCTTAAAGAACCTTTCAGTGGACGCTTCTGTAAAGATCCGTTTTTGTGAATAGGAGGTGTGTGTGAAGAACAATTTTAAAGTTTAAAGAACTGCCTCTTTAACCAAAATGTAGCACCAATTAAGGGTGTTGCTGTAGCATATATAATGATGAATTATGTATGAACTTGCAATATCCCTTCATAGCACTTGTTCTGTGAGCACCTTGTTGCTGTTCTGACTTCACTCTTGCAGTGTTAATGACTCAGATCCACTAGTGGTCTGTTCCATTTTGAACTGCGGCAGATAGAATTTACACTTGATTTCAGAAGCGGGTGTCTGGCTGCGTCGTAATCACTCAAGAAGTAATGAGCAAGCCAGCCTTTGTGTGGCAGGCTGAGAAACTGATTGGTTTCAGCACACTGCACCTGGTGCACATTTAAGCCGCACGTACAGCGGGTTTGCCCACGCATGCATGCACACACACTTTCACATATTGGCATTGATGTAGGATTACTCACCTATGCAATAAGTTCATCAAACAAATGCATTCCTGCATAGATGAAACACTGAATTTAATGAAGCGCCAGTCACAGACTAATTGTATTTGTGTGGCATGGCTAGATCAAGGGCTGTACTGATGTAACTGCACTGCTTCATAAGAAATGTGTTTGCTCAGCAGCTCAAATTTCCATAAATATCCCATTTCCTTCTCTCTGAGTACTCTTCCAACACATCAGTCATGGAACTGGCTAACCTAGATCCTGCAGAAAGAGGAGCTCCCTATGAACTTCTGTAGTGTAGTAAAATATAATTAGAAATCTCCAAAATCATATTTTAGGAGAAGGATAAAATATTTTAAGCTTTAGCAAATGGGACAGTAACAGTTTGTTCCATGATCCGTTTTCTTTGCAATTAGGATATTATCCAAGGCTAATCTGATGTCAGGACTTTCTGGTAAACACAAAAAAGTACGAGATCAAAAGGTGAAAATTGGTAAATGCAGAACTGACTATACTCCTGCCATCATTACAGCAGCATTCGATTTCACAGGGTTCCTATGAAGTGCTGTTATAATCTCTATGCTCTGAGCAGGGGATGTTTGTTATAGCAGTGTTTCTTAACCCTGGTCCTGGAGAAAGCCTGCTCTGTACATTTTAGTGTTTTCCTTTTCCTCAATACATCCTCTTCAGCTCAGGGTGGGGGTGTTAATGAGCTCATTAGTTGGAACAGGAGACAGTGAAAACTCAAATGTGCAAGGCTGGGTGCCTCCATGACTAGAGGTGAGAAACACTGGGTTATAGGATCTGCAGTGGATTAAATACTCTTCAAGGGCCAAGTAATGACCAATGGATAAACTTCCTGCAAAGTGATAAAACATTGATCACTACGCCCTGCACAGTCTGAAGTTCCCATGTTCAGCCCCTATGGTTCAGAATATCTCAAAGTCCTTTTTAGTCCTGTTTTCAGGGAACTACTAGACTGATTAGCATGCACATAGTCATCTCTGTTCCTCACTCTCCACTCCTTCTCCTCTCACACGCTACTTGAGAGCCTGTGTTTTTAAAGCGTCCTGGCTCCTCCCTGAACGCCGCTCACCTGGTTCTCGTCAAGGGAGGAGCCCCATCCTCAGTCCTAGATCTGTGGGGGTGCTCCACCCCCTCGCCTCACACTGGCTTATCTATTTTTGTCTCTGACCCATGCAGAGCACTGTTCAAATGTGTTTTAAGTCTTAAAATCTCATGATGATTAAAATCCAATAATGTAAAACGCAGTGAGTGCACTCACTGAATATGTGACACTCAAAATTCACATTTTCAGTTTAACACACAAACATAGGCGTTTGCTAACAGGTTGAACATCAGAATTAGACAAAAGCTCATTACAGAAAAAAATAAGGACCTTCTCTAAGACTGTCACTGTCGCATGGACCAGAAACACGGACATGACTTACCGAAAGCACAGAGGCAGCTACACACACCATAAAACATGACATACATTCTTAGAGAAACTCAGCTTAACATATCGGAAAACAATAAATAATACATTTGCCATATATTTTGCACAGGCCACTTTTTCTTGTTGCTATTTTCAGAAGATTTTCAGTAATTGTTCACTGAAAGTTGCTCTGAATTCTGAAATGTACTCACCAAATATCACCAAAGATAATCACCAAAAGATAATATGAAGCATTAATAACTTCTAACAAGCCATAAATGCAGGAATAATAGGGTGAAAACAGTGTGCATGTTTGTTTATGTTGGATATTACTGTTTTTGCTTTAATTCTGTGCTAGGAAGGGGGCAGCAGTGGACATGTCTGTGTGCCTCATGGATTCGATGAATTCATTTCATAATTCTGACATAGACTACTACTGTGTCAAGAACACATATTTTTTTATTTTGTCATGAATACATTCATGAATGCCGGTTCAGCTGGCTCTCCACAAGGTCTAAGCTATAATATCAGGGCTCTGCTAGCATAGTAACATATCTGTCAGACGCTAAGATGATTTCTACTGTCTCTCATGTGTAGAGTTGTGCAAAATGTGTATTTTTCAGGGCACATATTTCTGTAAATGAATTTCTGCTTTCTTCCATTGAGTGTTAACCTTTACTTTTTGGTCCTGGGAGGATATGAGGGCAACATTTAATGGTATTATGGTCAGCCAACTGCTGCACAACCCAAAACAATGGACATTGGTCATATGGAGACATTGATTCTTGTATGCAGGCCCACTTGCCAATCCAGCGAAAGTTAGAAAAGGAAATTCAATAATGGGATTAAGATGAGTAGCTAAGCTTAAACAAAATATAAAGATTTTGATGAAAGGATCGGCTCTCAGAATCAAGGTTATTGAAACTGTTGACCAGCATATCTCCAGTGATTATTTGCCAGCCCAGGCTCCTAAAATTATAGAGATACAATGTTCATTGTAAATACCAGTCTTTGGTCATAAATGAGCTGAGACAAGGCTATGTCATATCACACTGTCTGTGGATGAAATAATTTCATTGTTGATTATATCACTGGATAAACAGATACTCTGATGGTACCAGTAAAACACATCCTGCAGTGTAAATTTCAAGCAGACAATTAAGATGTCAGATTTGCCCTTTGGTGGCACAAGACCAGATAACCAGTTTCACATTGCTGTTATCCTGTAATCAGGTAGAGTGTTCAGATTGAAGAGATTTATACAGAGCTTTTGCTATGCAGATATATGTATGAATAAAGTATTTTTAAAATAATTTTCAAATTTAAAAAAAAAATTCAAATTGATACATTTCTCAATGACAGGTGCATAGAAAACTCCAGCAACGCAGCTGAGCGTATTTGTGCCACCGCTATGTCAGTATCACTGCTGTGCTGATAATGGTCCATCACTCAAAACCGTATCTGGTCAGTGGTGGTCCTATAGAAGTCCCTTTCCATTAAAGGTTGGGCTAGAGGCAGTATTATGTGGTGTGATGGCCGCCGCCCACAGGCTGGAAGGCCTAAACACACAGAGACACTGGAGCTGGAGCTTTTACTAAACAAAAGGCGCATCAGTGTCCAAAAGAAAGCATAAACAAAACCACCACCACTTTGGGCTAAAACCTCTGTCTCCGTCTCTGTCTCTCCTCCTTCTTCTCTCACACGCTACTTGAGAGCCTGTGTTTTTAAAGAGTCCTGGCTCCTCCCTGAACGCCGCTCACCTGGAGGATCCCCATCCTCAGTCCTAGATCTGTTGGGGTGCTCCACCCCCTCGCCTCACACTGGCTTATCTATTTTTGTCTCTGACCCATGCAGAGCACCGCTCAAATGTGTTTTAAGTCTTAAAATCTCATGAAAAAAATGATGTAAAATGCTAAGTGCATTCACTGAATATGTGACACTCAAAATTACGCTTGATAATGACCATTCACATTTTCAGTTTAACACACAAACATAGGCGTTTGCTAACAGGTTGAATTGGAGAAAAGCTCATTACAGAAAA
This sequence comes from Brachyalestes nurse, assembly GCA_037974405.1. Classification (NCBI taxonomy): domain Eukaryota; kingdom Metazoa; phylum Chordata; class Actinopteri; order Characiformes; family Alestidae; genus Brachyalestes; species Brachyalestes nurse. The sequence goes on from JBBPCY010000109.1 coordinate 24,256,781, forward strand.
AAAAGGACCTTATCTAAGACTGTCACTGCTGCATGGACCAGAAACACGGACATGACTTACCGAAAGCACAGAAGCAGCTACACACACCAGAAAACATTCTAAAGAAAATTAGCTTAACATTTTGGAAAACAAAAAAATATAACATGTGCCATAACTTTTGCAGAGGCTACTTTTGGTTGTTGTTTTCAGAAAATGATCAGTGATTGTTTGCTGAAATTACTCACCAAATATTTCTGAAACGCACTCTGAAATAATTTCTGAAATGTACTCACCAAATACATATAACCAAAAGATAAAATAAATGATAAATAACTCCTAAGCCATAAATTCAGGAATAATAGGGTGAAATTGTGTGCATGTTTGTTTATGGTGGATATTATGTTTTCTGTACTGCTTCACTGCAAAATGAATGTAAATATTGAGAGTTTTTCTTTTACTATTCTGAAGTTTTCTTTAGAACACAGCCTCGCTATTTGGTAGAAGGGGGCTGACAAATTTTGCAGCAACTCATGGGCTGCATTCAGTAATCGAAAGATAGAAAAATTTTAATTAGTCAGCTGTTTCTTTTTAAACCTAAAAGTCTTTATATCCAAAATTGTTTTTTAGACATAATTTGGAGTGAAACTTTTCAGTTGTAAACCTGGAAAGTGCACCTGTCTGCTGGATGTTTCTGATAAAATGGCCATTAGGAGAAGTTTTGTTGTCACTGGAGTTTAGACTGGAGATGGTGGGCTCTTATTTGCTGTTTGTTTTAAGCACCGTTCTTACAGCAGAGGGCAGCTGTGTTCTTTTACAGTGCCTGAAGAGGATCATTAAGACATCTCTCTCTCTCTCTCTCTCTCTCTCTCTCTCTCTCTCTAAGCCTGGTATCAGGGGTAAAAACAGCAAGGGGAGGGGCATACCATCATCATGGAGTAAAGCCATCATAGGAGTGTTATGTAATGCAGCGTCTGCACAAAGAAAGAGGGGCTGAGCACCACTGACATGAACCTCAAAGAAAAAGGGTGTGATTGTCCACCCTTGTGTAAGAAGGATATTTTTCTGTCGTATCGTAGTACACAAATCGACTGCAGACAAAAGGTGCACGCAGAAGCTGAAATAATCCCACGGGCTGTTTTGACAAATGTTGCAGATACGTTTATGGATATTTTCAATACAAAATTTGCAATCATGCTTGAAAGAGCCTGCAATAATGAATGAGTGCAGTTTCGTCTCATCTCGTTGTGTTGTGTCATGCTTCTTCCCAAGAACGTCTTGGTTCTTTTCTGTGTGTCTGTAGCACATGCCGGGCCAGTGTGCCTTTATCAGAGCAGACGTTACGTCTGATTTCATCATCGTCTCCGGGGCGAAATCAGTGCGGATCCCGTGCGTTGTGGTGCTGAGCATCATCACATTGCTTTGAGAACCTGTTCTTCAGGCAGATGAGCTCTGAGCATTCTTCAGCTGCTTTTCAGTAGATCTGACCTGTGCATGTTCCATTCAGAGATGCGTTCTTCCATAGCAACCATTGTGAGGTACAACACGCTTTATAGAAGAATGTCAGCAAAAGGTTATTTTCGTATTACAGTCCTTCTAGGTCAGTTCCCATTTTTTGGTTCACATATGTGTGTGTGTGTAAATGACCCACATCTTCCTGTGAACAAACCTGTGGCCTGATCTAGGGGTGGTAGCTGCCTAGTGGGTAATACACTTGTCTGAGAACTCGATGACCACGATGTTGCAGGTTTCAAACTCCCACTTTCTTTCATTGTGTCCTTGAGCAAGACACTTAACTCTCAGATGCACCAGGGGGACTGACCCTGTAACTAATGTTTGTTAGTCGCTCTGTATAAGAGCACCAGCCAAAAGCCCCCTGTACCCCTGCACAGTCAGGCCACTTCTGTATCCAGTCTAGGACCAGTCTAAGATCTGCTCTATAAAGACTAGTATTGTGTCCCCACAGCTACTAAAACAAGTACATGGGAGGGTTTTTAAGTCTCTGTTACAGATAATTTGCCAATTTATCATGTTTGTTGTATAATTTTCATTAAAAGATTTCAATGTACCATAATGTGGTGAGAAATGACAATACACACATGAAACTGGCCCATTAAACCGCTGTTTGTGGCACAACCTGTTCACTCTGCTGTCCTGTTCGGGAGCTGAGAAGTGAACAGTCAAACTGCATGATGCCTGTGGTGACATTCAACACTCAAACATACTGGATGTAAATGTTGATCAAAACAACTAAAATATTTATAATGCATTACATTGTTTTATATGAGTAATGAAAAATAAGCTGAAGTTGCTATAGTGATATAGTTTATCTAAGGAGCTTTTTAAACTGGGAACTGTAAAACATAAATCATTATGAAGTCCCTGTAAGTAAAACTCTGTAAAACAGTTTTTCATGATGCTGAACAGGATTTTTGCTGGTGTTGTGTAGACCTTGTTGCTATGAAAGCCCATATTTCTGGGCTGAGCATTAGCAGCAGGACTGGCTGTCTTTCATTATGAACAGCCCCAAAAGAGTCAAGCTGCTCGTGCTGCAGTGAATTGTTGCCGTTGAAACGTTTTGCTAGTGTCAGAATTGCCTGCAACCAATCGGATTCCAGCCCTGCTCCATTCCACAGGGGAATCCCATTGGATCCGGATGGCATTGCATAACATATGGCAGGTGGAACGAAGGCTGGGAAAACTGGTCCCGGGTCAGATTTTCCAAGACAATATGCAGGTTGTATTCTCCCTGTGGGGGCGGTGTTGAGACAAGGGAGGGAGAGTGAGGGGGATGTTTTATGACAGCAATTACTCTAGCTTCCATTATCACCAAGTGCTTAGCCAAATAAGGGTTCAGGGAGCCTTTTTTAGACGGTGTAAAAGTTGGCCAGGGAAAAGCATTGCAGGTTATTAGACGGCGACTTTGAGAAGAGCTGAAGGTGAAATGCTGTTGATTGCTTTTTGTGAGTCATGCCTTCCAAACAAATTCACACACACACATAATGCCCTCTTGGGTACCACGATACCAATATCCAACGTGACCCTACTACGTTAGTGTGCTGTTGGTGGATGATTCTCTCTCTCTCTCTCTCTCTCTCTCTCTCTCTCTCTCTCTCTCTCTGTACCCTCAGGCTCTCTGCAAAAATGGAATGATGGTGAAGTGAATGCAAGGGTAGAGGGAGCAACAAAAAACTCTCTCTCAGGCTTCACCACAGAATCCCCCAATGGGTAGAGCTCAGCAGTCCAGCAGAGTTCGTCCAAAATCTGATCCAAACATACATCAAAACTGATATCCACTGAAAAAGGCACGTCATCCGCTGCTGACACCATACTTCACTCTGTCCCCCGAGTGCATAATTTATCACTGCCATCTCGGGAGCTATTACATCTCCCACGGTTCCCCAGCTGAAGAGTGTCAAAGAGGTGACTGGAGTTTTTAATACACCCTTGACCAACTGTCAAATTGCACACAAAATGGCAGCGATTAGGGGCTCGCTCCTCATCTGTCATGAAGGTCCGGCAGATTAATTGCCAAAACTTTGTTGATCATCATCATTCGTTATCAGTTTGGTGGGCTCTTTTTAATGAGATATTACAGATTTGGAGGTATAAATGGTGCCTTGGAAGAGGTACAAAGCTGTGATAAATGTGAGAGACAAGCTTTGCCAAAACTTAACTCTATCCATCACTGTGGCCTGGATGAGGTTCAGCATGAAAGGGATCATTAGTGTGGAGATGAAGCCAGAACAAGATCAGCGACTGATGGCAAAAGCTAGGATAGAGTAAAATAGGTCGGGTGGTTTTAGGGGTGAGGTGCATGGCAAAACAATTCTCTGTACACAGTAACCATCACAACATTTTCCACATTTTCCTAAGTTTGAATAGATGAAAGAGCCCTGGTTGTGGAACTTTAAAAAACACTATTGAATACTATTCAATACTGTTACCATTGCTGGACTGGCCATCGGGCATACCGGAATCCCCCCGGGCGATGGTAAATTTGGTCCAGGCAGGTCATTTTGGGCCGCTGCGGAATCCCCCTCATGGAACAACAGCCTAGTGGGCCGGTCTAGGCTCAAAATGCCCTGTCTGATTTTTTGTTCCAGTCCAGCCCTAACTGTTACAAATGATTTTTGAACACTGTTTAATGCAGTTTCCAATTACACAGACACATTTTACTCTTTGTAATGAAACAGCTGGTCAAGTATAAACATACTAGGTAAAGAATTGACAGTTTATCACAATAACACAGTAAAAATATCATATGACAGCACTGGGTGATTCTCTTAATATTTGTCACTGGCTGGTTAAAAGCAGTAAATTTGTCATGATGACTTATCTTAGTGCCTTAAAAAAATCAAACGTATTTGCTAGCAAGCTAAGTTTATGACCCATCAACCTGAGAAACGGTGTTCAGGGGGTTCAGATTGAGTGCTGAGGAAGCTCTGAGGAAAACTTTCACTGGCTGGCAATGCTGTAGTTCCTGGTTCCTAAATAGAAATACAAGCACAAAGGGGTTTAATAGTGACACCAGATGTAAAACTTTACAATTTCACTCCTAATAGCAAACCAAAGAAATATCCTACCCCCTGGTCATTACCTTTAGCTGTGTGTATGTGTGTGTGTGTGTGTGTGTGTGTGTGTGTTAGTTATAGTTTATTAATCCATCGAAGCAGGCTGGCTGTGAGCTCTCACCACTGCCTTTTCTTATCTATCATACACCCACACGCTTAAAGGTCACCTCTGTCAGCTCAAGGTCTCCTTTATCCCTGTTTATTACACACACACACACATACACACACACACACACAAGCTGTCCTCTGGGCCTACTCAATATTGCAGTAGACCTTCACATTACATTAACACTACCTGCAGATATTGGAAATGTAGCATGACATAGCCATAATAATTGTAACTGTATTACATTAATCTTGTTGTGTGATTAGTTTAGTTCCACATATCTATGACTGCCATGTTCCTAAGGCTAACGTGTGCAGCCACAGTGAGCAGCATGTGGCAGTTCCTTTATTTCCCTTTGTGAATCCGGAGGATCAAATGCTGCCTCCACTAGGGGGCAGGTCAGGATCAAAACATCTCTACCCAGTGCTGGGATACTGTCCTTGACCACTGCTTCAGATTTTGCACCACAAAGTCAGCATTTAGATGTGGTGACAGGTGAGGAGATCACATTGTACATAAAGTACAAATTCGGGTACTCGTGGACAAGCCCTGGTAGCATCTCTTCAGGCTTTCTGCTAGTGTCCTGATTGTCGTTCCTGTGCTTACTTTTGCTCCGCATCCAAAACTTTGTTTGCTTAGATGGTCACGAAATAGGTGAACACAGTGGACAATTTTCATAAATCCATCATTCACACCGCCACTCTAAAAACAGTTCATGTCTGAAAGAGCTTCTTTGCAAAGCTAACAATAGCTTAGTTAGCACACCAAAAGTGCCACACGTCACAGCACAGGCTAAGCATCGGACATCACGAGTTGTTGAGCCCCCTACACTGCCAGAAGCCCCCCAGTATGTAAATATTTGACGTTACGGTGCTGTGGGAAACATATTGCCCCACTAGGAGAAAAACTAGGAGAACATGAGGAAACACAACACAGTTTTTCAATTATTTTATTTATCAAACTGCAAACATTTTGAAACACCTGTGTTACCCCCAAGAAAAAGTAACTGGCCCTTAATTACTGCCTGTGCCACTTTTAGTGGCAACGACTATAGCCAGATTCCTTCTGTGACTGGATATCTGTTTTTCACATCACTGTGGAGAATTTGGCCCACTCATTCTGGAGAGCGTTCAAGGATGAACTCCTCATTAAGATCCTGCCACAGCAACTAAGTTGAGTTTCAAATCAGGACTTGGCCACCGCAAAACCGGAATTTTGTTTCTTCTATTGCTTCCAATTGTCTTTCTGTATAACACAATTGCACTTGAGTTACAAATCACTGACTGAGGGCTGCACAGATGTTTTTGGTACAGGACAGTTCCTGAAGCTGCAAAGCAGCAAAATATCCCCACACAACCACACTACCACCACCATGTTTGACTGCTGGTTTGATCTTCTTATTGTGTAATGCTGTGTGTCAGATGTAACTGGACCCTGTCTTCTAAAAAATCTTCTTTTAGCTCATCTGTATTATTTCAAAAGGTGTTCTTTGGCTAATGTGAGACAATCATAATGGTTCACTTCCCATTGGCACTATTTTTGCCTTTGGATCTTTAGATATTTCTCTGACTGTCCCTGTTCCAGACTGATATCACTAACGTTATTTCTCATCTCTTCTGTAATGTCTTTTGCTAAGCTTTTTCCCAGTACTGTATTAGACACAGTCATAAAATCATCATTTTTAAATACCACATTATTCCTGTTATGCCACCCAACCTTATTGTGGGGTCTTTTAGCATATGCTTATCATCACTGAGATGAGCTGACACTGCTGACTTTCAGCTCTGCTGTCATTGATAAATTCCCTCCACAAGTTCAATTTCCTTTATATGTACATATCTGGAACATCAAAGCCACATCCACATGTGTGAGTCTGTGTGCAGCAAAAGAACTCAATGCATTATCAGCCAGCGGAAGTGCCTTTTCTCTAATATGATAATATGGCGTTGCCGCCTTGATATGATAATTTGGTGTTGCGAGGTTCCTTTGTTTCATGCCTCTATTTAAGTACCTAAAGATTGCGTACGATAAATGTTATGAGTGCTTGAGATATAGGCTGCAATTCATTTTGTTTACACATAACCTACCAAATGTAGTCAGTTTAATGAATTTTTGCTCCACCTTGCTGCTGTCTCCAGGGTTTGCTGCTCTCCTGGCAGTGTCTGAGATGTGGTGGAGGGTATAGGTGGAGGGTATCCTCTAAGTAGGAGAGGAGAATAATACGCAATGCATGCGGATGTTTTGCCGAGGTAATGACTGTCTGCTTTAATTGAGACCTTGGGCTGAATTTGGAAATGTAGTTAATGACTGGAACATGATTGTTTAGGGGCTTAAACCCTCCCTGACCTGTCAGTCTACAGTGCAAGCCGGATAGATGGAGAAGAGATGGATAGTGTGCTGTGCCCTCACTTGGTGTTTCATTTTTCATCTCTCTCTCTCTCTCTTTCTCTCTCTCTCTCTCTCTGTCTCTCTCTCTCTCTTTCCTTCTCTCCGTCTGTCTCTCTTTCTCTCTCTGGATTTTGGTGCAATGCAGTGTCTTCACCATATTGCAGTTGCATAGACTTTGGCATGGCTGTTCCCTTTGTGAGTGTGTATGCATGTGTGTGTGTGCACATTAGCGACTATGTATATCTAGCTATCCTTTTCTTCTCTTTCCACTAATTCCCTGCCTCTCAGCAGGTTAACAACAAAGCTATGACAACGAGCTCGCATAACCAGTGGATTTGCATATCAAAAAGTATTCACACATTCTGGGAACAGAGGGAAAGAGAAAGAAAGAGAACGAGACTCCCTTGTGTTTATTCTGGTCCCTATTTGCATATGAACCGCACTGTTACCAGCCTTCCCGCTACTGTTAATGGAAAAGAAGCCCCGTCCCCTTTATATTCATAGAGGACTTGACTTCAATCGTGCTCGAACGATAGTGGCTAATTTAGTCCTGCCGTATAAAAATATCACTGCGACGGAGATCGGTCTGTCTCTTCTTGTTATCGCAATGCAGTGGAAATTGTCAAACCTCTGGCATACCGTAGCTTTTATAGATTGCAGATTTGATTTCTCGCACCGTGATTTAGCATTCCTGTGTCACTCTATTGTTTTGAGGGCAACCTCCTTAAGCACGACGCTGCCAGAAACGGGGCCTCTGCATCACGTGTGCAGGGTCCGGAAAGGCTTCGGTGGAACTGTGGAGACGGAGAGATGAGACGCTAGCTGTGATGATCTCGTTGTCTTTCATCCCACTCACCCATGGCACATCGCCACTCGTTCCAAGTGCCTGAGCCGAACCCCTCCTCTTACGACTAGTCAGCAGGGTCAAGAGTAGGGATTCTGTTTTCCCCTCCTGTGCAAGTGCCTATTTTAATACTGAATAATTTATTTCCCCTTTTACTGCAGTGCACATTCGAAAATTCATTCATGAATCATTTTGTGCCATTTTTTTTTCAACAATTGTCTGAGCAGATGGCTGTCAGGCTAACAGGCTCCTTTTAAATGCTAAAAGCCAGTATTATTCAGACCTACATTTCAACTTGAAATATTTACTGAAGGTAAAAAATGTAAAGAATGTAACTTGGAACAATATATAGTACAATCCCTGTCTGTTATAATGTTTTAAGTAGCTTTAAACCCAGTACAGGATACGAATTTACTGTTAAGTGGCAACATAACATTGAAAATCCCATACAGCAGAAATTACCTTCACTGTAGCCCGATAACATATTTGGACAACTCTTAAATTTATATAAAGGGTTTCTACCTGCAATCAATGACAAAAAGATTTATGAAAAATTCATGAGATAACCAGAATATCTCATGCTTTATTTATGTTTTTAGGAGCCTTGGGGCTATAACTGATATGATCAAATATTGCAATTAGTGTCGCAATCATGCAGATGTTTTGTTTTTTATTTAATCATTCCCTTGTACAGTCACTCTAATCTGTGGTTACTTCAAAAATGTGTTCATTAGAAAATATGTCATTTACAAGCTAACAAGCTATACAGACAGAACGTCAAGAGATTACTACGCACATACGCACTGAACTACTACTACACACATACGCACATACACACTTACTCTGGTTCTGTGGTTATGAGGTCCACTTGCCAGCCAACAGTGTCCTGTGACCAGAAACTGACCACTAATAAAGGACTAGAAGACGCCAACTGTACAGTATTTGGAAATGTATTGGTACAATTTTTTAATACTAGAACATGTCTACACGTGATGGTAGAAGAAAGACTGGTTTTGTAACAGGTTATAAAAGCAGATAAGCTTAAATCACCATATCCCACCATCCATTCATTGGGTTAACATGGTTTTGCTCTTTCAGTACAATCATTTTTCTTCCCCTCCCCACCACCAGGCCGGATTCCAGAGAATATTTTAATGTTTTCTCTTCTTATTCAAGCGCATATTTTGAAACGGAATTGTATTTCCTCCTATTACAGTGATTATTTCAATACAGAATTCTTTTCTTCCTTTTGACTTGAGTCCACATATGAATAGTGAATCTTTTCCCTTTAATTCAAGAGCATGTTTGACTTTGGAATGATTCTTTCTGATCTTCTTTTAGTGCTTATTTGAATAGTGAATCATTTCCCCTCAGTTTTAGTGCATATTAGAATGCTGAATCATTTAAGCCATCAAGCGTATATTTTAAGCTTGAAGTGTTTTTCCCCCTTCGATTCAGTGACATATTTGTATGCTGAATTGTTTTCGCCAATTTGCATGCGTTTGAATGCTAAGCCATATTTTCCATCTGATTTGAGACCACATTAAAGTACCGAATCACTTTTCCCCTTTGATTCAAATGAATTTTGGAGTGCCAAGTCATTGTTTCCCACCAGTTCAAGTACATATTTGGGTGGTCTATCATTTTTCCCGTTTACTGGAGGGCATATTTGACTGGTGAATCAATTTTTCTTTTGTTCAAGCGCGTATTTGAGTAGTCATTTCTTCCTTTTGATTGGAGTACAGAGATTGATGGCATTTTTTTATCCCATCTTGTGCATATTTGGAGTGTGAATTCCTGTTTGAATGTACATTTTAATGCAGAATTGAATTCTTCAAGGTTAATTTAACAAGCCGTTTGGCTTTTATGGATTTCCTGCAGTTGATCTTCGGGCATAGTTGAGAGAAAGAGAGAGGGGCCAGTGGGGCGATCAGAGCATCTAAGCGTGTTTTAGGTGCTTAGAGATTCGATTTGTAGGAGGAGGACAAATGCAGTGCCACCACCACTAGCACATAATCCTGAGCTATTTTAGAACTTCCCTCCCACACATGAAAAATCCAAGGCATCCACTCTGATTTAGTATTCCATGCACACCTTACGTAATGCCTTTTGTCTTTCGTTCCACATCTCTTCACTCGGCCAGAAGAGAGAGGGAGAAGCATCGTTTATTAATGAATGGAGTGTTTCTATTGAGACATGATGGAGATAGAGGGAGACGGATACGGCAGGGAGAAGAACTTGGCTGGTCATGTTGCACGAGATGGCTTGGCACAAGTCACACACACACACACACGCACACAGACACACACGCCACCTCACGAATGGTACTTATGACAGTGACAGTCCTCAGTAGGACAGTATTCAGAGTGCTCTTTCCCCCTTGAAGGCCACAGAAGTCCATTACACAGGAGATAGAGGCTTCTAACTCCTGGTTTTGGAACTGAGGCAGAAGAGCCCGGATCATTTACTGAATGAAAAAAGGAATGAATCTGGTCTGATTCGGTTAACAACTGTAGCCTCAAATATCGTAGATGTAGCTGTTGTTCAACATCACATGAAGCAAAGAAGGTCACATGACATTGTCATTTAAAGTAGCAAAGAATCACCTACTTTTCAAAACCAGGTGTGGTAGTTCCTCTGTACGGATAACACTGTTTACACATGTTTATTTATGGGTGAGTGGGTTAAATGCAGAAAAATTACATTAAATGCAATGTAACATTTTGCACACTGTGTGCTGGGCTGTGGTGTGCTCATGCTTGACTACTTTACACTGAGTTGAATCTATTTTTCTACGTATTTTCTATTACTTATTTCTAGCCATTCAGTTTCTCTTTATTCTCAGAGATGTTTCAGAGGCACACTTCACTACACATTGTACCTGTATAAATGCGTATATGTCGAATAAAGAATCTTGAATCCATGCCGAAATCCATGTAGACATGAACTATGGCAAATCCAGCTTTTAACCTATTAGAAGGTGTAGCGTATGTGGGGATTATTTTCATATGAATGTTGATAAAATTATTTCTGAAAACCAATATCTCTGTAATATAGAAATCACAGAAGGCTGTAATACGCAAATGAGCCTCTAACCAATCACAGTGTTTCTGACAGGGTGACCAATCACAGCTCCAGGTGAGTTACTGAGTGTCCTGATGAGTCGAGTTCTTCAAATAATTCAACAAAAGTCTATTATTTAAATTTGTAACCATTACGGTGGTTGGGGAGTCTTGCAGTAATAGGTGGGACTAAACTGCTGTAGCCATAATAAGGATATTTAAATGTGTTGGTTTGGTAACATCACAAAATAGTTTTTAGGTCATTTATATATGGACTGTATGGATGAGGGAGGGAAATGTACCAGGTGAAACAATGTTTACAGACTTCAAGCCTTCTTCATTCCAGTATAATGATCATATAGGCCCTTTAACATCTACAAAGTCGTTGCAATTGCAATATAAGTAAAATCGCAGTACTCATATTTTGTCCATGTCATGTAGCTTTTCAAACAAGCACAATGCCCTATGCTCTGTGTGTTTATGTTTAACATAAGAGCAAATAGCTAACTACTGAACAAAGTACGTCTGTTGGAACTGCTATTATGTTAACTGTGTGGACATACACATTTTTAATGGCTCTGAGAGAAAGTGCATCTGTGAAAAATAGTTAATCTGAAGGCTTAGTGGCGTAGTAGTAGTAGACAAGACATTAAATCATAGTGAAATAAATCTGCTATCAGGCCATGTCTGCCTCACACACATACTGTAGTGGAGTGTGTGTGTGTGCGAGCCTGCTTACGGCTGAAAGTAGGCCCACCATGTGTGTGATTGGTTACAGGGAGATTTTCATTGCCGTGCTAAAATTAGAGCATTTTGCATCTTTTTCCACACGGCAGAGCTGCGGCCTTAATGAGGTTGAAGTTGCTCTTCTCCAGGGTTTCTAATTTCCATCAAATGTCATTAGTCTGGATTATGGTGTTTAATGATGTAGACAGCAAGGCTTCGCCCTTGTGGTGAATGTTCTTTGTATCTGTCATAATTATTTTCTGAACAATATATTGCCTTGCAAAGGTTCGGTGACACCTGGCTTTTCAAGGTTTTGAATATAAAGTAACCTCTTTATTCATAATAACCAAGCATATTACAGTTAACCAGGTCTGAGGAAAACAATTTGTGACAATATTTGTGACAGTACTAATAATGCTTAAGAGTTCATTTGCAAGAATAGAGTTTGTCAAACTGCAGTGGGCTGTTTAAAAATAAATGAACAAAACTTTATCTATCAAGAACAGCACCATTATTAGTATTGTGTGCCTGCCGGTGTCCTGGCAATTGGGTGAAATTGTAGATGACTGAATTGGTCAGGACATCAGGAGTAAATGAACCGTAGTGCTGATTGACATTTTCTGCTGTAAAACATGATCTTACAGTGCCTTACAGAGGACCTTGAACAATTTCAGCGGTCTCTACTATTTATAATTTTGTTAGTTTGTTATACCTTAAAAGTGTTAACTATTTAAAAATGATAGATGGTCAACGTTACTCAAATTTAGACTACATGACTGGCAATCACAGTTCTTGGCCATCCAACACAGACTTATAAAGTCATCTATAATGTCACAGAAGCAAGAGGGGAGGTGCAGAGACGTTTACAATCTACTAAGGGGGTCTTAGATGAAAAAATTAGATTTAAAAACATTTAAAACACCTTGGGGCTAAAGATTTTCAGTATAAGATTTTACCAATAGTTTCTATCATACTAAAAAAACTCATATCGTTTAGTCAAAATGTCTTCGTACCAAGGATGACACTTTGATGAACATGAGTGTTGCAGAATATAACCCAAATCTGCAGGTGTGTATGAATAGTAAACAGAAAAGATCTAAGTGAAAACTGAAAATAAAACTGAAAGCTTGAAACAAATGCATGCCCTTCTTAATTTTAATTAGGGAGCTAGTAAATTAGCCACACTTGCATAATATTGATGTAAAAACATAGCTAAAAAACCTGACCCTTTTTACCTTGTTAGTCTTGTTTTCCTGTAATCATCAAAATATAGAGACTTTTGCCTGTCTCCAAAATGTTTTTTTGCTTTTTAACGATGTTTTATCGCCCCCTAACAACACCCCCACCTATCATGGAAAGAAATGACTCAGCTATCTAAGGGACCCTCCCTGATACACAGTTCAGAAGAAAAGTTAGCGATTGATTTTTCATTGAATTGTAAAAAAAAGTGTGGAACATCTTTTTACTGGATGCATTAATCCACAACCACAATTATGATTAATAATTCAGTGCTATCTGTCCTCTTTCTGTTCAAAGAGTCATGAATATGCAGTAGTACAGGGCTGATTCGAGTCATATAAATACTCAGGTATTCGTTCATGTCAGTATTCAGAATGGAAATGAATTTACTCAATAAATAAGGTCATACTAGACCAAATAAAGTCATGTTTTTACCCTGGTAACCTCAGCTACAGGCTGAAGAAACGAGGTTTGCAACACAAACGAGGATTCAGAGCCTGTACAGTGCTGTTTAAGGCAGATCTGCAGGTCTGGTAAGCAGTAATAGGACTGCAGTCATGGCAAAAGAAACCTTTCACTGCACACGCCTGATATAGAGCACATCACACATGAGTAAGCATTCATTACCAAGCTAATCACAGCGTGCGTATGCATGAGAGATTCTGAGTCTCTCTCGCTCTCTCTCTCTCTCTCACCAAAGTGAAGGATGTACTGATTGGCATCGGAGGAGGGACGGGTCCGGTGTAGTGGTCGTTTTAATTGAAATTGATTTTGTGTGTGACACAGAGAAGTAGAGGTAATAGATAACTGAGCGGCGAGATGAGGTGCGCCCAGCCTCTGGATTTCTAATAGCGCCCCATGGCTGGAGTCAAATTGAAAACATCAGCTGTGATATCCGTCGGGAAAGGGAGTGTAGATTAGGCCTCTCACCTACTCTGTCTTGCACATACACACATTCACACACACACACACACACACACACACACACACACACATACCCACGCACTTTCCCACAAGCTCCCTGCTCTGTTCCCGACAGGCCAAAACACATCATATTTTTAAGCACATGTGCCGCCATGGCTTCTGTCACATCTCATCACTGTTCACACGGAAACTGAGAGGTAGTTTCTGTCTCTCTGTTTGCCTTTCTTTTGCTCGTATATTTTGTATCTGGCTCTCTCCTGCATTTCCACTTTTTTATCCTCACTCACACTTCCCTGCCTCTCTTTCAGTCAAGTGTGGGCACAAGTAGCTCTGCCATTTCTGGGATGAGGCTATAACTTGTGTGTAGGTGTGCACAGGAACAAAAGCTCACACATGATATAAATAAAGTAAACAAAGTGTGTGTGTGTGTGTGTGTGTGTGTGTGTGTATATATATATATATATACAGGGATTGACATAAGTGGTACGCAAGCAAGAATTGGCATCTGTGGTACGACAAATGCGCACCCGTTTTCAGTCTTCACTGCACAAATGCATACCTAATTTGAGTAACTTCATTTTGGATCTCTAGGTACCAGGAAAGGAAAACCTTAAAAAGAAAAATCATAATGACGTTTTAAAATATGGTTCCAGCCAGTCCATGGAGCCTCTGACTGAATTTTGCCCCAATCAAAATCAGAGATGGGGACTCAAGTCTGAGACTCGGACTCGAGTCACACTTAAGTCGCACAAACAAAGACTTGTGACTTGACTCGGACTTGGGTGTTGTGACTCGTGAGTCATAACTTGTAATCAGTGTTCATTTCATGGAATGATTTATTCATATCTCGCACTCTTTTTGCCATAATAACCCCCGAAAAACGTTCACCTCACCGCGGTGTCCCATTACTTTAGTCCAAGGCATGGGCGCAGATGGGGATCCCCCCAGCCCCCCAAGCCCAGATGATGTAGTGATGTATAACTCATACTCCTGTTTTAGGGTCTAAAACGTTTTATTTTGCACATCTTAAATCTAAAACCTGAACATGCCACTCCATTTGCCGTTTTCTTCGAGCTCCTATCAGCACTTCTTGTGTTATTGTTTAGGCAAGGAGCTGCCTCATTGGTGCCCGTAACCAAGCCCCGCCCCCAAAAAGTCCCGTGCCCAAGCCCCGCCCCCCGCCACCGCCGATTCGTCCAGACATTTAAAGCTCAAAAATCCTACATTTAGAGTCGCCATTTGTAAACATTGCCATTCAAAGACTTGAGACTTGATTTGGACTTGGTAAAAATGACAGGTCTGATCTCAGTGCTTCTGTCTCTGCGTGCCCTGCCCCCTCGACTTCACAGCCCACCCCGACACGAGACCCGTTCTCCAGTCCAGAGAGGAGAGATCTGAGTACTACGGCAAAAAAAATTATGTAAACCCCCTTATAATGTTTTTTAGTTTATCATTTTACCACAACGAATTCTAGAATCTTTAAAAAGATATGAGCTGGTTTATGTTTAAAAAGATATGAGCTGGTTCTGTTAAGTAAATGTTCATCGTATGGTCATTAATTTCACTGATTGGCTTACAACTAGTATACTATTATATGATCAATAGTGATAGCCTTACTCTGCTTTGAGAAGTACAAAATATTCAGCAATGCTACTGTGTAGTAATCGACAATCAGTGGTAAACCCTTGGTAAAAAATACACACACTAAGCACAGTACATCTAATGAGACACGAAGAATGGATGTTAATGTAACTAGAGGAACATGTGTAACTGAAAAGAAAGAAGATCACTTAAAATTACCAAAGCAGGAAGAATCAATAGCTAGGCAAAAATTGCAACATACAGATTAGTAATCTAAGCCACAGAAAAAGGAAAAAGACAAACATACTGTACTTAAAAACTGTACACTATACTGTAGTAACAGAAAAAAACACTTTTAACAGTCCAAATTGCCTAAGGTAAGCATACTGGGGGACGACACGTTTCTGTGTATTCTGCGTATAATGTGTATTCTTCTGCCACCGAAACTAGTTCACCCACATAGTCCGTAAGTACGATGTTAACGGTGTAAAAGCACTCACGTCTCAGTTTTTATGGAAGTGAGCGCCGCAAACTCAAAACGTTATATGTCGAGACTGTCGTAACCTGAGGAGCCCCTGTATATCCATAACTCATAACTGACAATTATATATTATTTATTAAACAAGTTACAGCTTTTATGTGCATTGTAATGATACAGATATGATTGAGTTTGATATTGATTTATTCATACATGAGGAAAATGAGAAATCTGCCACTTTTGTGGTATGTGCCACATATGATTTGTCTCTGGCAGTATAAGACTTTCAGAAGTTTTATGTATTTCTTTTTCATATGGGCACCCATTGCAAATAATTTTTATTTAATACTGAAGTGGCAGATTATCATAAAACGTTTAGGATATAAAATGTAACTTGAGGTCATCAAAAAATGCTGTGGTTATATGACGGCAATGAATAACCCTGTTGTTACAAATGTCCTCTCCAGAATCCAACAAATTCAAAATTGTCACAGGTCACAGGGCAGACTCCCTAAACACTAGGCCACCACCTGCCTCAAAGATATTGACCTAGACATGATTTGAACACACTCCCTTCTGAACTGGAGTCAGACGTGCGACCGTTGGCAAGAATCTTTACATCTGTGCTCAGAAGTCTGATTGGATGATAAGGGCCACTCCAGAGAGTCTTTTCCTTAATATTTAAAATTGAGATGGAAGCTTGTCTTAGGTAAAGCGGAAGAGTGTTTTTGTTCCAGGTGTCACTGCACTAGCAGCCTGCATAGACTATATGGCCTTTATAGCGACTGGTAAAAGAGTGGAGTCAAAGAGGGAAGTTGTACATTTTCATAGAAGCAAACAATTGAGGAGTTGTCTGTAGACAAATCTGAATGATATGACTGTGTCAGCAATCACATTATTGTTTATCTTAAGTTTTATTATTATTATTAGGGGTGTCATACGATAAAAAAAATCTAATTACTACAAGCTCTTTAATTAATCTAGATTAAACACAAACATTTTTGCTGTAAATGTATGTAAAAGTTTAAATGAACTTTGGCATATGAGTGAATTAATAATCAACATTACAGACTTTTAATGTCTCTTATTTAATAACTGTTTCAGCACTGTTCATGTGCAGTAATGGCCACAGCAATCAAAAATATAACCTAATATGCTGAAGGAAAAATAAAAAAATGCCAGTTTATACAGTCAGGTTCTAACACTGAGAAATCACAGGCTACTTCAAAAGCGTGCCACACTTACAGCTTGTGGTGGTGTCTGGACAGTGCTGATGTTTCCTAGCTTCAGATAGCAATCTACACACTGCACACTTCACTCGCAGTCACTGCGCAGTGTCGGTTCTCATCTTCACAGGAAGAGGGTCAGTATCTATACTTTATTTTAGAGAAAAGTAAGGGATTAAGTTCTCAAATCTAGATTTGCAATTTACTTCTGTAATTGAAAGAGTGAGAGATAATCTGAAATTACCACACTACCATAAAAACAGGAATTGATTCTGAAGCTTTCTCGTGTTCGAAAAGAAGTAGTCAATAAGAGAATAAGAGTGGTTAACAGGTGAAAAGAATGAGAAAAAATATCTAAATTCTTCCATCTTAGAGAGCACAATTACAATAAGAACAATTGGTTGCAACAGGGACCTAAGATGTTGTGGCTCCATCTGGGGAATGTGAACGTACTGTGAATGCATATGCTTATTTCTTGAATAAAAAATAGGAACCCATTTGGGTAGACATGATGTTTGCAGTTTCTTAGTAAAGAACAGAATATAACTATAACACGCACACTAGTCACGTGACACGTAATAAGACTCGAAAGTGAACGTCTCACTTGCTATAAAAGGCAAGGTCAAGGCGGTAGACAATGCTCATTGAGTCATCATCTCACCCCCCAGTTCAGTTAATCTCTTCTGCAACGTGAGTACTCAGGTTGTCTTTGACATGTGTGTGTAAGAACATTGATTCCAGGTGGTAATCTTCAATCTATTTAGGGAGCGTTCTCAGATCAAAGTGCGTGAACTACCAACTCTCTCGTGCTTCTTCACCATTGGGTTCATCCTTCAAGCTACACTGGCCGAACTCTGGCCTTTCATCTTGACAATAACAACAGATCATGGCCTACATACACACACTCCTTGGCGAACACTACAGGGTGAACTCCACAAACATTTATATGTAAGGAAGTGAAAACAAACATGAAATATTCTTATCCAACACTACCAACATGCACAATGAAATTGCGGGGATTCAAAGAACATGACATATTTGCAGCACTTCAACTTTATAGCTGACCAGGCCCTAATAGAAAAAAAACACATACCAAGACCAATCTGGTATAGTAAGACAACCATCATTGTGTCCAGAATTCCTGGGATCAATCCTGGAGATCAAAATTTAATTTTCTGAATTTTAGCATTTGAGAGTTGCAGTGGATACGCATATTTTTGTGAGGAATTCAGATTTGAGAGAGCCGATTTCTTCACAAATAGCAGAGGTTAGCATGTTCTTTAACAGGCCTGGAGTTAGCTGCTTGGGGGCTTACCCGTTAATGACTTCTCTGGCCTCTGTCAATTTGGGAGTGTTACGCATGATTGCTGCTTTCAGAACAAATAGTAACTAGTTAGATTTAAAACCGTCTTTTAAACTGAAAACAATCGTGAAAGTGTGGAGCCTCTGCCGCACACATCCCATTTTCCCCCAGAAGCCCCACCACCACTACCCCACCCATCCAAATTATTTAAAACCTTTATTTTCTGGTCAACATTTTCAGCCAGGTTCAACCAATATGTAGAGAACCAACTGACTGGGCAAGGCACTGCAAAGTGATCAATAGAGACTGAAAGAAAGAGAATGAGGCACAGATGAGCAAAAGGGAAATGCATTGTAAACCTGTTTGATTTACAAACAGTTATGAGCATGATTGATTTGTAGTTTTTTCTTCCTTGAAACATTAACATTGTCTGAACTGGCAAAGAGATATCCACAAAATGTAAGACACATGAAGCACTGAATAGGAAACTTACTTTAGAAAATGTATTTTTTAATCTATATATCGTAGATTGGTGCATATAGTAAGGTGTGGAGCAGCCATGTTAATGCAATGTGGCTATTAGACCAAAAATACTGTCAGTTTGAAAGCTGTGAAACTAAGCAAGTTTCAAGAGAAATTCCTCCACAGAATGTTAGACTGTAAAAGATTCAGAGTTGTTAGAGTATCGATGTAAAGAATACTTGTGGATAACGCAAGCAGTACAGGTGACAAATAAATTACATTTGGCTGACAAACAGTGACACCTTACACAATTTTAACATTGCAACAACAAAATTAATGCACTTGGCTCACAGGTGGCATCAGCGTTGGCTCCATCAGTTGAGTGTAAGTTAAAAAACCCTTGGAGTCTCAAAGCATACTATAGCCCTCCTTCTCTCTGGGTTGGTAAAATGGTCCCCTCTCTTTCTCGGATCAAAATAAAAATGCCTTGTGTCAAGTTTGTAGTCTTGATGGAAAAATAATCTCAGAATATCATACAACTCCCAATATTCTACCCAGTCTAGTCATGTCCATTTCCACACAATAGTCAGGACTCCTCCAATCAAACAATTCCTGAAAGAGTGGGAAGATGAAGGGTAGCATGAGTCCTTTGAAACACCACCACACCTTTTTGAACAGATGCTAATGCAATGTTATTGGAAAGCTCAACGCGCTTGGAGTGGAACCTTAACCACACATTCTGTAACCACAACATCAGCTAACAGATGCCCATGCTGGCTAGCAACATGTTACTACAGTGGAGATGACAATGCTACACTTATGAGTAGCAGTCTCTTTAAACAGTAACCAGTTTGTGCACTCAAAACAGTTGTGAGATGTCTCCCACTGGCTGCACCCTGATGTCTCTCTGGGCCAGTGTAGTGCGACTGAGCAGACAACTGTAGGCTGAGATCATTTTCATGTGGTTGAAGTTGCCGAAGTAGGGTGGTGCTTGTAAGCATCTTTGATGCTGGTTTAAACATGGTCTAAGCAGTTATCACGTGCTAGTAGAATCTAGGCAAAACAGACTTCAGGTTTGCACAGAGAGTACATTTCTTGTAATGCCAAACAACAACTGAGCTAAACACATTTCTTACCGCACCTGTTTTTTTCTGTCCATGCAGTACAAAGAGTGCTAAAGAATTCTGTCATGTAACCAAGTTTCAGCAAAAATTAAAGCACAAAACAGTCCTTCAAATTTCTTTAGATTTAATGTCAAAGTTTTGCTAACAAGACTAGGGTAAGGAGAGAAAATACTTGTCAATAACTAATTCTGTCACTCCAGTATTTGTTCATGTTTTAGAGTTTTTTTAGAGTCCTCTGTATATGTGTTGAATATAGCCTGACAGTCAAATAAACCCCTCCCTAACCTCAAGACTCTGAAGGCAGACAAAAAGTTGCCGTCCAGCAAAAAAGTCATATTGCAATTATTGAGATCAATATTGCGATATGTGATTGCAATATGATAAAGGGCACTTGCTTGTATATCAATGAAAAGTCACATACAAATTACAAATAGTGAAATGCTTAATTTCAAAGTGAAACATACAAACTACTTATAACAACTTGAAATGCCCAGTGCTTTCAAAATACAATATTCTACA
>JBBPCY010000109.1:24279036-24316226 GCA_037974405.1 Brachyalestes nurse
TATGTTTGTAAACTTGTGGGAGGGCTCTTTGAAACCCTAAGACCCTCAGCTATTGGTTAAAGAAAAGAAACTGACGTCATACAGGAAGGTGTGTGTCGCGATTCACCCTCCTCACACCGCGACACGGGTTTGTGGACCTGAGTGTCACGAATTCGGTGTTGTATCGTATATCATTACAGCCCAATATATATATATATATTGTTCATAGTTATTGGTGATCAATGTTACGTCTGAAATTTTAGCTTATGGTTAATTGTCATAAATATTTGCAAGTGATTATTTAATTGCCTTTTTTGTCCTTTTTATGCGGCTATACAAGCATTAAACAGCTGCATTGCCTCATTAATTATCCTGCTTTATCTGGGTCTGTCTCAGCCCAACAAATAAAAAGGAACGCCCAAATATAGCTTTGTTTGCTGCGACATGAACATGATTGAATTTTTTATCACTGACATCCATTGTGAACAACATCATATACAACACTTTTACTGTCAGTGGTTCCAGCTCCTTCTTATAAAATGTAACTCCTAACTTATATTTACAAGATTGACAAAAAGCAGGTGGTAGATAGGTCTCTTTCTCTCTCTTTCCCTCTCTCTCTCTCTCTCTCTCTCTCTCTCTCTCTCTCTCTCTCTTTCTCAGAGGATAAGGTGTTTGTCCTGTGGTATCATGAGGAAATGTGTGGTCCACAATTGGAAAGCCTATTAGTGCTCACGTCTAATTGAATTGGCCTGGTCCAATTGCTGCAACAGTTACGCTTTATTGAGTCGAATGTGTAGGTGAATGTGTTTATCACATTTTCTGCTAAATCTCTCTCTCTCTCTCTCTCTCTCTCTCACTGCCCAACAGACACACACACACACACACACACACACGCACACACACATAACACACACAAACACACACACTCCCCCAGGCTTAACATGCTGCAAATATCAATAACCCCGGCCACGTAGGGGAAATCCAAGTCAAGTGTGACAGCAGATGCGTTCCCACACACTGTCATTCTGGCCCACACCTCCTCTCAGCTGGCTAAAGTGACAATTAAAAGTGTTGAGGCTCGACGGACACCAACGCAGCCTGCCTCCACCGTACCTTAGAGACAGAACCATGTGCTGAACGCTTGTGGTAAAGGTGGTGTACTTTAAAGAGGCACAGTTACAGCCAGTGAGATGTTATTTAAAATTGCAAAGTGATTTACTGGTTTACTGCTTTATGTGGTTCCCCATTAGTGGCCAGTACTGTCACTATCAATTTTATGCATGTGTGTGTGTATATATCAGAATCATAATAGTCTATTGATCCTGAGACAAGAACAATATTAAAGTTTAAATAAATCCAATATAAGCTCTAGAGAAAATATATATGTGTAAGTAATCTAGTGATTATTGCATAATCATACTTGATTCTTAGAGCTACAGTTTACTGGTAAATGTTAAATGCAGGCATATGTGAATTCTGGTGTGGATGTTCTTTCTTTTAGTGACTCACACAAAAGCAGTCTGAGAGCTAATAGCCCCTCTCAGTAAAGAATGTTCAGACTAAACAAGGCTTTATATTGACCTGCAGTCAGTTTATCTTTCAATTTGCAAATTAATCACTAGGTCAAGTCTTCAAGAACATACAGTTTAGTCTATAATTTTTTTAAATTGAGTCAGTGGAATTGTTTTAGATAGAGGGATCTTAGCAGTTCTAGCTGTGTGTGGGAAAGTGTCTGCTTTTCCTTGGGTCTTTTACCTTTCAGTCATTTCTTGAAGCGTTGAATGTGAATGTATTGCTGTACTCACTAGGTAATAAAATATATAATGTAATATATGCAATAATTGAATAGCAGAATGAAAGCAATACATCTCCCATTATGTGCCATTGCAGTAAGCAGGAATAGGTTAGAATAAGGCTCTGCCTCTCACTTGAGATCAGCTGGTGATTTGTTTAACCCGGTAGTGAAAAAAGTTGTGATTTCGGAAGCACGCACTGATCCCAGATCTGTGCCGGAGGGCACTTTCTTTCCACCCAGTCCCATTTGCCTCTAGGCTACGAAAGGCTTTTGCCAGAAATCAGGCTTGAATAAAACATATTTTTCCTGACAACCACTTTACACTTATGCCCCAACATATTCGCACTTAGGCTATTTCTGAACCCGGGCACTGTGGGTTTAATTCACGGCGTCCCTGCCTGTCTTGACCGCTATGTTTATCCTTTCCCACTGTCACTGTGAGGGTGATTGGAATGCGTGAGTGGTGAATTAGGACTCCTGGGCATCTTTTAGCAATCTCCATCTTGTTAAAGCCCCTCATTACTCATAGGTTACATTAGCATAATCCATCCCACTCACTACCAGAGTGGACGACGTCATTCATCTGCTCATTTTCAAATTTGTGGAAAATTTATACAATGTAGATTAGGATTTGCAAACCAGCAAGGTCATTTGTGATAACAAATACACTTAGCATTAGGTAAGGTATTTGTCATGGAGGGATTTTGCATTTTATATGCGCATATCGTTTAATCCAATCCCTCAGTTAATTAATCAATTAACAGGTATTAACGAGCACTAATTAGTGTTTAACTTGACAAAGGTGCTTTTCTGCCAGTTCGGACATCAGTCAGTTTTCCTTTTTTCCTTTGGGACTATATAAGAGGCTTAAACGCTGGCACGTCCGTTGACTGGAAGTCTTGGATAAAACATGCCGTGGTCTTGATGGTCTTGGTTTGTAATCCTGTTGGGCATAATATGCTTAGCTGTGAAACTAGATTAAGACTAGTGTGCACTTAGAATCCACAAATGACTATTGAAGAATCAGAGAGGTCTTCCACTTTTGCCAACTCATCCTTCTTCTACAAAGAAGGATGAGTTGAAGGGTAAATGGATGTTAATCAGTTCACCTGTAAATGTCCTTAGATTACTTGTTTGTAGGTTTTACAGTCTAGAGAATATAAAGAATGTAGTGGCTGAGCTAGCTGTGAAATATTTTAAACAATGGGCTTGCACTGACTCTACCTATAAGGTGAAGAGTTGAGGTGAAGCTAGGTACATTAAGCTAAAACTACTTACTACTACTACTCTTTAGTTACAGGTTTAGTGTAGATCTAGGAACACAGATTTTCAGTTTTCAATCATGCAAACCACTTATATTTCTATCCAGGGTCATGAGAAAATAGGGTAATAAATGGAGAAATATCCTAGCCCATCACATAGGCTGACCAGACGTCCTCTTTTTCCCGGACATGTCCACTTTTTGAGACCTGCGTCCTGCGGAATTTTAGAATCGTCTGGGATTTTGGGCTGCCTCAACATTCGTCGGCCTGAGATGCGGCCAAGATGCAAATAAAACATATTAACCCCACGCGGACCACGACTGTCAACCCGAGATGCGCATATCTCCCCGGGAAACACGGCTGAATCTTGGTACTTCTCGACCCCATCCCGCAACCCCGCCCCCAAGGTCGCGCTGGTGCAGAAAGTACCCCCACAACCATGCCCCCCCCCCTGGCTAAGGTGTCCCCTTTTTCACAATCCCGATACTGGTCACCCTACATCACAGACAAACCCAGAGACACAAAAACATTCACACATAGAGCCACATTAGCATCTCCACTTTACCCGATGTGCGTAACTTTGGATTGTGGTAGGAAACCAGAGAAACTGGTGGAAACCCATTCACAAGGACAACATGCAATCTCCACACAAGAAAGGACCCTTAGTACTCTTGCAGTGAGGTGACAGTGCTACTCACTGCACCCTGTGCTGCCCAAATGTACAATTTTGTCAATCAGATTTACAAATGGTTCCAGGTATCAGAATTCAGCTGATACCAGCAGAAAGTCCTGTAACAAATCTAGTCTGATGTAGAGCACACTGACATTGTGTGAGGTCATGGTGTGAACCGTGTATTTCTCCTTGAAGGGTAATGGAGTGTACAGTAGTTTAGGCCCACTTTTAGATGATCACCTTAAGTGAAGTGCTTCAGTTAAAAAGAGTTTATAATAAAGCTTTTGGTGTTTTTTGGATTGACCAAGATTTCGGTATCAGTATAAGAGACAGTATAAGTGCCACATATAACAGCAAGTTTAATCAAGTTTGAGATAGATGGAGGGGGAGAAGGATATACATACATACATACATGTTAATTTTCTGTTCATAATTGCCCGAGGCGTGATATGGTGGTTTTTACAGTAACAAAAATTAAGATTAACATTGTTGGGCTTGTAGCTGTTTTGTCTCTCTTCCTCTCTTGCTCTCTCTCTCCCTCTCTATCTCTCTCTGTTTCTCGTTTCTCTCTCCTGTCTCTCTCTCAGGTGATTGATATTTGTACTGACTGCAGTAGACAATAGAGGGCACTGTAGACAAATCTAGGGCTCCCTGGCTGGCCCAACAGAATGTGGTTTGGACCTGAACGGAAGAGAGGGTTCTATTCCAGCATTCTCAGTGGAAATGTAGCTGAAGTGATTTACATGACAGACAAAAGATCTCCAAAGACTAGTTCATAACAAGGTGATCTTTGTGCTGGGGAAAAGCGCCAGTCATCCTAGACAGAGGATATTTACTTGGAGCTCCAGAAGATAATGTGGAGTTCAAGTAAATTTTAATCTTTTGAGTGAGCACTAATGACTTCAGCACAATGCTGCACGTTTACTTTCAGCTGTTGTAGTTGCAGGTTTCTGTGTGTGTGTGTGTGTGCAGATAAGGACTAGCGTCACTGGACTGGAAGAGGCCAGCCTGGCAGGCCTGAACCCAGCAGAGTGTAAAAAGACGGCATGCTGTTTCTCAGAATGGACAGGGAGACAAAGAGAACTGGAGGAGAAGGCAGGAGAGGGAAAGGGAGAGTACCAGTACAGGAGAAACATCGGAAGGATATTAGAATTATAGCAGAGTGATAATGTGTAGGATAAGTGTCTGCTTTAACTGATGCGGCAGCTGTCATGAAGAATAAAAAAAGCTAAACTGGTTGTGTTCTTGGAAGCCAGAGAACATCGATATTATTCTCATAAGGATGTCTGATGACTCATCTCCTTTCTGATGTATGTAGGTCTATATAAATAAATGCGGCCGTATGTTTCCTGAGCATGAGAGCTGAAGTACAGCAGTTTAATAAGTCTAATTCTAAGCCAGTTTCAAGAAGACTGGTGGATTCAAGTAACTTTGGGGGGCATTTTGCGTTGGGTTGGAGGGGGTTGGGGGTTTTATGCGCACTGGTGTTCAAAAGTAGGCCTGTTCCAATTAGCTGATTTTAGCTGATGATTAAAAACTGTAAATATAATTGTGACTGTTTTATTTTTTCCAAATTTACTGATTAAATTACTAGCATTCTTGGCTGATTAGCTGTCTTGATATCTAGGTACCTTTACTTTGTAGCCATCCCTGCGTTTTACTAAAAGAAGATGATAAAATTGTGATCTGATGGTGTAGATTTACTTTATAATCTTCTTGCTCAGGTAATTGTTGTGGCCCTACCCTGCTTAACAGCATCCAAACACCCTTGTTCTAGAATCAAAAATACACGACATTGTTCTATATTATTAAGATGTAGTCTAATTAGAGTATAAGATGAGAAGTATCACTAAATGCTTATTAGTAACATACCAGGGAATTACTAAATGCAAAATATAAATATAAATAAATGCTAATTACAGTATCGGATGAGAAAATAATTATTTGTTTAATAACATCTTGCTGTTACCAAAATCTATTTACTATTAAATCTGAAATATTTAATAAACATGTTCAACTACCTTCTGGTGTCTAGTTTATGTTATTTCAATCTGTGCTGTATAAGTTATATGTGATATGTAACAACACTTACATGACTAGTGATTCCAGACTTTCAGACAGTAGTGTATTAACTGTACCAGGTAAAATAATGCTCTCCATTTATATTCTCGATTATCTGTTGAATAATTCACACAAATAATCAACTGTCAAACTAATAGTTTTTTTAATGGTGGTGCAGCAATGAGTGCAAAGTAAGAGGTTCTGTAAGTCAGTTAATCTAAATAATAGTCGATTGATTAATTATAGAAAAGATCATTAGTTGCATCCCTAGAGTGGAGTGAATCTGATTGGATCGTGAACAACGTTGGCCTGCCTGACATTCTTGGCAAGCACTGACTCGTCTCTGCATCTCCTCACCCTTTTCTCCACAGTGATTCGGGCTGGTGCCAGTTTATGTAATGTGTCCAGACAATACTGTTGCTTGGAAATGGAGCCTAAGGTGAGCGTAATCTGACTGAAAGTACAGGTCCCCTGGGCGGCACATGCAGCGTCCAGAGGGAGGCCGAACAGTTAATCCACCTCCACTGCTGTCAGCATTCATACATCATACACCCCCCAACCGACTCCCCCTCTTCGCTTGCTGCTGGTGGACTGTGAGCCAGGGGTCCTGAGAGACTGGAAATGTGAAGGAAAACCTGAAGAAGGCAAGGCAGGTTCCAGGTGCATGGGAGGAAGAGAGGAGCAGCAGAACAGAGTCGGAGCGAATAAGAATTAATGAAAGAGGAGTAAAGCGTAGAGACAGTGACAGAGAGAGAGAGAGAGAGAGACTAAAGCAGTGGAGAAAAAAGAAAAAGAGAAAAAAGAGCCCTCTCCGTGCAGGCCTGCTGCTCGCTATATTGGAGAGGAGTGCTGTTGCCGGGGCAACCAGCGGGACCCACGATTGGTATTTGGAGCAGCGCTCCAGTGGAATAGCTGCAGAGAATTTGATGTTCAGCACACATCTGGGGTTGACTAATACATCACGCGTATCACCGCTGTCCTTCTCTCTCTTTCTTCCTTTTATACTCATCCCTCTCTCCATGATAGGCCCTACTCCTTCCTGTATGGTCTACAAAACCTCCTTGATGAGACACACCCCAGGGACACCATCCAATCTTCTTTTATTGCCCTATGCTTATTCTACTTGAGAACCAGTGAGTCAAACATGCCACCGCGTTGTTCTTGTGTTGCCTATTAGGGAGTCTGTTATCCGGAAGACGCTCAGAGTTTTTGCTTAGCATGTCGTCCCACTTGTCAAGGTCAGGGTGATGACATAAAATAGCAGAACAACCCTTTGAAAAGTACATCCAAGTGGTAGGATTTACCTTGGCTTGCCTCTGGAGAGTATGATCCCACCCAGCTGTCCAATTTGGTAGTTCCCTTACTCAAACACATTGACTAACCTGGCAGCTAACAGATACGGTGAACCAGGTGTGTTTGAGCAGGGAAATCACCAAACTGTGCTGGAGACCAGCCATTCCCTGACATGAGCCGTCTGTATTCTCCGCAGGGGGACACAAGTTATTTCTGTGATTATGAACAAGAGGAAACCCACACCAGCAGGATATCATGAATGCGTGTGTGTTTGTTACAAGTTTTATTTTTTGGGCACTTTTCTAAGACTTGAGATTTTATATTTTATATTGCAAATAAAACAATATTAGAAGAAACAGTAGAAGAACCGTAATGTTGCATATATGAAAAACAATATGAGTACAAATCTACCTGAAGTATAAGGAAACAGCCTAATTGACATTTAAAAAGAGATACTGAGAAATATTGAAAAATCTTCAATGCTCCCTTGAGCCAGTCATTTCATAAATGTTTTACATTTGCAGTTTATTGCATAAGAATTTATAACTGTAATAAGAAATATAACTGTAGTTAAAAGTGGCAAATATGACCAACATTGAATAATAAAAATAGTTTGCGGTTATAAATAGTCAATATAGGGTAAGTGTATATAAACTAAAAGGCATTGTTTGACTAGCTCATGGCTAAATAGCTAACAGGTTAACATGCTCCTCTGATAATTTGGGGATTTACTGAAAAAATGCTGTAAAATTGCAGCATACAAGGTAATTAATAGAGCACATGATTGTGTTACTAGCTTCAAATGCTTCAAATGTCTGTACTTGAGTAGAATAGTGTTAAGCCCTGTAGAAATTCCCCTGAAATTAGCATTATTGTATCTATGGAGGTTAGTAAGAAACATGATGGACACACATAGTTCTATGCATTTTTTTGCCACATAGTGTGTGCAAGTATGTATTGTCTTCCTTCAAAGTATTTTGGAATCTGAGAAGGACTCTGCATAGTAAGTTATGAGTCGGTTGAGTGTATTTTCATTGTGTGACTTAAAAAAAATGGGGTAAAATTGTGTACATTTGATTTTTGCCCAAACCATGGCTTAAGGGCTGTCCCCTGACCAGATAAGACATCGTGCTGTTTTGATGTTTACTCTTTTACTGCTGAATGTGGAAACAAGCCATGCATCACACCGACCACACACGGAAATCCACATCCCCTGAGGTGATGTAACACAGATACGTACCGGCACATTTAAAGATGCTCATCGATTGCACCACAGCAAGACGAGAGAGAGGGAGAGAGAGATGCCGTTTGATCCTCTGGAGAGCCGTACGGTGGAGGCGTGCGGTCGCTGTGTTTGTTTTCAGTGGCGGTAATGTGGCAAAGATGTGAACTCAGTTTGGAGATGACACACGACGCAGAAAGCCCATCTATAAAAGATGAGAGAACAGAGGCGAGATAGTCCTTTCCCATGGAGGAATGTGCCTTCCTCTCAGCTTTTCTGTGTTTGTGTGTGTATGTCTGTGTCTGTGGAGTCTTGTATTTAGCTTCTTCAAGGGACCAAATGCCCTTATTATGATAGAAAAACAGGAACATTTATAGAGGTGGGGACATATTCCTGGTTTTCACAGCAACATTTTTTAAAGCTAAAAGAGTAAAAGGAATAGTTTAAAATCAAATTTTCAGTTTTTTCCTTTACCCCAGAGGTAGTCAGTCAACCAAGACATGTTTGGAGTCCAAATTTCATTTCTGTCATTTAGAACTAGGACTACAAGGCTTATGTTGCAAAGAAGCATCAGATGTGAAAAGGCACTCAGATTGTTTCCATAAATACATCCCCAAACTCTGAACTCTCCACATCCAGCTCTCCTTTGTAGTGGCTCAGACTTGTGGATGTGGTTTAGGACATACTGTGACTTACTGCGAGGCATAAACAAAATGACACCACTACAGGCAGACAGTTCAGGCAACAACTGATCATTATCACAAAAAAGGATTTTTACTCCTGAGGTGATTTGTGAAAACAGACCCTGTTGGCTAAATAAACCCTGCTGGCTGCCAGCAGCATTCGAAATTAAGGTTTGTTCATTTTACAGCTCAAAGTAATACTGTGTTATAAACCACATCTGTGAGTCTGTGCTATCCTAATGAAGATGTGATTTGAGTGGGTTGAGAGAAGTTAGGAGAATGTATTTCCAAAACGATTTGAGTGCTTGTGAGCCACATTAGCCTCCAGCTCTAAGATTCAAAATTTTAACTCCAAATATGTTTTTGTTGATCGACCACATCTGGAGTAAGCAGTCATTTTTGTGCCAAACTTCTTTAAGGTTAGAGTTAGGTTTAGGTGTGGGTGTAGTATTACACAAGTCAGCAGCAGTCCTCACAAACCTAGTAATAGTCAGTGTTTTTGTGTGTGTGTTTAAACAAGAGAGAGATGGAGACAGATAAAGGTCTTGGTGTTTGTGAAATTGCGTTTGCACCGTGTGTGTGTGAGTGTGTGTGTGTGTGTAGGCTCTGACTTGTGCATGGCGTGATGCCTAACTCCAGCCTCAGGGAGAGGAAGAGAAAATGCAAATGCGGGATCCTCATTTTTCTCCCAGCTCTTTAAAAAGACATGACCACTGAAAAGCACAGTGGCCTATTTGCACTGTTTTATTTAAGCCTCATTCAGGCCACTGCTAGCAGCTTGAGCATGGCATTGTTATTTGACATTTCCAGTGAAAAGCTAGATAATCCAATTATAATTTTAATGGGAAATCTCCACCATTTACTTGTTTTTAATATTTTTCTTGTAAGCTATGGTTTTTGCTTTTATTTGAACCATTACCGGGGTGTCCTAGTACTACTGCATTTCTCTCAAGCATTTTGTGTCATTTTTTTATTACTATGAATGACATACATTATGATTTTGACATACAGACCTGACATTGATTTTATAATTTTAAGGATTTATAATAGAAGCCTATGGGCAGGTGCTTCAGCTTGTGTTCTATTATTACCATATTCTGAGTTTTGCTACAGATGTAGCTGGTAGAGATTGAGCTGCCTTATGCCTGATTATTCCTTTAACCTTTCAGAATTTGAAGCATGGGCCAAAAAGGAAGACACACACCCAGGTCAAGATCTGATCCCGTTTTTAAGAGTCTCACCCTTTCATTGAAAGCATGTGATCTGGGGGTCTTTGCTGTGAGGCAAGTTGTCTCATAGCCTGGAGCCATTCAAGGCAGTGGAAGATTCTCCAGTATCAGGACTTTAACTGCAGGAAGGAAGGAGTCTAAAGCTAAAATTCAACATGTGGGTCCTGCATTATTTCCGTTATCATGTGTTGAAGAGATTTTGCATTTTGACATGAAGAAATGAATGAAGATAGTGACAAACAGTGATTACTAGAGCTAGGTCTTTATATCTGCCATGAATATCTAAACAAAAAATGTGGCAATAGCACATTTCTACGATGATGCAAATTTTTGGAAGCACCCCAAAAGGATTCTAGTAGTATTTTAGCGCTAAGCTAAAGTAAAGTGGCCCCTTATAGTCACGTGTGAACACAGCATAGCACACAGTGTAAACAATGTGAAATTCTTTGCATTTGTGCACTTATATTCACAGTCAGTGACATATCTTGGAGTTCCAGGTGGCCTGGAGAGATGTTTTGCTAACTAAAGTGGTCCCGCCCATTAGAAATCAATGTGTGATCGATTCCACTGTCAGTCTCTAATTATAAATGCTTAATCTGATACATTAGGACATCAATCTAGCTGCTGAAAACCGAACCGATACAAGAGCATGTTCAGTTATATCTAGCCAGGTATGAGGGTTGGGGGGGGGGTGGGCGGGGGGTGGTGTGCTACTGGCTTTTTTAACATTTTAACCCTATTGTTTCCAGTCAAAACTTAATGAAAAAGTAATGGATGCCTTGTAATATTGTGCCAAAGTTTATGATATGTAATACACAAATAAAAATATTTCACTCGAGTTACGACTTAATAAAATTACAATCAATTAGTTAAACTGGCTTGGTAAGGCTTAATACGTGAACTAAAAAAACACCTGTGGTTTTTGTTATTATAGTAAAATATGTTATAGTATTATAGTAATAATATAACCAATAAGTATTTTGCAAGGGCATTATAATGTCCTACTGTGCCACTAAACTGGCACAGTAGGACATTATATTCTCCTTTTCTAACACAACTGTAGTTTGACTGAAAGTTTAGAATCTGCACTTTTGATGGAATTTCTCAATTTCCATAAGCAATGAGTGAGCTACACCCTGCCTCGTCGGAATAAACCACAGCTATGGCTTGATGTGGTCACTAAACATGGCCTCGCAGTACTGTGTATTTCAGTGCCATTTCAGTCTCTTCCTCTACTCCTGGCCATGGATATCAATGGCTTCGTCAAGATCCAGGACTCATCCCTGACATCCAGTTGTGCCACTTGAGCACCCCAAATGGTGCAGTCCTGATGGTGCTCTACTATTTAAATATTTCAGCGCATAATCCATGTTTAGTTGACTGAGAAACACAAGTGCTGTTCCCATTCCCCCTCTCCTCCAAGCTTTCCTTCTGCTTTTGCACTCTCCTCCCTCCTCCTCTCCTTTTCCAGCAATCCTTTTTTCCGCCCTTCTTCCTTCCCAGCCTTCCCGAGAGAGCTGTGAAATATTCGTCTTTAGAAACGGATGAAAAAGAAAAGAGAGAGCATTTCTGAAGCACATGCTCTCGCAGTGCAGTGTTTATGCAGAGGCCAGTCAGACATGCATGGGTTTAAAGTAGACTAATACAGATCCTTATTAAACACTGCGCCATATACAGTACAATGCAAAAAACATCTGGTTTGTCTAAATTACATACAGCCTTAATACACCAGTATATTTAGAGGAAATCCATAAATAAAATCAAACCACCATACATGTAGATGTAGTGGTGAACTGGCGAACTGTAGTCACATAACAGTATTATTATCAGGTTGTTCTGGGTTATTAAGGCTCAGTTACTGTAAATGGTTGTTAGTTATTTTCTCTTATTTTCTACCATTTTGGTGCTATATAGAACCATTTTGTAATATTCTGCATACAAGAAGTTCTCCAGTATAATGCAAAACCATTTAAGCAGGCAAAGAACCATTTAAGTATTCAAATGTCAAATTATTGTCATTTTAACCATATACACAGTGCACAGTGAAAGGAAACAACTAGGACCCCGATGCAACATAAAGAACAGAAACACCACAAAACTACACAAGTGTGTGCAGGACAGGACTAAAGAGAGAGCGCAAAAAATCACAAGAGCAACAGTTTGAAAGTTTACATGACAACACACAGTTTACATGACAACACACAGTTTACATGACAACACACAGATACTGTATTCTAGCAGTAGAGTCAATAAGTGTGCAAAAAGGATGCAGAAATGAAGTGTGACTGTTTGTACAACATAAAACAAACACTGTGAGTGGACTTCAGAGAAAAGTAATGAGCCCTAATGCTTCACCATACAGTATTTCTCTTTGTGAATTGTGAGGCAGGCAAAAACACCAACTTGATGCAAAGTCCCTAGAGGCACCTCCACACAACGCCTAACCCCAAGGGAGACACGTTTAGACCACCTGGTTCACTCTTAATTACTCTTTTCTTATCTTTTCATTCCTCAGTCCCAGTCACTGTCTTGTGCTGCAGTGTCAGTCCCTTCGTGTCCCACTCTTTGGTCACTGTGACCTCCCGAGCCACAGCTGACCCACTGGGAGATCATCGATCAGAAAGCAGCCCACAAAAGAAAGCCTACAAAACCTGGCCTTAACCCACTCATAACTTTACAGATGGATCAATTTGCCAGGAGGACAATACTTAATATTTGTATTGCACTCTGTTCTCAGATCTTAGCTCTTGAATAAAGTATGTTGAAAAGTGGACAGTTGAGATTAATAGACTTTTGTGTTCTCCTGTCCGGCAGCTCTGGGGGCGACGGCTCGGGCTGAGATTTCCTATCATAAAGCCGAGCTGACTGCGGACTCTTATCAGCAAGCCCACAAGGCAAGGGCGCTTTTCAGCTTTCAAATCATATGCTAGGCGAGCGGCAGAGGAATGATAGCCTCAGCTACATTTCAGCCGCCAGTGGGCTAACACGCCGGGCCAGGCTCTTTATTCTTCAACAAGGTGATGCCAGCAAGATACAAGTTTAAGAACCCGACACTTAAGCAAATTTAGAATGCTTCTGATGTAGTGCTGGTGTCTGTAATGCATGTAATACATGCCTGTAAGGTTTCTTTAGATGGCCCCTTACCCAGGCAGTCTAAATCCCTTACGCAGGCAGTCTAAACCCTTTCCTCAGGCGCTCAGTCAGTAAACAAAGCTTTATAAACAGATATCCATCAAATTTATACTGACAAGCCTGCAAATGGTGGAGAGAGGCCATCATTTCTTCAGGAGAAGTTTATTTATTGGGCTTTCATAAATTTTAATGAATTTAATCTAAACATCTCTCTATTACTGTATGGTGTATAGTGTATATGTAGTGCATAAATATTAAGTCGTAGTTGGGGGCTGTGTATGACACGAGTGTGGCCTTGAAACAGTGAGTTAAAGTGCAGCCTATCAGCACTAAAGTATTGCACTGGTGTAACAATACTCATATATTTGAGATTCGATTTGTAACGTTTTTCGCTGCTGAAAATACAGCAGTTATATCCACCACATGCTGCCTTCAGGAAAAAGACCCCAGTTCTTTGAGTCTGGGTGCCCCTGCCCCATTCCCTGCCCATATTTTGCTAATAGCATGTACCCAGATGTGGAGATAGTGGCGTGACTGGCTGCAGGTGGTGACCGATGTGTGCAGCTGCGCTTAGGCAATTAGAAAACTGGGTAACTCACCTACTGTGAACAGTAAAATCACAGAAGTAATTATAATAATGCATTTCCTTACTGATGACGTATAATGCAGCCTCTCTTTTATGCGTCTATTTATAGCAAGTGGGGAAGAAAAGCACAGCTGCACACATCAGTCACCCTACTACTGGCAACCACTTTTATTTTGTGCTACAGCTCAGGGAATAGGAAAATTAAATTTGTGATAGTTAAGTCATGGCCACGAGTTAGTAAGGCATGGGAAAGGGACAATTAAGTCATTCCCACCACTGACTAAGACATGACCATGACTTAACCATCACAACTTAATGACCTCATTTTCATGCCTTATTAAATTGTCTTGCCTAATTATTTATTTCACATGCCTTAGTGGCAATGCATTATCTTATAGAGAAAGGATGTCGTTTTATAGAGTGGGACTCTGTAAACAAATCAGCAGCAGCTGCTCTGTCATTAGATGAAAATGCCCATATGTTTGTATATATTTAATTACATATTTCAAATGTTGGCTGATTGCTGCAGCAGGATGAGTGACGAAGTGTGGATTTTAACTGCTCACGTACATCCAAACGCTGCAAACCTCACTGAAAGGCACTTCACCTTGCAGCAGGACAATAACTCCAGACCCACAGTTAAAGCTTTTTTTTCAGGGCTGAAAAACGGAATGTTCTTGAGCAGCTCGGTGACCCAATCTGAACCTCCCTGAGAAGCTTTTCACTTATTGCAGGACAGGGATGAAGGAAAAAGTTCCCCAATTCAAGAAGGACCTGGAATAACCACATTGCAGGTCTGACAGAGTGTCACCAGGCAAGAAATCAGGTGATTTCTATGGTTTGCAGGTCTGTGAATGCATGAACAAGTTTAAATGTATGGCATTTAGCAGACACTTTTATCCAAAGCTTCCTTTCACTAACTACAGGGGACAGTCTTCCTTGAGCAACTTTGTGTTAAGGATCTTGCTCAGGAACCCAGTGGTGGTATGCCGAAGGTAGGATGTGAACCCTTGACCTCTTGGTCCAGAGGCAAGTATCCTACCCACTAGACCACCACCACCACCAGCATGTACTATTTTAAGTGCACATGGTTGGGTGTCAAGCAGTTCACTTATATTTTTTCTCTATGACTGGGTTATTCAGCACATGCATGCTATTTTCATTCTTCATTTTTCTACACCTGTGCAGATGTA
Source organism: Brachyalestes nurse (assembly GCA_037974405.1). Taxonomy (NCBI): domain Eukaryota; kingdom Metazoa; phylum Chordata; class Actinopteri; order Characiformes; family Alestidae; genus Brachyalestes; species Brachyalestes nurse. The sequence goes on from JBBPCY010000109.1 coordinate 24,294,148, forward strand.
TAAAGATAAGAGAAGCAGAGAACTTTGCAGACTTAATCGACTTAAACTGTAAAAAGTCAATAAATCTCCCCCAAAATATTTGCCAGTTAAGTGACTCCAACAAAAACTGCAGAGAGAAGTTTTGCTTTACCTGCATCAGTGGGTTTATTGGTGACCTGCAAGGCAGCAGCAGAGGGGCATACATCATGTATTTAGAAAGAAATCTGATTATTGGCTTATTCATGTACACCCAGAGTTTTCTCATTATCGGGTTGCCAAAGTGTGTCAGCATGTCTCCATGGAGCAGTATAGAGGAATGACAGATGATTTGATCTGAGGCTAATAGCTATTTTTATTATTATTATTTTTGAGATCTGGAGCTACTCTTGCAACATTCAGGGCTGTAGCCTTGGGTGCCCAGGCCTAACGAAGGAATTTTCATCTCCTCCAGTACAGATGCAAATTCCCTTAAAATGAAAGCTATTTTCCTAAATTTTAAATCTGGTTTGCTAGAGTACACATCCAAAGATCAGAACCGTCCAGTTATAAGGGTTTTTAACTGCACAAAGTACTGAAACCTTCGGCATTGGTCACAGGTCCATTACAAAAACGTCCAGTTTTATGCTTTTGGGTACCTGCTCAAGAATTATACCAACAGGTCTTAATGCTACTCAAGGGTGTGGCCTGTGCTCAGATGAAACTCAGAGATCATGATCTCTGTGTGGGGTAAAAACCAAAATGCTAAAATAATTTTTTCATAAAATCAAACTCATAGATGTTTTAATGTGTATACATTTGCATTCCAATTACATTTTACTGACTGAATATGAAAATCAGGTTTAGTGGATTTAGCTTTAGGTTTGGTAGAAGAGTAGTTCACCTGAAGTTCATTTAATTAGCATGTGGAATGATGTAGTTGCATTTGTTAAGACTGTTCTACATGATCCTTAGAATGTGACCTCTATTTGAAAAAATCTATTAATAAAATTCTGGTTTTAATAAAATGTATTAATGTGCTTAGAAAACCTGCCATACCTCGCTTTGTGTTGGATGGAAAAGCTTTCACAGATTTTTTTGGAAAGAAGTTATTCTTATTGTCTTATTCAATGTTTTTTGTCAAGTCAAATAACTGTGTTAAAACTGTATTAACTGTAGTGGACCTGGATTTGAAGAGTCTTCTTGTTTAAAAAAGTGTTTTCCGGGCACAAGTGATCAGAACATGGGTGATGGTGAAGGCTGTGCTGCCTAAGAGTGCTGTATACGGCCGCAGTAGTAGTTCTTCATCATGTATGTGCGCTCGAGTGAAAGCTGACAAAAAATTAGGCAGTTTATGAACTGACAAAAATTTAAATCATTCCTTTAAACGAATATTTTCTTTTGCAGTAAAAATTGATTGCACCATAAATTCTACAAAACCATGGGTATTAATATGGAGTCTCTTTGCAGCTATAACACTTCCATTTGCCGCTAGGATAGGCTCCACTCTTCTGGGAAGGCTTTCCACTAAATTTTGGAGTGTGTCTATGGGAATTGGTGCCCATTCAGACAAAAGAGCATTTGTGAGGTCATCCACTGGCAGAAAGGTGCTTGGTTGAGGTCAGGGTTCTGTGTTGACCATTGGAGGTCCTTACATTGTGCACAGTGGCCCAGGAAAGGGCCTGTTGTATGGTGCAGCATGAACATTAGCCTTAACTAGAGCGAAGACGGCTTGCCCAAACCCTGAAAAAACATCCCTAGGCCGTTATCCCTCCTCCACCAAAATTTACTGTTGGTGTTGTGCATTCCATTAAGTAGAGTTTTGTCAGCTGCCAAACTCAGATTAGTCCATCAGACTGCCAGAGAGTGAAGCATGGCTGAGTTTTTGTTGCTCCAAGATGCTTCCAGTTGACCGGGGCAGATCAATCAGGGCAGAAATGTCACAAACTGACTAGGTGACATCCTACATCAGTGCCATGTTTAAAGTCACTGAGCTCTTCAGTACAGCCCATTCTGCCTGCCAGTGTTTGTCTATGGAACACTGTGGCCCATTTTATACACTTGTTAGAAACAGGTGTGCTTGAAACATCCAAACGTAATAATTAGGAGAGGTGCCCACTTATCCGCATCAAAGGTTTAAAATCAAATAATTATTTTATTTGATAACTTAAACAGTTCATTTGTGGAGTAAAGAGACGAGAAGTATTGCTACATTTCAGCATATTTGTCTCAAGGTTTATTTAGTAAAGCAAATATAAATACAAGTTATAATACAAGTTTGTTCCTCCTTTCTATAAAATGATATACTTTGGACCACGAAGTATTCAATGCTGTGTGGATTAATTGGTTATGCTGAAACTGCAACAGGGATGAGAAACCTCAGTGAAACTGAAATTCTGCCACAAAGTCAGATGTGGCAGTGTAGTGGGCATTAAAGCTGTAGAAGAGGCTTTCACATCACGTCAGTGCAAAGGTCCCAGTTAAGAGGCACGTGAGCGTGATGCCGGCACGCTTCTCGTTACTCTTCTTCTCCTCTGTTTTATTCATCAACTAGGGCGACTGCAAGGTTCCCTACAGCTATTTATAAAGCTCACGCAACCCCCAGCTCATACGCAGAATTCCCACTCACACACTCGCACTGCATCCCAAATACACAACTGAGTAAGCCTGTTATGATCTCACTCTGTCTCTCTCTCTCTCTCTCTCTTTCTGTTTCTCTCTCACACACACACACACACACACACACACACTTTTTATTAATATCTAATGAAAATAAATGATCATAGGACTATAGATATTAATGTAGAAGATATACAGCTGGAGAAAACGAGGAGGCGTTCATTCTGAAGTCTGTCTTTTGTGGCCCCTTGGGTTCAGAGAGCCCTTGAAATTAATCTTCTGGCCATAATTCCCTCTAATTATGGCTGGAATCTGAAGAGTAAATATAATAAACTGGACAGGAGTGTAAGGTTGCGGCGTCATCCAATGTTTCTAAATTTATTTTGCTAACGAAGACAAACGATGATAGCAATGAAGTAGTAATCACCATCACAGTGGCTTCAGTAGGGCTCGAAACGGTACGTATAGGCTACTGTGCATTTCTCCTTCTCCTCTGAGTGGTACAGGCTGAAGCTGTGGCACCAAACCAGACTGACTCAGGTCCAGCTTTCTTGAGCGTGAATGATGCTTACATCAGTTTCCATCACTCCTGCTTGAACTATTAGGCCCCAGTGTTTGGCTAGCAGACAGACCATTAGGCAGGAGCGGGGAGGGAGCCAGAGGAGAACGCTGGATTCTTCTCAAGCACGATGCCCAGCTGGGGCAACAGAGATGCAAACGCTAATGAAACTGTGGAACCAACAGCCCGAGTCTGACTCCTCAGCCCGAGCCTGACGCTGCTCCCTGATGAACGAGCTCAGTTTAATTTGTTTTTAATTAGCATTCTCTGTCGTCCATGTTTATCTGTTTCCTGCACGGCGACCTGGACTGTGCAGATGCTCACGAGCACATGTCCATACACACCCCCTTGGCTTCTCTGTGTATATATGGAATGCATGCATTTTGCTCACAGATAAGCATGTTAAACACACACAACCGCATACATATTTAATATGTGCATGAGTTGTTCGTGTGCATATTGTGAACATGGCCAACATGCAACATTAATCTTGAGGTCCCTGTTCATTATTGGCCAAAACGCTGCACTGTTGTAAAAACCCAAGGGGATTTCACATACACAAACATGTACAGGCTGGCGAATGCTCTACTTTAACTTCTACTATTATTTCGCTTTAATTTATTAAATACATTTTTCATTTTTTACCATCACGTATACAGTACACTAGTGTTAGTGTTTTCAATATTGCATAATCAGTTTAGTTGCGCATAAGTGTATAAAACTAATTCTAATATGTGTGCCTTGTGCAACTTCACACATTTCAAACAGGACCTCAAGAAACCATAAATAAAATCTGAGGAATGTTATATTTCTCCAGGAAAGTGAACTGAGCTAAGTTCTAAGTAGAAGTATGGCATGAATTTGCCGTTTCAGAGCTCTTTTACAATTTGGGCATCGTCAAAGTCACTCAGATCCTTGCTCATTTCCCTGCTTCCAGTTATTTGTTTCCCATTATTTATTTATATGCATTTATTTTTGAAATATTGACAAACCAACTGACAAATAGGTTATATTAAGTAAACCCGTATTGTATGGGTTGTTATTGTATATAACAAAATATTAATGTGGGGCATTCCATAATTTAAATGTTAGTATAGGTAAAAGATAAAAGCCACAGTTATAAATTTAAAGGTAAAACTTTGCTGAAGTGTACTGTTCATAAGGCTGCAAGAGACATTCATGACAACTGAAATAAATCTCATGACATAAATGTTTACATGAGGACATTTCAATAGACAAGATTTTATCAGCTTTGATGGTGAAGTGACATAACACCTCTGTCAGAAGTTTGGTTGTGTCATGACACTTGGAATGACATAGAGTTTATGACAACTGACTTCATAGCTCAGTTTATTTTAGGCATGTCATATAAAGCTTGCCAAGTTCTGTCACACTGAAATTGAACACAAGAGAGCACTTCAAACTGATGGCCTGTGTTTTCCCCTGTACTTGAGTGTCTGTTGTATAACAGCAATATAATGTTTTAACTCTGACAGCCATGACACTGCAATGAATTTTATGTATGTATTCTGAGGCGAGGTTCATTTCATTTATAAAGTCTGTCTACATTTGTAAGCTGGCTGCCTCTGTGACGTTAAAGAAAAGGTTCTGGATGTTCCAACATGATTTGCGTGAGCTTTGGAATTGACACTGACACCGCTTTGTTGTAAATAGAGCTGAATCTGTAATTACTACAGCTAGTTTGACCGGCTAATGTCTGTAGGGCTTCCTGTTAGTCATCTGAGAGCAATGAAGGCACATAATGTCCTCAACAAAAATAAATATATCATAAATACAAACTAGCTGTAATTGGTTAAAGAGGTTTTCATATTGGCTTGGTTTTCATATTCATATTGGCTTCCTGTTTCACTGTTGTTATTCATATTATTAACTATTAATATTATTAGCTGTTAACCTGTTAACAGCTCTGAATAAAGGAGGCACATCACGTCCTCAATAAAAAACTTAAAAACAAAATCTAGCTGTTATGTAATTGTTTAATGTGGGTTTCGTATCTTGGCTTACTGTTGCTATTAGTATTATTAGCATTGTCCTTACAATTTTGTAGTAATTTTGTTGGTCAGGTAGCCTGCAAAGTGTCATGATACATGATGTCCTGGCAAATTGATATCAGAGTTGACAAAAGTGACCTTAATGAGAGATGACAACTATTGAAACTAGTGGGGTGGTGGTGGCCATGAGGTCATGGGTGCCCTGAAAAATAAGCAAGAGAACACTGTAAGTGGAATACTAAATTAGAAATAACCTCATGTAAAAGTAAAAATGAGAGTTGTGATGTATTTTGCACCTCTAATCACACAAACACATACACACACACAAACACGCAGTACTGAACACACACACACAGGTATACTCAGTTCAGGCATTCAGATGTTCCCTCTCCAGCTTCTGGTTCCTCTGTGTGATGAGATAGCGTGAAAGGGGAGAAATTTTAGTAACATGTCTAAGGTTGGTCTTCAAAGAGGTTACCGTGGCATTTCAGTTTCCAAGGTTCACGCTTGAAATGCAAGCTCTCATACTCATAAACTGTTCACACTCTGTGGGAAAAACGTACAGACCCAGTCCACTAGGCCTCAACATGTTCAATCCAGTCGGCAAACAATAGCAAAAAATTAAAAAAGAAAAAAAAGGGGAAAAAAGCTTCCTCAAGGCAACACGCCCAAGCATGTCCATGTTGTTCTTATTTGATGCCATTTCCCAGTGCACTACATGGTTTAATATTTCATGAAATTCCCTCCTGGTGACAGCAGCTCTCGATTATATCTGTCAACAGTCTAGAATTAGAGGCGGAATGTGTTCTGGTGGGAGAGCGGGGCTAAACCTGGCATGCTTACCCCGCCTGAACAAGCATTTTTATTTGCTTCCTTGCAATTTACTCACTCTTCAGGATCTGTAATTGTTTCAGGAACACACCAGTGAGCAGTATTAGATTAATGCTCACGTTTGATTCGTGGTGCATGACAAATACTGGGACTGCTACACTGATGGGGTGCGAGGAGTTGGCCTACTTAAAGCTACAGGAGCCATAATGTTTTGTAGCTCCTGAGCATCTTAATGGCAAAAGCAACTTTCTCACAGTTTGCTCTCACACATAATAACACTATTTGTTAGGATGAGTTTTTAGAAAATATATCCCTTGTAAAATTTCATACATGTCCTGAAAATAGATAAAGAGAAGAAAATTGAACAAACAAGACAAAATATTAGACCCATACATTTATTTATAGAGGAAAATTATCCGATATTACAGATCTGTAAGTGGAAAATGTATGTGAACTTCTAGGATTAGCAGTTAATTTGAAGCGGAAATTTCAGTCAGGTGTTTTCAATCAAAGAGATGACAGTCAAGTGCAAGTGCCCCGTTTTATTTAAACAACTGGGATCTATCAAAGTCTGATCCTCACATGTCTGCTGATGTGTATCATGATAAAGGAGATTTCTGAGGAAAGAGTTGTTGATGCTCATCAGGGTGGAAAATGTTTCAAAACTGTCTCTGAAGTGTTTGGACTCCACTAATCCACAGTCAGACATGAAGGAAATTCAAGACTGTTGTTACCCTCCACAAGAGTGTTCAACCAACAAAGAAGTCAAACAGCAAAGTGTATAATAGTTCACAAAGTCACAAAAAGAGCCCTGGAGGAACCTAGGGTAATTTCTCACTTTGACAAGCCAGTAGACTACAGGAAAATGTTTTGTGGACAAATGGGATGAAAATAGAACTTTTTAGTTTAAATGAGAACTGGTATGATTGGAGAAAGAAAGACACTGCACAACAGCATTAGAATCAGAATAGTAATCAATCTCTGAAACATAGCTGTGATAGTGGTATCATGGTTTGGGCCTGTTTTGCTACATCTGGGCCTGGATGGTTTGCCATTATTGTGAAAAAAATAATTCTGAATTATACCAGCAGATTCTAAAGGAAAACGTTTGGACATCTGTCCAAGAGAAAATGGGACATGCAGCAAGACCGTGACCGTAAGCACACAGGTCGCTCCGTCAAAGAATGATTTATCTACTCTTAGTAGTGAATAGCTGAGCGTGTTTCAGGTCATATTTATGCAGAAATATAGAACGTTCTAAAGGGTCAACTTTTAAGCCACACTATGCCGATGTGGAAATGGTTATCATGGGTGAACTTGTGGTGGTCTTTAACTTAACATTACTCCTAAAAGGTACTGGAAAATGGACTGATCACATAGGACAGGGGTTCCCAAACTGTGCTATGTGTACCCCAGGGTATGATAAGTGCAATATAGCGTTCAGCACACGCTGTTCTCTAATAGTTTGTTGTTTTGCTCTTTGTTTATTACAATTAGTTTGAAAGCCTGCCTCCAAAAAGAAGGCGTTAGCTGTCCTAACAATTTGTCATACCTATTGAGCACTCCTACCACACTGTCATGCTCTTACTGCATCAGGAGAAACTAATGACAGCAGAGTTCATTCATTAGGCTGGGGAGCGCTTTTATCAACTGCTGGGATGTTCTGTGCCTGAAAAAGTGAGTTCCTTTTACTAAATGTCATGTGAACATACGTACTTCTTGTTACATATGTGTCCCTGCCGTTCTTGCTGCCATTTTTGGTTACAAATGAAGGATGTTACTTCCTCCTCCTCATCCCTGTCGTCTTATAATCACTCCAGAGTGAATATAGGCCTTAGATGCATCCCTAACGTTATTAATGTGTTCTATATAATAATACACTGTACATCAGGTATGTTTGGTATGAAAGCGGGTTAGTTTTAAAAGACTAAATGTCTTTTACATGTCTGATGATGTAACTACTGGTGATGTATTTATTGTTATAGCTGCAGTATAGAGGTTAAAGCTGGATTGTGAATATAAAAGGTAACAAAATAAAAAACACTTTTAGTCCATTAAAGGCGCTTTCAGTAGCCCGTGAGGACCTGGACCGAACCAAGACAACAAGACTTTACAAGACTTTTACAAAAGATTAGTCCATTTAAAGTCCTGTTTACCTTGTTGTCAGCATAGTCTGACTTGAAATTATTTGAATTGCACCGGGTTTATCCACATTTGGTAGAGGTGTCTAGCTTTATCCACCAAGGGCAGGTGTGGCTGTAGGTTTTTATTCCAACAAAGCCAAAGGGCTGAGACCCGTTGATTTAACAAGTATAATCAGGTGTGAATCTGCTTGTTTGGAATGAATCCCTGCAGCAAACCCAGCCCCATGGCAGATTAAAATAGGCACCCCTGATATTTGAGTTTCCAGCCCAGTATTAAAAATATATGTATTTGTTTTTTGCCTTCTGTTTTAAGATCTAATGAGGACCTAACCTGAGGACTGTCCAAAAGTGCAGCGATCTCCTCTTTTATCACCCGGGGTTATTTTGCTCTCATAAAGACATGTGGTGCCTTTTTAAGTTCCATAAATGTCTCAGAATTTTACAAAAAGCACAAAAAGACTGATTGAATAGTCCAAGTGTTTCTAGAATACATTTGGCAGGACTGGAATATATGGCTACACTGGGTTTGTACTTCCACAAAATTCTATGGAAATTTTCACACATGCCATAAACACTGAAGAGGGTGTGAAGCAAAAGTGTGAGTTTGCTTGTTATCATTAATTTAGCCACAAAATGGTAATTAAGCTAATAGTAGAGACAGAATGTGTCTTTAGCCACTCTGCCTAATATCCTTTGTCCAAGGCCTGATGTCCAGTTGTACAGAACTCAAAGCTATCTTGTCTGATTTCTGAAAGCTCACACCGATGTTCCAAAATGTCCACTATAATACAGGCGTTTGTCTGTGCAGGCATAATATCAGCCCACCCATTGGCCCCATCAAGCCTCCTCTCCCAAATTTGTTCAACCTGTGCAGCTCAACAGTCAGGTTTCTGTTCTACATTTATGTGGTATAAATGTGGTATATCCCATCTCCCCACATGTTTAGAATTTTAATTATGTTCATGTGTGAGAATGTGTGTCTTGTTTTGAACAGAATATTTAGCCTGCTATTTTTGTTCTCCAGTTTTGTCTTATTAAGAAAAAAATAATTCATATTTACACTTATGATTAACTTATTAGAGATTAGCTACGTTGTTCTCAGTTCATTTAATCACCTAATGTCGTATTCTATTTTTTTAAAGGTGAATCTCTTAAGGCAATACACTACAGGCAGAAGTGATATTTTTTAGACTTCTGAATGAACTGCATCTATTTGTCCTGTAAAATCCTTTCTCTGGAGTGGTTTTACAGTAAAATACATATTTTAAGTCTATCACCACTCAAAGACTATACTTTATTTTTTATATTTAATATCCAAACTCTTTTTTTGCATATTTAAATGTTGTTTTATTTCCAGTGTAAAAAAATTGTAAGAATATTAATAATCACCTGGTACACTTTGTTGTGATATATTCTCATAAGGATGCTCAGGCTTTATCTGATATTACGCATAATGTCAGTTTATGCTGTTTCAGGTTAGATTTGTTCCAGTATTGGCTCAGAATCATTCTTTTTATCCCAATATCTAGCATTCTCATCTGATATCTGCACGATACCAAGACGTAGTATCAGAATTGTGCCATCTCTACATGCCTCCATTAGGCTTTGGAAAGCAAGATCCAGTGAACAGCAGTTAGTCTCTGTTCTCTGTATTTGACTGTAAAGTGGAGTCAGTATATTAACCTAAATCAGACTGTCTTACTCAGGCCTGCAGTGTCTAATATAAGTTAGTAATAGTTTCACTGTAAGCTATCCCGAGAGTTTAATGTGCCACTTAGGTTCGCTATCTCTTCATGCAATATTTATGATTCTTTCATACCCTTTAAAAGATTTAACAGGACTAAATATTGCATACAGCACGAAAGATATTCACATAATCACCAGCTAAATGTGCGTTACTGTATTCAACACAAACTCTCAGTGCACCCTATAAACAAATGCATCTTCTCAAATGTGCAAACTGCACAACTTTCACCACTGTGGTTTGCCCTCAAGGCGCTCTAGAATAAAATGCATTTTTCTAAACATGTTCTCCTTAATAGCATGTTCTCCTTTTGCCGACAGGGTTATGTTTGAGCCTTAAATTGGAAAAAACAAGCACATAAAAGAACGATCATCGCATTCACGATATATAACCTTATGGCAGTGTAAAGAATGCATTGGAGATGCCTTTTCTACTGTTGGGATTCGAAATCCTAGTAGAGTTTTGGGGTCGGTAAAAGAGGTCTTTTTTTGAGCTGTCCAGATTAGAGCCGAACCCTAAGGACCACATATGGCCCAGTGTTCTGAAACAAATTTACTGACCCGTTACTCCAGTCGACAGAAGGGATTATGGGATGTCTGATTTAGATCAGTTCGTGTACCCGCCTGACTGCCTTCACACACAGCCACTAAGGGAAGATCAATATCTTTGTCCAAAGTTTTAGGGTTAAAAAAAGTGTTGTTAAAATAGCTATTTTCTAAAATTTTTACCCTTAGCTTCATGGTCATTAGAGTCTCTTACAGGGCATTAGTAAATTTTGCCTAAAGATGATTGTGATAATTAGAGCTAGAGATAATTAGGGCTTGAGTTCTGGCCATAAATGTCAAAACTCAATGATGCTATTTTGTACTAGTCTCCCTATAGAATATCTAATAATATTTTAGTGCTAATGCTGGTGCATTTGACCATTCTGAGGTAAACACGGACATTTGAGGCTGTCAGATCTTTACATATACTGTATTTACATATGTTTACCTTGTTTATTACAGTTTCACTGTGACTCTTTCACCGAAGAGCTCTGGAATAGAGCAGCAGCCTGGTTGTACTGACAGTCAGTGATGTATCTAGGACTTCCAGAAGGCCTGGAATGTGTTTTCACTAAATTGTTCCCAGCTGTTGTAAATCAAAACGCGATTGCTTGATTCCACTGTCAGTTCCTAATTATGCTGGTGGTTAAACTGAGGTGTGAGGCCTTCTGTCCGTCTTCTGAAGACCTAGCCAAGTCTGTTTAATTTATAATGCAGGCACAACATGGATGTATCTACCGAGAGACCATGTAGGACAAAAAATCCACCATTATTCGTTGGCTAGGTCTGGATTTTAAACCTTTAGTTTCCGACCAAACCTTGTCAATGAAATAAGAACACTACTATATTCAATTTATTTATACAGCGCTTTATTACAACAAATGTGTATTACAGCCAATATTTAGAGATTAATAACAACAAGCATAATGGTTCTATTAAATGCATTATTATTCAGTTTACCAGAAATGAGTCTTTTTCTTGGAAAGCCAAATTAATGAAAGATAAATAATGTATTGTGAAGTACTAACCATTCCCTTTCACTATTAACCAATATATAAAAATAGTACAAGTCTTTGAATTGCTGAAACATTTTTTTCTGAGGGGAAGTTACACGGCAGAAGGAGAGCATAGCCACCAGCATGACTCCTTAGTATGCAAACACGGGGCTTATCTAACTTCTTTACATTGTCTTAATTTAATCAAGCCATTCTGGGGCTGTAATCTCATTATCTGAGGCTGCAGCCCAGGACTGAGAGCGATGATGATCTAGGCTGTTAGGATTAGCTCGCCGTTATCCAGTGTACAGGCCCGTTATCGCTGATCACCCGCGCAGGTGTCGATTGGTCTCTCTGATGAGATGTGTGCCACTCTCCAGAGCCTTCTGCCACTCACATGCCCACAGATGGCTGTCTGATGGAGTTAATGTACTGTGGTGACCTGACATAGTAACGATGTCAGGCCAAATGATAGTAAAGACATAGTAACAAATGTGGCCTTTGTGGTTTAAATCGTTATGGCTAATAGCCAGCCATTGTGGCTCCATAGCCATCTGTTCATCCAAGATAAGATATTTTATAATTATTTTATAATTTCATACAGCAGTATGTTATTGGAGGTTTTTGTCTATAACTAGCTTTTTGTGGTTTGCAGTGATCTGAATGTATTCTGCTTCCATATGCATTCTACTCTGTATTGATCCGAAGGGAGACAATCTGTAAACCTGACTAATTTAGCTCAAAGCGTGGCAAGAAGCCACAGCATCATTGAGTCTCTCTGAAAGGGTCAATTATTGATTTCCAAAACAAAGAGGAAGTTCTTTATCTTAGTTTCTACACTTGGGGCCTCACAGTATAGTCTGTTGCGGCATATGGCACTGTTTAAAAGGTGCACTGAATTTACATGATTAAAAAGAGGCCTGCCCTCATTGTGGGTGTGTATCATGTTCTTAAATTTCATGTGAAGATATCAATACTAAAATTACTAAATTATTTGCTCCAGTGTGTTGATCGTGCTGCTCAGTGCTTGTGTGTATTGAATCAAGGGATTCATTCTAAATGATGCATTAGATTTTTCACTCTTTTCAGAAATAGCACTATTCAATAAAGTATAATAGTTCGATTGCACAATAAAGTCCCATTAATATTGAGGGCTATAATAATACAATTGTTCAACAGAATCACTTCCTCGAGTAAAGAAGCAAATTTTCATGTGAAAATTACAAAAAGTTTAAATTATTTACTCCAGTTATTCAATCCTGTAACAAACATATTCAAGTGTTTGAGTAGACTGAGCATGACATTCCACTTTTAAACTTCACTTAAGTGACCGGCTTCAATTAAAAACAGCCCTTTTTAAGGGAAAAATATTGTATTTTAAATATTGTAAATAAGTATCAATATCATAGTTTTAATATCAGTATAATATCCGTATTTCCCTAAAATGGTCATGTACTTATACCCCCAAAGGACATATGTGACGATGGGTGTGGCTGAAATGGAAACATGTGCTTTCTCAAGATTTCTCAAAAGATTATTATTATTGTTACATTAGATTTAGATCTGCATCTCGACATTTGTGATAAATCAACTGCTGGAAGGTGTCTGATACTAAAATTTTATAATTTCCAAAATATGTTCTATAAGTCTACAGTAACAAAAGTAAAAAAAAACATAAATGGAAAGGAAAGTACTGTAGAGTACTACACTGTTATGTCCCCCCTCTGAATATATTAAGGTGAAAATAATGTGCAATCAAACAAATCCACAGTTCTCTCTCTCTCTTTCTCTCTGCCTTGCTCCCCACTGCTGGGTATAGAGCTGAAGAGCTTCTGTGTTATCAGCCTTCGAGACACAGACTGGCTAATGAGAGCAGAAACATTCGTTTTGGCCCAAAGAGGTCCCCTCTGCTCTCTCGCTTTCTCCATTTCTTTCTTCCCCTCCTCATCCCTCCTCCCAAAAGCACAGAGCTGATTACACAACAGGAGTCTCTGCTTATAACTTGTCTGTTCTGTTCATGTTGGTCTCCTGCCTCATTTGTCACTTTATTTTTGTTAAATAAGTTTCTACACAGTCTTTTTCTGGCTGTCCAACTTCACTTGATTCCACATACTAGGCCAAAGTGCCCTCTTTGTGACCTCTTTGTGTATTGTTTATGCACTGTGTATGTTTCAATGCCTTTTAGGATTAGGACACTGTAGGGAAATGACCACAATACATGCTTTTTCTGCTGGTTACCCAGTCTCTCTACCCTTTTTTCAAAATAAACCATTTGGGGTGAGGCAATTTCAGGCCCTGCTGTGTTTTTGTGACAATTTCAATACAACTCTGCCTGTCCCAAACTGCCACACTGAATTTACTGGCACTGAATGCTGTTTTGAAATTGGCCAAATGTGTTTCATGGAGGAGCATACTGTAAATGTGGCCATTTTACAGCTCAACTGGTAATATGTTGTCTTTGCTGGGCTGCAGAGCACTGGTGCATGTTATAGTGAATAAGAAAGGTCAATGCAGCATAAAATTACATTTAATTTTCAGGGCTAGTAAGTTATCGCTATTAGCATCATGGGAATCTGCGTGCGTGCATTAAATCATCAAAGATGAATTAGAGATGGCTATAGTGGTTCATATCTACTTTGTCCAGACATTTGTAGATGCTTCTAATAAGTGAACTTAGCTACTTTAAGGTGCATGCATGGTTTGTGCTTACATATACACAGCTGGGATTGAACAAGTAATATTGGTATATGCATGAATTGTGTGTGTATCAAATCTACTGGTGCACCACTCTTTGTACTAGTCTATTTTGTGTCATAAATGTAACAAATTTCAGATAATCCAAATTTCTGCTGGCGCCTCTGCTTGTTAACCCGATGACCACAAAGTTGCAGGTTCAAACCGCCCCCATTGTGTCCTTGAGCAAGACACTTAACCCTCATTTGCACCAGGGGGACTGTCCCTGTAACCAATCAATGCCACAGCTGTTTAGGCTATGACTTGTATGCACTGTCAGTGATGTATCTAGAATTTCCAAAAGGTATGATTGACATATTTTCTCACAAAATTGTTTCTACTCCTTGGAAATAAAAACATGATTGGTTAATTTGACTGACGTTTACTAATCATTTTTGTGGCTAAACTGATAGTCCAGCTCCTAAAGGCCTAATCAATGGAAGCCACTAGCTTGTGTCTAGATACCCTGATCCAGACAGTTTTCCTTTGAGGCTTTCAAGAATTTAACCCTTTTTTCACCAAAACTTTACAGTGAAATACAATGAAGTACTAAAATACGTCCAGTAAATTTACATTTCTGACTTAGAAGGCCCGGAAGACAGGAGTACACATAAATGATCTGAACCAGGCCTTATAGCCTCTTATTGTAGCTTTAACTTTAAACTTTCCTAGGTGAACATTTAACAATCTAAAGCTAGCTGAGGCCACAGTAGTGGTGAGAAATGCCACATCTTTGGCAGGCTGAGCCATCCAAAACCACGTCTTTTCCTAATGCACTGGATTCAGGCTTAATGAGCAACAAAAAGAGATGCATCCCCACTTACTTAGTCTCAGACTTGGTCACGTTTTTACTTTGGATTGGAATGACTCGCTGCAATACTTCAAACAGCTGCTGGTGTCTTGCAAGATCGAATTAGCCAGAAGGACTGGTTTCGTCACGGCTGAGCACTCGACGTGAGCCAAAATGTTCTCTTCTTCTGGCGCTTCATGCTGTGTAATTAAATCCTCACTTCTGTGATTTGGACAGTTATTTATTTCACGGCATTCCGAAGTGTAACCCGAAAGGTTGTAAAACAAACAAAAAAATGCATGAGTAAACTACATTTTCTAAATATTGCCTTTCATCTCGTACGCTTGTGTCATGCTTCATAACAAGGTCTGTAAGCCAATCGTATATGCCCCACATATTTGCACACCTGCACCATTCATCATGGATATTTGCCCTGTATTTTCGAACCTTGGGGAGAAGAGCTCCACAATGCAAGCTTAAGCTCCAATTCCATACCAAATACAAGCAGTTTACCCACAGCTGATTCTAATGTAGCCTAGTGCACTCTGAGATTGGCTGTGTTGGCTGGAAGCATTATAAAGGAATTTGTGGAAAATTAGTAAATAATGTGTCGTGACAGGGGAGAATGGACACGTAACACAGTGCAACTGCAGAGCAGGAGAAGAGTGCAGATAGGGGTCTCTTCGGTTTTTATACCATTTACATGTTATTTTCTGGATGTGCATGCATGCCGTGTGTGTGTGTGTGTGTCTGCACATATATGTGTGTATGGGCATTTGCACAGTTTCTGTCATCCCTACCCAATACTCCCATGGCAATATGCCTTCAAATCCCCATAGTAATGTTCCATCATCTAGTCCTTGTACTTTAATCTCTGTTGTGTACAATAACGGTTTAGAAAACAACTCCTAACCCCTTTTTTAATTTCCAGTAAATAAATTAGTAGTAACATATAGTATTTGTACCCCAGCATTTTGTGTTTATTGCATAGTGTATTTTGTATGTATTTATGTATGTATGTATGCATATATGTGTTTTTTTCTGAGTATTTCCAGAGTTTTTGAATTTTATATTTTATATTGTTATCATCTCTGTGTGTCTGTGCCATCCTAACATAAGCAATTTTCTCCAGGATCAATAAAGTTTTCTGATTCTGATTCTGATACTGCTGCAGAATGGGGACTCCTGATTAATACCCTTGATTTCAGAAGAAATTTTGAACACGTAGTGTTTATACACAAGCCTTTGTTTATGGGTGTGTGCTGGGTAGAGCATCAGCATAAGGCTTAACCTCCATTCTACAAACAAGCTCTATTTGTGCGTGTCTGAAATTGCCCATGATGACCAGTTACTCCCCTGAGTTCCATATATTAAATGAGTCAGGGTCAATAGCCCCCTGCTGCCACTGGGGCTCAAAACAAACCTTATTAGTGCAAACACGTACACAGATTAGACCTTGCTTGGGTGTCTTCACTTCACCAGCGCCGTTCCTCCTCTTCGAGGTGTTGCTTCCTTTGCCCTCCTTTTTGCTGAGAGTAAAAAGTGGGTCACAATCCGAGTCCTGCTTCCATATATGGACCTTGTCAGGAGCTCGTAAAACTGAAAATAGTAAGTAATTGCTTTGTTGTTTGCACACAGATCTGAAGCTGACATTTCCAGAGCTATCAGTTTTAATGGACAGGGGAAAAGAGATGTTCTTTATTAGCTGGATGGATTGATAAATGTCACTAATAAGCCCAGAACCAAATTAATGCCGATGTTGGTTGTAACTCGTTCTTCCTCTCACACACCCACACACACACACCTCTTCCTTATAACTATGTGTCTGTGTGTGATTCCTGCTGCTGAAAGATACACCTCGCAGTTTCCTCCTCCCCCACTTCTGCTATGTCTTCATCAACACGTCCTCGAAGGTCTTTTCCCCCACAGAAAAGGAGCTTGTTCTGTAGCTCGATAGTTCTGTCAAGTTCACCTTTTCATGAGAGAGATCAACCCACATTCTACCGTCCTCCTCTCTCTCTACACAGCCGGCCTCAGGAGAGCTTTGTTGAATGCTGATGGCCTTGCTGTTTGTTGTTTGTGTAGGGCAAAAAGAAGAGAGAAAGAGAAGGAGGGAGAGAGAGAGAGAAAGAGAGAGAGAGAGAGAGAGAGAGAGACTCACATTGTGAAGGAATTAAGTGGTTCTGGGCTATGACTTGTTTTTTGCCCTTCATCTACTTGATCAGCTTCCTTCAGAATGTGTTTAATGGGCAAGGCTTTGATCTTTTCCATTTGCTTCCAGCTAGGGCTGCATGGCATGGACATAAAATGTGATGTTCAATAAACCTGCTGGATATCATGATGAAGTGGAGCAAAATATGATTAACAGTGCCTCCCTGTCTGGTTGTACAAGCTCCCCAGATGGCCACACTGGCCCAAACCTGGGCACTGAATGGAATGATGGCCCAAACCTGGGCACTGAATGGAATGATGGCCCAAACCTGTGCACTGAATGGAATGATGGCTCAAGCCTGGTTACTGTAATGAAGTGGTTCCCAAACTTTCTCTGCAGGGCCCCCCTTTTCTAGACAGGAACATTAATGAGCCCCCCCCCCATTCAGACTACACAGGTTCAGATTCAAACTTTATTGAAATACAGCTCACTTTTCTAATTGAGCGAATCAAATGCAATAACAAACACTGCAATTTCACCACTGTGGGAGAAATAAAGAGCAAACTGAAGTTATAAACAAGAATAAACAACTGTCTCCACAAAAATGGCTGTGAAAATTAACCAGTTCCCAGTCAGAAAAAAAACTTGGTTGGTGCGCCCCTCTGCAATACCTCTGCGCCCCCCAGTTTGGGAACCACTGCTGTATGGAATGATGACCCAGATGCAGTTACTAAAACTAGAACTAGTGGTTAAACTAGAGGATGTTGAAAGGTGGCTGAGATGCATCTCCACCTGTCAAAGACAGTGCTTATCATTACACAGAGCACAGAAAAAAAGCTATTATTCTTATTGTTGTATGTAAAGGAACTGGTTAGGCATATCAGGTATCGCCTTTCGTATTCAGAAAGAGTGCATAAATAAGATAAATGACCAGCAACGGCTCTGATCTGCCTCTAAAAAGTACTTGAAGCATTTTTCAGAGAGCTTTCCAAGCTTCTCCTAGAGAGTCAACATCACCAACCACAGCCAAAAAATGTAACCGTATAGTATCTTATTGTCAGCATCTTGACATCTACTAGTTGTATGGACCTCTAGTTTTGCTGCAGAGGCAATTAAAACCTTGTAGTTAAAGAGCAAACCGAGGCTGTGAGCATCTGTGTCCATTAAAGTGGTGCTTATATGTGCTTAAAAACTCTTGTTTGGAAAGTCAGCACCTTTCCTTGTTTGTGGACCCTATAAGAAAGAAACTAGATTTCTGTGGTGACCTCTGAAAATTTAAGTGTGAATAAAACATTCGACCTTTTTCTGCCGAATTTCATGTGGTTGGAGTTCATTTCTCCACATGGTTTCATAGATCAGACATTTTTTAGTTCATAAGAATTACATTTAAAAACTTGGAGACATCCAGCAGCTAATTTTCCCAACTATGAAGTTACCCAACTATGAAGATGCGGTATTTACAATAACAAAATAATTATCCAGACTACTCTCAGTACCACACTCCTCTCATGTTCTGCTGCTCAATCCACAAATGTTCTTTTTTTAGTTTGTTTTTAATTCATGTTAAATTTGAAGTATCTGAAGTATTATTTGCAAATTTAAAGTGAGTGACCTCAACAAGACATAGAAGTAAGTAGATTTAAAATCGCCTGGGACAACTACTTAAAAATCTACTTAAAATATGTTAGTGTTAAGCGTTAGCCAGTATGCAAGCAAGACTTGGAGTATGTGGTACAACAAATGTGCACCAGTTTTCTATGCGCATGCGCGACCAGGGGACCGCACGGGGGTTGGGGGTGTTGTAATTGTTCCAGTGCCCATGGCAACGTAAAAAATGGTGTGTACCAATTCATTAATGTAGGTACTCATTAGAGTACTACAGCAAAAAAATTATGTCAACCCCTGGTTATTATAGTACTTGGTTATTTGATCATTTTCACCGAACCTTGAATATTTGTTTGTGTTAGTTTGATTTGCACAGCGTTGCATCACTAGATCATCTGGGGTAGAGACCCTCTCCCAGGGGAAGATGGCAATCACTGGTCTAAAACATGTAATTGACTGAATGTGAGTAAACAGGAGCTGAAACCCTGTAAACAGGCTGTGTGGATATATATCGCCATATAATAAACTGACTGTCCTGCTGTTTATGTTCTGTCACATGCCCATTCTGTAAATGTGTCTAATAGGAAAAAAACAAAGGTTTTATGAGGCGAGTAACAGCAGGGGATGTTGCGTCAGGAGTGATTTAGAGGACTGCACTAATGTCTCTGGGAAGTAATTTTTTTACACTGAGTCTGTATGACCTAAAAAACATGTTGAGAAATGTATAAAATGAACTAGCACTCACCTGTAAAGTGTTTATTTACATGTAAAAGGAATGTAAAAGGAAAATAAGCTAATCTTTTCTAAAGATGATTCTTCATGTCGAGGAATTACTTCAGCTAGTTGTGTAGTTGTGCGCAAAAGTTTGAGCACACTGAGTCAAATGGCATGTTTTGTTGATATTCACGGTTCAAATACAGTACAAAGACCAGCCATAATGTTAAAGCCACTGACTGGTGAAGTGAATAACACCATCCCATTACAATGACACCTGTTGATGGGTGGGATATATAAGGCAACAAGCGAACAGTCAGTTCTTGAAGTCAGTTCAGGAAGAATGAGCAAAGGCTTCAGACTGTAATGGCTCAATGATTGGCTCAGAGCATCTTCAAAATAATGGCTTTTGTAAGATGTTCCCAGTATGCAGTGGGGAATGAAGGCTAGACCATCTGGCCCCAAAGAAAAGATACTGTAACACAAACTGCTGAAAAAGATAAAAGTATGTTTTCTTTTCATAATATGTCTAATTTCAGCAAATAAACAGTATAGTGTGTTAAAATGTGTTACCTCTAAAGGATGTGTACTTATTTTCACTCAGAAAAACAACAAACCAGTCACATGACCAGGGTGTCCAGACTTACTCATGTTAAACGAGCATTAATGACAGCAGTTTGTGATGATTAATACCAGATAAATTCATTCAAAAAATTCTGGTGTATTGTGGGATGTCATCAGATTTCCATTCTACACTGGAAGGCTCTAGAAAATGGCTGAATCCATGCAATTTACACACATTCAGAATACACCCTTCTACCCTACTACTCAATAGCTGTTAGTTTTGGTGGGTCAGGTCTATTACTTGCTTCCTGCAGCAAATCAGCACAATTTTTCCAGTCAAACTTGAGAAGCTTGCAGAGGGACTGGTGAACCGTGTGTGTGTGTATGTTTGTGTGTGTGTGTGTGTGTGTGTGCATGTATGTATGGTTTAGAAGCAGACTCTTGTCCCATTGTAAGCTCTACCCATGCAAATATATAACAGGCCATTTAAAGGTTAATGGTGTTTTAATAGCAACGTCACATGACTGAATTCACAGTAATGAGAGAGGAAGCCATACCTAACAGACAGGACAATTCATGTAATCAAGCAATAAAGTGCTGTCCCATTACACACCTGTGCAATTGATGTGATGGAAGTTTGCTAAATACGACACAGAAGGCAGATAATAGTTACTGATAGTAGTTGCATGGGTATGTTAGCTTAAATTCTAGATTCTGATTATGGTACATTACACTGACAGCAAAACCAGTGTGTGATATTATGATGGATACGCCATTACTGCCATTGCTATTGACTGTTTTGACCGTGTTCCCTTAATACCGTTAATACCCTTAATCTTCTGCCTCAGTGGTAATGTGTCACTCACACACAAACACACAGATCTACACACTGCACCCCCCCCCCCAAACTCATAAGAGGTCACAATCCATTTTTTGGTCACTAAATCAATCTCTACCTATCACTAAAGTAGTTCAAGGGTCCACTGGGAAACATTTCTCATTAAGTGGGGACCTTGAGTTCGTCAATAAGGCCCTTGTTTACTATGGCTATTCTCAAACCCCACCTTTGTAGACTTTTCTTAGTGCTCCAGACCAATATAAAAAATGTGGAAATGATCTTGACATCAATTTTAGCCAGTAATAGATTAAAAGGTCATTAGATTGGTTAAACAGTGCTTTAATAATTGATAAGGCTGTCAGCTGTCAACAGCATTCTATTCCAATAGGTAACAGAAAGTTAGTTTTTAATACCTTCAGTATCATAGCACAGTGTTTTTATTAGCATTTGTTAATTAGCTCTTATTGCTTTTATCTAGTTATCAGAGAAGCTTTTTGTGTTTAAACTAGAGCTATAATTGATAATATTATGTTAATTTGATTATTAAAATATTCAGAAACAAAAAACAAGTTGAATGTATTAATTGTACCTCTATAGATCATTTTTTGTCAGTCAGAGGTGAAAGAGACTTGTTTATCAAGCTAAACGCTTGTGAGTCAGCAGCAGCTCGCCGTTCCAGCATATCTAAAGAGATCGGTGCTTCCATGTCATGCGAAAACAGCAGTTCATGGTTTGCTTCTTTTTATCTCAGTCTAGTGGTTCTTCTCAAAGTCAAGATGATATCACACAACTGTCCACATTAAAGCTCTAGTTTGAGAGAAAAATGTTGACTTTAAATGCCCAGTGCAGTATAGTGGTTTACCTACCGCTCCAGATTGCTAGCTGTCCTGCTCTCCACTGCGTTTATGTGAGAGTGTGTTAGTCAGCAGGCCGTCCATCCAAAGCAGAAAGTTCTTACTCACATTATACATTAGAGCATTAGAGGCATTAGAGCATTCTCAGGTAAAAAGCATTTTTTTCTGATGGAACATGTGCATTTTTTTTCTATTCTATTCTATTTTATTGTTTTCCAAATTGTTGCTGGTCCTAACTTTGTACTGTCCACTTTCTGGACTACTACTACTACTACTACTGCTACTGCTACTGCTACTACTGCTACAGCTACTACTGCTACTGCTACTACTGCTACTGCTACAGCTACTACTACTGCTACTGCTACTACTACTACTGCTACAGCTACTACTGCTACTGCTACTACTGCTACTGCTACAGCTACTAC
>JBBPCY010000109.1:24316326-24328656 GCA_037974405.1 Brachyalestes nurse
GTGTGTGTGTGTGTGTGTGTGTGTGTGTGTGTGTGTGCGCGTGTGTGTGTGTGTGTGTGTGTGTGTGTGTGTGTGTGCGCGCGTGTGTGTGTGTGTGTGCGTGTGAATCCCGCCGCGGATTCCAGCATTGTCTTGCCTCTGAACACATAAGACGAGTGTGTAATTGGTGCTTTGTGGAAAGCCTGGCTGGATAGAGGATGTTAAAAGAGGGAAAAGGAAAGTACTGGAAGGGAATCAAATGAGCACAGAGTAATTGGGCAGTGTGAAAGAAGGAGTGTGTATGAGAGGGATCAAACTCCGGGCTGCCTGCAGTCGCTGCCAAACTCTTCGTCAAACCACACACACACACACACACACACACACACACACACACACACACTCGCACACACACTTCAGATCTGAAGCATCGGTCTCCTAATTAGAGAACTAGTGGTGATGGTAATGCTAATGAGTGCTTACTATAAATAGTCAAATGAAACTATACATTAGCCATGATCAGCTGGGCCGTGGAGGCTGAAGGAGACTATTGTTATTAGTATGGTCGGAAATGGCTGGAGAGTAGCTTGTGTTTGTTGTGATGGCTGTGTGGGATCCGATCTTTTCATACTGTCATGTCTCAGCGCAAAAAAAACCCAGCCATCTCATTGCTTGGGTACTGATAGGACTGATTTGTGTGTGTGGGTGGGTGTGTGTAACAACAGTAATTGTCCAACTTGGAGCATTAAAAAATGCTTTTCTTTTTTTACCTCAACCTTTTACTGAAGGCCAGTACTCGTACGGCTACGTTGCAAACTACATAAACACTACATAAACATAAACCTGCATAAATATTTAAATATGAAAGCTTATTCCAACAAGCATCGGTTCTCATAATTAACATCATAATTGAGCAATCACCTGGGATAACAAAGCAACTGTCTTACCATTTTCTTCCAACTACTTGAAACACAACAGCGATAAATGCGACACATGAATCTACCTAAGCATTTCTTTGCAGTTTCATGGTAGGGGAAGTTAAAGGGCAGTGAAATAAAACCATAAATGCTGTAGCAATAAGGCCAGATGCTGCAAAACACTTTGTACTTAGGGAGAGTTATCATTTCTACGTATTGTTGTTAAGTTACACAGGTATAAACTCCAAAAAAAGCAAAGAAAAAACAATAATAATGTTTCAGAGTTAAACCTGATCTGCTCCACCTGACCACAGATGATGGTTTGCAAGCCATTTCTTGCCCCACCTCCCTTCAGGAACTACTTTTGGTACTCAGTAAAAGCTGTGCACACTTTCACACTTTGAGCAACATGACACAAATGACAGGCATTTTGAAAGCTTATGAGAGAGCTTACTGCATAGAAAATCACTTCCTGCCCTCCATATGCAGTTTGCACAGCAGCAGGGCAATGGCGTGACCTCATACACAAAGAACCTATTCCAACAAGCTCCACCTCATTTTTTGAGGTGAAATGACATTAAAATTGACTAAAGGAGCCTTTTTCATATCCGAAATAAGGTTCTAAAATCTGAACGCTCCAAACATTTGCATAAACACACATAGATATGAACTTGTTCATATCTGACAGTCAGATATGGTCATGTTGTAAGAATGTCCATACATGATTGTGTTTAATGCAGAAACAGATACAATGACATTTCCATTAGTACCCTTTTGTTATTATCACACCAAGCAAAAGGTGGTGACACAGCAGCTATACAGATATCTGATGTTTATAATGGCTGGTAACAGACACTCAGGTCAGATATTTTTATGTTGTCTATTACTGTTTTACACACCTTTAGCTCACGTAGTAAAAGTGCAGTGCTGAAATGAATGCAGTCGACCCCCGAAATTCACGGGGGTTACATTCCAAGAGCACCCACAAATTGTGAAAAAACGCACATTTGCCTAAAAATACCTATATTTATAGTGTAAACCCTAAATATGCCTCCAAATATGCTCCCAAAACACTTTAATTTCATTTTAAACTCAATTGTACTCTGAACTGCTGTCTCCCGCAGTGTTAGAATGTAAAATACTAATGTTACCCCTGTATAGACTGTACTGCAATTCATGTAAGCGTGTTTTCTTTGGTATGCGCTGTCGTTTTCTGTGGAATAAGCAGGATAAATACATTAATAATATACACGGGATGAAAACACGAGAACACTCAGTGAAACACTCAAGATAACTCCATGCGGGAAACTGTTATGATGCGGGATTGCTAGACTTTTATATTTTATATGGATATGTTACAGAATTAGTAAATTATATTTTTCTTAATAATTTAGTACAAAAATGCATGAAACATTATATATTTCCACAAAAGGATATTTGCTTTTCCATTATTAGTTTGGTTCTAAGAAAATATCTGTAAACGACTAAGGCCGCAAACTCTGAACCGCGACATTCGGGGGTCGACTGTATATGGTGCTTGTTCTGTTAGTATGTTATAGATGTTAGGTAATGATATAAATGGACATTCAAACCCAGGAGCTAGAGAGCAAATTACGTGATGTGCTGTATTATTACTTTTAGTCCCCCATCCAGTATTATGATTACTACTACTGCTTATACCGCTTAAGGAAGCTGACTAGCTTATTGTTAACAATACTTTGTATTTAGCCCTCCAACCTAATATTATGACTGGTCACCACCACTTATCCCACTAATGTTAGCTGTCCAACTTGTTGCTAATGATACTTTTTCATGCTTTTTTCCCCATTTTGTAGTTCAGTCACACTGTAGTTGAAAACAACACGAGCGCAGGTCAGTAAAGTGTAAATCACTATAACTCAGAAGTGTCACAAACCTTAGAGAGCGCTGAAAGTACTAAAGCGTAGCACTACCATGAAGTACGGGATCAATTCCACTGTTTTTTCCCTGAACTCGAGTGCACTACCTTCTTCCCTTAATGCTCGGATCAAAGCTGCGATCAATATCTTTCAACTGTTTGTGTCCATCTGTGTTTACTTCATTTCAGTTCTAGTACGTCGGACTCTTTTCTTCTCTATGTTAGCTTGAGGTCATCCCTTAACTTTTCACATTTTAATCAAAGATAAAGAATTTTTTAATCACAAAGATATCTGGCATTTTTCAGTTGTTACCAGTTTGCATTTCTGAAAGTTCTGAAAAAGCTTTTATGCCAGAGCTTTCTCTGCTGATAAAAAGCTTTTATGCAAGTTATTCTTTGCTCTCAGGCCACTGTGAATTTCAAAGCAAAAGACTGCAGTTTCACAAATGATTTTACAAAGATACCAGCTGTGCTTCAAAAGCAGCAAAAAAGTATTTTCTCTGAATTTAATGCAGAGGTTGAAGTCACCTTTCATTTGAATCCTGTTTAATGCAGCATTTCCAAAAAAGTCACTTTACAAGAGAAGGAAAAACCTTTTTTATGCCTTAAATATAAGTTCATTCTTAGAGTTATTAGTTCTTTTAGTGCACGCCATCATAAAATTTGACACAATGGAAATGATAGCTTGCATTTTCAGTTCAAAATAACTGATCCTGCTTAATAATAATTTGATTAATAATATTGATTAAATATATTTTTATATTGTGAGTATGTGTGTTATGCTGAATAAAAGTATTGTTTTTTTTATTTGTTTTTTTTTTGTCGGGGGGGTTTACGTGTGATTTCTTTTATACATTGTGATATTTTTTGCCTCATCACACTCTCCTTGCTATTCATAATGGCCTCAGGTCCCATGTCCTAAAAGGCCGTACTGTTCCAGAAGCAGCGCTCCTGCTGGGAAAACGTGGCCCTTGCTGTATGAATGTGGCTCTCTGCTGTCATCTCGTTCTGGCTGTGGAGCAAGAGAGAGTGTCGACATCAAACTGTTTCGGTCTCCAGCGTGTGCTAATCCCTTTAGTTCTGCAAGGACAGTTGATCCCTCGCCTTCCCCGGCCGCCTGGCTCCCTCTGATCACAGATTATAAAACACAACACCTCGTAATCCCACTCATTTCTCTCAGCAGTCTCTGGCCAAAGCGCACCATTCCCAGGTCAGCTCTGACATGTGTGCGTACAGTGTCTCCAGCCTCTGTGGGTGTTGGCTCTTACCCTGCACTTTCCTACATGATTTCACCAGGTTATTCTCCTTGTGAATTTTCCCCGATACCCCATTTGCAGTCAATCAGCTAAGATGACTGATGTCTGAGGATTAGTTTTGTACTGAAGCTCTGAGGCAAACATTTATCTAGAGATGGGAGATTATAGTCATCTATTTGTAGTTTCTGACTCACATTTACTTTGAATTTTTAGGATAATTATCTCTAAAATGATGTGGTGCGTAGTTAACAGCAGTAGCAGCCACCTTGAAGACTGAATTTTCCCGTACTTTTGTCTGTTTGTCTAATAGTGGCGGGAAGGTTCTCTAACGATTTCAGGGAACTAAAAAAATTAACAGGGTATTTTCATCAGGTATGTAAATGAGTATAGTGGCATTACTCTTATTTATTTACTCATTATATGTTGGTTGGAAACAAAAGGGTTAAATTCTTGAAATGTCCAATCGAAAATTATCCAGCCAGGATTTTCTCATCATGGTATTTAGGTAATTAACGCCAAGTGAGCTCTCTCACCGGTTAGGCCTTCAGGGGCTGAAAGCTTTATTCAACAGATTAACTACCAAAATAATAAGGAACTGACAGCGGAGCCGACCAGTCACGTTTTGTTTTATGATAGCTGGGATCAAGTGATAAAAATGTCACTTTACGCCTTCTTGGCATACGAGATATAACACTGACTATGAAAATGAGGTTTCAGTCACCTGTTAGAAATGGAAATAGCAGTGACAGCTCTGTGCCAGGGCTCTTTACAGAAAGAGTGTCTGTAAAACTGCAACATAAAGCGAAACATATCGGTTAATGTCTTATATCACCTTTAAAAATGTTTGGAAAGCTTTACAAGCTTTAAATGACTCGGTCTAATCTAGAATGACCAAAAAAAGTTGAACTTAACTTTTTGTGTTAACAGCTTTTGTGTGTTAACAGCTTTTCTGTTTTGACTTTTATGACACAAATTGAAGGCCTAACATGTCTTGGTTGATAAACTGCAGTATATATATAAACTGCATTTGGTATATAATTAACCTATAAAATTAATGAATTTAAATACCTTTCATTTTTACTTGTTTATGTAAATGAGCCTTGAAATCAGGTTTGTTTAGAGCAAATACCTATAACAGCAGTTTTCAAGGGTCCACCTGAGGGATCATCGCCTATGGGCACATTCTGCCCATTAACCATCTTTGCTGAGATGAGTTGCCTAATGCTGATGAGATCTGAGACCTGTTGTGAAGTCTGAACAAACTAATCTGTGATCATGAGCCGCATCATGACTTTCATGACAGAAGACAACATCCTGTAATGCTGATGTATGAGTAGGTTTAATGTGTCTCTGCAGACGGATATGGAGATGATTTGGATAAACGAAGCCACTCTACCTGGCCAGAGCTGCAGCTGATCTCTCATTCTCTCTCTCTTTCTGTCTCTCTCTCTCTCTCTCTGTTCCTGGCCTGCATGCTCCTGTGGGCGGAATGTCATAGACTGTCATCATTAATCTCCCTGCAGAAGGTGAACAGAACAGCCTTTGATTCACTAGCCAGAGAGAGACAGAGAGAATGGAGATGAGTTTTATGTTTTTAACCTTCCATGTCAACAGTCTTAATGCAGCACATTTGTCTGCATTGGACCAGGATCATGTTTCACTAGATTTTGCAACAGAGACATAACTCACATTGAACAGGCACTGGGTTTGCATTGTATGATAAACTGAGTGCAATGGGGCAAAATAGGAGCTTTAAATTGTGTTTGGTTTAATGTATCAAAAACAGAATCATTATTTGCACCTGACAATTTTCCAGCCTCTGTTTATCCTTTACCCATAATCCTTACAGCAGACGCCTGACCTGAAGAGAATACAAAATGAATGTCCTCAGTTGAAACCAGGTAACACACACCCCTTTAAAGGGCCAGTAGCATATACATTACACTGTTTAATTTAAGAGGGTGAAAAAGTTTTGAGTGAGTTGAGCATCTTGGACTAAAAGTGAATGTAAAATCAGCATTGGTAGGCCGCTGAGTTTTGTGTGTAGCACAAATAAGAAGGCTTCATAAAACAAAGATAAAAATACAGTATATGTATTGTGTCACATCAACTCACTATTTATGCAGCTCAGGCCAGATATGCCGAGTAGCTGGTAGCCTAGTGGTTAGGGCAGCCACCTTGCGGTCAGGAAGTCGTGGGTTTGATTCCTAAGACTGGTCACTTTCACTATACTGAGTCTATGGACTGAATGGTAAACATTAACAGCATTCTGACTCTTTTTATTTCAGTTGTGTATAATTTGAGCCCTTTAAAAAACAACTCTGCAGTTCATCCAGTAACTTCTGGAAGGGCACAGATGGCATCTGCTGAAACGTTACATAAGCATCTTGTCGAGCCTCAGGCTCATGGAATAACGCGAAAATAGTCCAGAGGCTTCATAAAGTATTTGGAAGTGATTGTCTCAGTTGTTTAAAGAACATATTCACAGTACTCACAACAACAAAAGTTTGGAAATTGTTGTGAGGCATGAGCTGTTTTGTGGAGAGTGTTGTGTGTGTGTGTGTGTGTGGACCTCCTCCTACCGCTTGTCTGGGCGGTGGTGGTAACGCCTTTGTCTTCTTGTCTTCTTTCACCGTCAGTTGCCATGGCAACGTGACTCTGCATTCCTTCTCACCTGCTGTTTTTATCAATCCACACTCTGGGTGCTCTCGCTTTCTCCCTTTTTCTTTTCTTTCTCTTTCTCTCTTTCTCTCTCTCTGTCTCACATTGTTCTTTTCTTTCCCAGTCGGATGTCTTTCATCCCGTTTCACTACACTTCGTCATAACAAATGATCACGACAAGAATTTAACTTACACTCCTGTAAGCCCATGCCATGCAACCCAGCGTGAAAATCTACTTAAAGCTAGCAGGGGGCAAAATATATTATCATGACATTTCCACAGTTCACCATATGCATCATTATATTACCTGCAATCTCCCAAAGATAGAGAAAAGTCTTAGTTGGGTGACACACTGTCAACAGGGTAAAGGGGAATTACATTCTATCACAGTGTTACATTAACTATTCTGGACAGTCTAGCTGAAAATTGCTCATATTGCTCTGATAGATTTTGAATGTTTTTCTAACTGCAGTCACTTCAGTGCGCTCGGTATGTGTTCCAGTTGGACT
Organism: Brachyalestes nurse; assembly: GCA_037974405.1. NCBI lineage: Eukaryota > Metazoa > Chordata > Actinopteri > Characiformes > Alestidae > Brachyalestes > Brachyalestes nurse. Next base: position 24,323,543 of record JBBPCY010000109.1, read on the forward strand.
CCCACAAACATACTTTACCCATATGCGGCCTGAAGTAGCTTAAGAAGATGTTCCTGTGTTATATTGGCATCTAGTGAAGACTGGTGCTTTTGCTATGTGAGGTGACCAGAAAAAAACTAATTGTTCAGGCTAGCTGACTAATATGTATAATGCAATGTGAAAATGTCTCATTAACTAGCTGTTAATTTACCCATTGAATGGGTCAGCTTTGTCATCATCACTGCCCCGCTGAGAGATTTGGCAAGAGTCGTCACTGCTTAAGCCTTGTTTACACTTGGCATCAACATACAATCACCGTGATTCAGTCGTGCCAGTTATGCCATTGTCCAGATGCAGCATGTTTATTGTTTAAGTGTATCTTTTGCATTTAAATATCTAATTTTCCCTGAGAAGTATTTAATTTTTAGCAGCAGATGTGTCCTATACAGGCTATCCAGTGTTTAATACATAGTGCATGTTCCAGGCATTTTTAATTACAGAGAAAGAGAAAAAAAGCAAAGTAATAACATTTGCTAAGCAGCCACAGCTGAGGCACAGTCAAAAGAAAATTACAAGTTAAAATCCAGCCAGGAAAGGTGGAAGAATTGTGTGCCGTCCTCCACGGGTGGCAAATGACTTTCTCCTTTCCTGTTCATAAGCCCATGTTTGAATTAGTTCTCTGGTGATTATTCCATTCTGATTACTCAATTAAAAAAATAACCTATTTCAATGTATGCTCTTGGTGAATCAGGTTAGTGATTACTTTGAAATTCGTATAATAATGTATGCTGGTCATTGTACAACCATGGTCAAACATTTCCCATGTTTTTCTGTGTCTGTCACTGAAAGATAGGAAACCCAGAGCGATAGGATCTCACAAACTTCACACAAACTGCACAAGATTACAGCAGACGCAAACATTTGTTTAACTAAATTTTGTAGTGTTTCTTATACAATCTCGGCACGCTGAAAAAACTAAACTTGGCGGCTTGGCTGACATGGTCTTTTGTTATACTTATAACTTTGAGCTTTGAGGGTTATTTGCATCGTTACTTTATTTGTGCATGCATATTTTGCAAATTCCATGCATGCTGGTTAAATTGAATTGCTCGTATATGCTAAATATACATAAAAAACATCTCTAGAACCATTCAAGGTAGGAAAAAACAAATGTGATTTTCTGAATCAGCATGCAAAACTTGACTAAGAAACATCAAAAATTGCAATGAAACAGACCTTTCATAAAAATGTGTTACACAGTCTTATGGATTGTAGGTAGGATGTAGTTGTGAAATCCCACTTAAATAAATGAGCAGAAAATTTAACCCAAACATAAGCATAGGGTCCAGGGGTGACACAAAAGCATGTGATGGTCTGGGGTTAACAAAGACAAGAGCATGGCAGACATAAAGGAAACAGAAAGAGGATTAACAAAGAGACAAGCAAAGCAGCAGGACTAGAGATCACAGTAACAGAGTTTTTAACAGGAAGTTTTTTAAAGAACAGAGGTAACACAGTGTTTACCCGTTGATTTTCAAAAAACCCATAAAGATATAAGGATAAATTAGGGGTATATACACTAACAAGCGAATGGACAGGGGAGGGGACAGGAACAAGACACAGGTGGAAACACTAAGAAGGAGGCGGGACTAATTCGGAGACTTACAACAACAAACTCACATGGCAGGGGTAAACACCGAGAAAATAAAACTAGGAGAATCTTGTACATGCACCATGAGCCGAACTGCAGACTGTGAAACTATAGATTACAGCTTCAGTTCCGAACCTCTAGGTCATCGGTATCTTCATATCATCCATCCTTACACAACAATAAAGCTTTCTGAATGGCACTTGTACATGAATGTACAGTCCTAGCATATTCTTTTCATTTGAATAGAACATTTACATGTGGAGACACTTTAAAAAGATTCTTAACACACATCTCATCTATAGAAATAATCGAAAGAACCATCCATCTCAAAGTTCTTTAGGTGAACAAAAGTGGTTCTTCTATAGTATTGCTCATCCATTTTCAAAGAGTGCACTCAGTCCCCTTAGAACACCATGATGATTGTTATTTCTCATGAATGCATCCCATTAACATCTCTTCGGCTGTTTTAACATGCACTGATCTCAAACTATGTGTAATCATGTTTAAGCTGCGATCACTGAGTGCTAATTATCCTTCTGTCCTTGTCCTTGCCTCCTTAAAGGGTCTGAGAGTTAGCATTCTAGTTTTCCACCAGCTGTTGGAGAAATGGAGGAGAGGGCTCACTTTTCCTCTGAATGATCACAAATGACCTCAGAGTGCTTCAGAAGGAGCCACTGGCCATCTGTGCTGTACCCACTTGGAGAATTGGGCCGGTAAAGGCTGGAGATTGGAGGGAGCTTTCACTGGAGCTTTTAGTGGACTGAGGCTGCACTGATTACTCCTTTAATACACCATGATCAAGAGAATGGTGTGTGTGTGTGTGTGTGTGTGTGTGCACTAGGGCATTAACGACTCCAGATTTTGTCAAGTCGACTAATCCGTCAACGAAGTCGAAGTCAAGTCGAGTCGACTAGTCGTTTGATGACGTCATCACACATGTAGTGGAGGAACACGGGTGTGCAACACTGAGCAACTTTTATTAAAGTTCTCTGTAACATTAACAGTCAACATGACAATTAAACAAAACAAAACAAAGGCTGATTCCTTGAATTTTTATGGTAAATTTAAGTGTCCGTCTGAGAGGGAACAGTTTAAGCCGTGGCAGCCACTCAGCATCCTCTGGGCCGGATGACTCTGCAGTGCTAGCGTTAGCCATGTTAACCAGCGGATGCCATTTCAGATGGCCATGCAGAACGCTCATACTTTTATTGTACTTTAACTGCAGATTGTGCAGGTCTCCGTGCTGTTTGTGTGTCTAGAGTGAAGTATCTCCACACATGTGATGTGGTCTTGTGTTTACATTCCCCTCTAAGCACCAACGTTACCGCCCTTTTTATGAAGGGACTTTAATAATTGGCTGGTCACGGAACACGTGTCAGCATAAGCCAATCAGAGGCCGAAATTGCATTGTGTACACAAGTGCATGCACAGAGAGAGGAAAAAAAACACACGACTAGTCAACTTTTCTCAGGGTGTGTCAACTTTATCCCCCCCGTAGATCACGAGTTATTCGGCCAAGAAACCGTGAGAGTCGGAGCGCGTCCGTCTTTAAATGCGATCCGGGAGTAACAGTGCATTTCGCCCCGTAGCTAGCCCTAAAAAAAACCTAGTGCCGGGCACGAGAACCAGTAAAAAAGCATTGATACAGTTATATATTATACAGAAATGTAGCTGAATTTATGTTCATATTTATGTTACAAATTTTTCTCAGTAATTTAGAAGTGAGTAAAAAAACATATTGCCACAAAAAAAGCAAAAAAAAAATGTGGAGAACATTTGCAGGTTCCGCGTTATTGTGGAGATTTCCGCGTAAAACTATCAGTTAGGGTCTCCGAAAAAATCTGCGTGACTGAATCCGCAACTCCTGATCCGCGTAAAACCGGGGGTATACTGTACAAATCTGTGGAAATTTGCAAGCACACTGCAGTCAATTCCCCCCAGATGCACATACACACTCTTATGTACACACACACACATGCACACTAATATATGGCTCAGTGATGGCAGCGTATGAGCTATGACTCTCTGGAGCCAACGGCTATTTTTTCCCAGTGTGACTGTGACTGTGTGTGAGTAAGTGTGTGTTTGTGTTGTATTACATGTGGCTCTACCTGAAATCTCTCAGACAGACAGGAGCACGGAGATCTGGCCTGGGGCATGGACCGTGCTCACCGGGGACTGTGGGTAGAGCTTCTCTGAACGCTCTATTTCTTCAGCCTTGCTTTGTAGGTCTACCCAGCACGTGTACAAACTCGAGACTGAACCCATGTAGTAGATGACCTGTCCATACACAGCCTACAAATGTTATTTTATAGGAACTGTTACCAGGTTAGACATGCTTTTCAGAATGCTCTGCAAAATCCCATTTAAACTAATGTATTTAACCTGGAATTTAGATTCCCATCCTAATACTCAGGGCCTGAGACACCGAACCTTTCATGAAACTTGTTCTAACGTGATGCTCAGTATCAGTATCGTTCTAATATGAGCCAAAGTTATTGTATCAGGTATCAGAAAATGTCTGGACTATGAGGTAAATTAACTTTAAGCAATGTTAAGTTAAGCATTAAAATACAGGTTCTTGCAATCACACAATGTGCAAAATGTTTAACAAAGAGATATTAGGGATTCCTCCATGTGTGCAGAATTCTAAAATGGACAAATTTCACACAATATAGGTGTAGAAACTTGTATTTTATTGCTTAGATGCTGAGAACAAGTCCATTCAGACAAATTGTATAATTAACAGCATAGTTGTTTAAGAGGGAGAAAACGATCAGCAGATACTCAAGGTTGCATCAGTATCAGTATCAGTATCCGTATAGAAGATGAAAAAGTGGTTTCGTGCCACCTCTATGTAAAACCTGCCATCTTAACAAAGACAGAGATAAACACGCTTGGGTAACATTATGTCCGTTAGGTAGACCCTACTGTAGACCGGACTAAGCTCAGTTTCAGTTTTCTGGTACCACAAGTTCTGATAAATGTAGTGGAAAATCACTCTTTAAGAACATTATTCAACAAGGTCATGATATTCAGTCTTAAATATTCTGTCAACCTCTGGCTATACACTCTGACACCATTTAAAACACCCGATACTGCAACATTTAACATTCCCCTGAGAGACATGCTTCATTCTCTGCAAAAAAAAAAAACATCTTTATATGAGACACCTCTGTCTACTTGATCTGTCAGCAGGGTTCTAGTACCCATTTTATGTATGTATGTGTATACCTGTGTGCGTGTGTGTGTGTGTATGTTTGTGCATGTGTATGTATATGCCTGTGTGTGCATGTATGTGTGCGTGTGTGTGTGTGTGTGTGTTGTGTGTGTGTGCTTGTGGGACGGGCACCAATGAGGCAGCTCCTTGCCAAAACAATAACACAAGAGTGCTGATAGGAGCTCGAAGAGAACGGTAAATGGAGTGGCATGTTCAGGTTTTAGATTTAAGATGCAAAATAAAACATTTTAGATCCTAAAACAG
>JBBPCY010000109.1:24334262-24357287 GCA_037974405.1 Brachyalestes nurse
AACGCATTACTCCCAACGCTGGTGCTTGTGTGTTTGTGTGTGTTTGGGTGTGTGTGTGTGTGTGTGTGTGTGTGTGTGCGCACATGTGTGTGTGTATACCAGTGTGTGTGTGTGTGAGTGTATGTGTATGCCTGTGTGTGTATGTGTGTGTGTGTGTATGTCTGTGTGTGCATGTGTGTGTGTGAATGTGTATGTGTCTACCTGTGTATGCCTGTGTGTGTGTTTGTGTGTTGTGTGTGTGTGTGTGTGTGTGTGTGTATGTGTATGCTTGTGCGTGCATGTGTGTGTGTGTGTGTGTATGCTTGTGCATGCGTGTGTGTGTGTGTGTGTTGTGTGTGTGTGTGTGTGTGTATATGTGTATGCTTGTGCGTGCATGTGTGTGTGTGTGTGTGTGTGTGTGTGTGTATGCTTGTGCATGCATGTGTGTGTGTATGTGTGTGTGTATATGTGTATGCCTGTATGTGTATGCCTGTGTGTGTGTGTGTCTACATAAGAGAGAGCTCTTTCAGTGTGAAGCAGTATCTGAATGTTAATGTTCGGATGGCTGAATGGACTGTATATGGTAGACTGGAGCTGCAGCAGTGAAGCAGTGATGTCTGGTAGACAGCCTTGGCAGCACAAAATACTGAGAGAGTGAGAGAAGGAGAGCTAGAGCGCGCGAGAGAGCGAGAGAGAGCGAGAGAGAGCGAGAGAGAGCGAGAGAGAGCTGGGCCGCATGGTTGCCAGATCCCTGTAACGACAGTAAACGTCATTGCTCTAAGTAGGTCATGCAGCAGGCTCCATGGTGAGGCACCGTGGTATGGGAGAAGATTGTGCTGGTGTGTGTGTTTGTGTGTGTTTGTGTGTGTGTGTGTGTGTGTCTGTCTGTCTGTCTGTGTACGTGTGTGTGTATAAGTGTGTGTATGTGCATTTTTTGCAACTTTGTTTTCTAATTAGTAACATAATAGAATAGAACAGAAGAGAAATAGAACAGCTCTTTATTTTATGTGAAGCGACCTTTACTTAACATTATTATTATTCATTGTCACTGAGCAATGCATATCTGTTCCTGGCACTCTAAAATTTGTGTTTATTCAAAAAAATATTTCTGTTAACCCTTCTCATGATCAACACAGTGCTTTTACTGCAATTGTAAACTAATTCTTGGCATGTTTCTTTTCATCTTTCGTGTACTCCTAACATTAGCCATTAGTCTTTTCACAGATTTATCCTATATCTGGTCCAAATTTTATGTACTTACAATTGTATATAAAAGTTTGAAAGCTCTTAGTCAATTTATGTTTTCTATGGATTTTCTAAGTGAAAAGCTGCTTCATAACAAAATTGTTGTAAAAACAGCTATATGAATAAAACTACACATTCAGCCTAACCAGCAGGTTATCCTCACTCATTCATACTGAAGCAATAAGCTGTGATTCAGGCCGGATTGCTTTTTGAATGAGGTACGGAAGCCAATCAAAATAGTGCGTGTTTACATATCAGTCTTATAGGAACAATAACAAGAGCCGCTTGCTTAATTTGTAAAGAATAAAGCTGATAAAGTTAAAAAATAATTTCTGTCTGTTTTTCGACATACAAGCACACAATTATAGGACAATAGTAAAATACAAGAAAAATGTAGAACATTGGTGAGTTTAATGTGGCAAAGGTAAATGTACATCCTCCATTAGTTTGTTTAACATAGTGGAAAAAATAAAACAAAAAATAGAACATGTGCCATAACCTTTTTTCACAGGCCACGGTTTGTTTTGTTTTTGGCCAATGTGGTAAATTTAGCAAGAAAACTGTAATTGCGCATTAAAATGTGCAGATGTTTTCTCTGTAGAGGATGTAAACATATTTTCACTTAATCAGCAGAGCATCATTTGACCAGGGGCACACAAACATTGCATATGACTATATTATATCATAACCTAATTCTCATACTTCCTATTGCCATAATTTTGTTATCTGGTTCCTCTCAGTGCTCTTCTTCATGCTCTTAGGGAGTTTTGTCCTGGCACTGTCACCCTCAGCTTGCTCTTGGGGGGTTTAGACCCAGATTTCTGCAAAGCTGCTTTGTGACAGTGGAGAGTTGTAAGAAGCTCTGGAGGCCTATAGATGCACATGAGCTGAATTGTACTGAGCTGCATAATAAGAATCGTAAAATAAACTCTATATATGTCAGCATTGTCGTCAAAAAAACTTTTGAAAAGTCCTTTTAAAAACACTAGCTGACCTGTATAATTCCTTGACGGATGGACTGACAGAAACGGTCCATTCAGTTTTACTAACATACATGTGAATAGAAACATACACTGGATGCTTTGCATTCTGATCCAAGATCAGCTGTCTCTAACCTTGGTCTAAATCACAGGGTATCCTAAATGACATCCTAGGTCAACAATGGATGCTTTGCATTTGTGATGGCTTAAGGGTACCTAAGAATTGACCAAATTAAAACATGTATGTTAATATAACGTGATTTAATTCTGGACAATTTCTGTTGCTCCATTAATCCTGAAATGTTTACACAAAAGATCAGGCAATATTTTCAAACTGAGTTAAGAAGTTTGAAACCTACTAAATGAAGCTGTTTGACTAAAACTGCTATTTTACTATTAACCGATGGAAAATACTGTGTTGTTGAAGCCACTTCTAAACCACATCAGTGCCTCCATCGCTTTGCCAGCACAATGCTCCTCTTTCACCTCCAACTACAGAAAATCCAACCCGGGATTTAAACAGAGAACGGGGTGAACACCAGTCCTCCAAGGAAAAAGAGTGACTGAGGTACATAAACAGAGAAAGAGAGAGTGAATTTTGAAGTGTTTTGTTTTCTAGACCTCTGCTTTCTGCATTATTAAACATCATAGGGACAGTTCGTCGAGAACAAACCTGTTTTTTTTTAAGAAGTCTGGATATGGGGCTACATTACGCAATCAAGTGCTTTGTCAAGTGATCATTTGTTCCTTATTCTCAGAGTCTCTTAGCCTACATGCTATTTTTCCCTTTTTAATGCAAAGACATATTAGTTATCAGTATGGGGAAGATTATGAAATAGATTTATTCATGGTTACACAATAGCTCGCGAGGTTTGGCGGAGCGAAATGTTGTTGGGCTCCCATGATTTTCCCAGCGCACGTCTCTGCATTTTAATTTGTTTACTGCAAACATCTGAGTCTTGCGTGCAAAAAAATGCGGCAAAGCAAAAGACAAGATGGAAATGCAGTCTCTTAAAAAAAAAAGAAGAAGAAAAATCTCCCTGAATCTGTGTATTGGGATGTGATCTCTGCACTGAATGACTGTGGCAGGGAGACTATCAGCCCTTCTGAAGGACACATCATGGATTAGTCAGAATCTTATTGAAATGTGAAATTGGTTGGACGGCTAATGAACACAAGCTTTGAAATGGATATGTGGATAGTTATGTGTTATGTAACATGGTGCTTGGAGTTTTCACTGGTTTTGTCCCTGCGATGAGATTTCACGGGTAGTTTCTTTACAGCATTACAGATGCAAAACTGTGCGATTGTGTAGTGATTTGTAATGCCTTCTTAACCCTTAGAAGTTCAGAGTTACTGCTGTCATTCGACTACTAGGTTCTGTGAACCTAGTCGCACAAATACAAAGTTTATTGCGTAGTTTTATATAAAATAATCTGAATTGAGCAGCATAACGCTTCAGAATCACAGTTACGTGAATGGACATGTTTAAATACATAAACGTATTGGTCAAAGTTGCCATGTTCAAAGTGAATTAGGATTAATACTTTATACACAGTTATACAGTATTTTCTTGATTTCATGTGAAAGTAAGGACACGTTCTTTGAAAGGAACAAACATGTGGGATTTTTTTCTGGAAATTTTAATGTACATATTGAATAAAATGATAATGAAATCTGTGCCATATTTTGTGTTTTTGCCCATATTAGAAAACAGCATATCCATATGTTTGCAGTACAGCCCAGTTTTTCCCCTGGCGACTGTATCCGTCCCTCCTGATGTTGTTGCTGAAAATCCCTAATATTGGAACTGTTTTGCCCAGTGGAACTGTAGACCAGAGGAGCTGTCCATAGCAGTGGTGCTGAAATCCTTCTTTCCTCCATAATAATCCATTCTCCTTAAGGACGTGCCGGCGCGGAGCTGCTGTGGGAAATCTGATTTAGCCAAATCAAAAAAAGATTAGATAGAGATGAAGGCAATGATGTGGAGCTCACAGCACAAGCTACTTCCAACGCTCAACCCCATGGTCAGCAGACTCACTCACACACACCTACATACGTAGAGTGGAGGAGGAGAGGTGAGATTTGGAGAAGATCTTTTGACCATGTAAAGCTCATATAACAACATAGCGAAAAACTTACTGTCTGAAAGTTTAGTTCTGAAAGGCTTTATTTTGTTCTTGTCAAAAACTCTCTTTCAGGTAAAAGAACCTTGTTCTTGAACTCTAAGATGAATCTCCTTTTTAATGAGACAACTCATTTCTCAAAGTAATGTAATACAGTTATATCACCATCGTAACTCACAAACCGAACAGAAAGACCAGGAGGAACCGTGTATCCACTGCCATCTCTTTAGAGGTGGTGGCAGAATAAACAGATCGAAGGTGAGGGCTTAGGTTTCTCTAAGTCCTCAGCAGAGTGAGAAAGAGATGAATAATCCTGGGCTAATATGCGGAGCCACAGGTCGCACTTCTTCCATGTAAAGATTCACGGAAACCTAAAGCTTTTGTGAATTACATTCATGCATTTGCATCACAGCATATAGGGAAACTGTATCTGAAAGGGCTCTGGCCAAACATGGAAGACATTTTTGGATAGAGAATTCTCAGATTCAGAATTCTGCATTGTACAATGAGGAGCTTTTAGGCTAAGGTCGAAATGTGATCATATTTGGCAGAATATTACATCAAAACGGCATTTCTATGTTTCTTTATTATTATTTGATTTTTGCATTTATTAAATATACTTTTAGTTTGGTACACATGTCTTCTCAAATAACATTGCTTCTGTGGTGCAAGACCTCATTCTTTCTTGCATCATGGTGGAAACTGGTAAGCAAATTAAATGGGAAGATTCAAAGCAAGTCACGTGTAATGACTTGTAATGCACTTATATGAGAAATAAACTGCACCGAATGTTACATAGAATTAAATCACTTGCTGTATCATAAAATTATAACAATTATAACAATTATATTTTATCATGGCCCGGTATCATATAGTCCCACTCTTAATAGTCACCCAAATCTCCTGAACTTCCTTACATCTTTTGAAATGGCATCCAGTTCTTCATTAAGGTTGTGTAGACTTGTAGATATGGTTTAAGATACAACGTGACTTACTTTGTGATTTTATGCTATATGCATAAAATAGAATTTTATCATGTAGCCGATTATTGCGGGCAGCCTGTTTAAACATCTGCCTTCACAAATTGCCTTAAAAGTAGGACTGCTGATCTATGGCAACAAAAGAATCTGATCCAAGATCAGCTGTCTCTAACCTTGGTCTAAGTCACAGGGTATCCTAAATGACATCCTAGGTCAACAAACTAAGAGAAGTTTTTGGGAGTGTACACTAATCCCCCAGTTTTACGCGGATCAGGAGTCGTGGATTCAGTCACACACGGATTTTTTTTGAGAACCGAACTCATAGTTTTATGCGGAAATCGCCACAATAACGTGGGAACTGCAAATATCCTCCGACGTTTTTGTTTTTTTTGTGGCAATTTTGTGTGTAAAATTATGTACAATTAATTTGTTTGTCCTCTAAGGACCATGTTCTAGACTGAATAACATTCATTTTGTGTGTCTATCACATCTTTTTCGGACCAGAGCTCTACATGGCCACATTGTTCTACCGCACCGAGTCATGTCATGTCTTTCTTGCCACACACACGCTGACATGCGGACATGGACACACACATTTCCATCCTGCAGCGTGTCTCCTATTTCCATTTAAGCTCTTTCTTAGCCCATTGGGCATTAACTTGTTCTGGCTGGGAAGTCAGGGCCATACATCCAAACACAAACACACACAGGCATGAAGGGTGAACACATTTTTTCGAGACTGTGGAGTGTGACAGTCAAATGGAGAGCAGAGAGAGAGCAGAGGGAGTGTGTATGTGTATATATGTGTGTGTGTTTGAGTATGTTTGCCTCTGATAGGCATGCTGCACTGCATCATGGTCGCACGTCCTCTGCAGGCATCATCACACACACACAGAAATTAAACACACCACATAGGCCTGTGTGCACCCTCTGTGTCCTGTATAAGAAATACTTACTAGCCACAAGTGTGCCTGAACTAAAGTGGATTCATGTGCAAATATGCCTCCTACTGTACTATCTGGTAGCATTAAGTGTTATACAGGTTCCTCTATCAGTCTGTTGCACTGGCCACACTGGGGTGACCACATATGTATTCAAATGATGAAGTGACACAAATTTAACGGGCCACTGGTCATGCTTCTTTCATTTAAACTTTAATTGAAAACTGGAGCTTTTATGAATTACATCCATGCATTTGCATCACAGCATATATTTTTAGGGAAACTGCATCTGAAACAAGGTATTTTTGAATGGAGTTTGTAGATTTCTTTTGAACTGGCTGGACTGCGATGGTCACATCCATATTCAGAGGAGTGCTAATGCAGCCCTGGGCAAAAGGCATTCATGAAAAGTCTACATGTGTATGTCTGTGGGTGCTAGTTTGCATCATGCTGACCAGTCCCTCCTACATGTCAGCATTAGCACTGTCACCATTTCAAGTATTCTTTTTAGTGCCTTTTGATCACACAGTGGCATCGATTCTCCTGACGTCTCCTGTTTCCTCTCAGAAAAATACATTGCACCTTTCTACCCTTAACAAATAATTTTCTCTTATCCTGTATCTCTACCAAGGGTCTGAGGTTTTCTTTAGCAAGGGTCCTCTGAACCCTGACAGTGCTGCCTACTTACACTCCGCTTCCCCAACATGAAGCCTTTGAACCTCCCCCTTTTATTTATTTATTTCGTTCATTAAATTCACTCTGTTTAATTAGTGTTTTATTAGAGCCCGCTCTTTTCGAAGTGTCTGCGGCGCTTTGAAAATCATGCGGCCTTTAAAGAGAAGAAACAGTTTGCAGAGTCACAGGTCGATGACCAGATGTCACAACAGTTTTTGCCCTTTTAATAAACAAGCCTTCGACTTTTGTTCCTCCTGCCAAACATTTGTTCCGTTGCAGCTGTTCTTAAATCCATTGTTAGCACTCGTTTTGATCTATTTTCGAAGGCATGAGATGTAGCTGAGATGAAAGCATTTCGGCCTGCTGGGGGGGCTTTTTAAAAAGACCGATGCAAATTTCCTCACAATGCAAGAGGAAAAAGCCTGGATTGTCATTGAGTGTCCTTGGATAAGACGCTGTGTCTTTGCACAGTTTTGGTCTTATTTGTGGAGCATATTTGATCCTAAACCCTCCATCAGCCACAGCAGTTTATTTACTATTATTTGTTACCAATTCATTAATGAAGCCACACAGTGAACAGAAGCATATCAGAAAGAAAATAACCCTGAAAGGTCTGGTTGTTGTCTTTTAGTATGGAACAGTTAACGCTGGTGGAATGAAGCAGCTGCACTTGTGGAGGGGCTAACAGTGTGTGTACTGGTAATCTGAGAGAGCCCTTGCACGTTGCCGTACACACGTCCACACCAACATACATTTACACACACAGAGCAGATGTTCGTGGAGAGATAGGGAGCGGATTGTATCTGATTAGAGCAGCAGTGGTTATAGGACATTGCGTAAAGGAATGCTATTAGATCCTCCCCTACTGATCCCACGTTTCTTAGAGTTAAAGCTGCGTTCCATTCCATACGATCTATAATACCTCACACCCACACAAACACACACACACACACGGATATGCATCACCCATGAGAGGCAGCAATGTTTTGAAGGCTCTGCATGGGTTTTATAGAGAATATAGCTATGATCTCTCCTTCTGTAATCATTTCTGAGCTAATTTTAGCAGCAAGCTGTCACCCCATCAAAATGCATCAAGCAGGTCTTTCTTGTGGAAGAAAGCTTTGAGTCCAACAGACTTTATATATGTGATTTAAATGAGAGATGTGCCACAAAGCAAGCTGTGTACTGTCACTGTTGTTAAATACATAAGTAATAAAATAAATAATTTTCAGCGCTGTTTTTTATTTTTATTTCTTCTGTTTGAAAAAGTATATGATCAATTTGTCTTTTGGCAGAATAAAATATAAAAGAACAGAATAGAATAAAGCAGAATGGAACTGAATAGAATACAATAGAATCATTCAAAAAGAAATAGAACCAAATAGAACAGAACAGAAAATATCACAATACAATGAAACAAAACAGAATAGAATAAAATAGGGTAGAATAGAATAGAGTGTATGACTCAGTTTGTATAGTAGAGTAAAATAGAGCATAAAGGGTTTCCATTAGAAAATGGTATTTTTTGATAGTTTTACACAAACATCCGAAGATGGGTGACAAATTATAGAAAAGGCAAACATACAGTGTCCGCAGTGCTCGATCACCAAACAACTTCACTGCGCCTTGACTCTGAACCTACAGGGCTCTGAAACCATACAGAATAAATGGAACACCATTCTATCAGAGGCTTTTCTTCAATTGATGTTTTGATGATGGTGAAAAGTGCTGTCACATGTTGGCTCTTATAGATCTCCCTCAGGGGTTGGGCTTCTTCCTGTGTGTGGCAGAAAGATAATATCACAACACTTCAAGAAATGTAAAGATGTCACTACATTTTTTTCTGACATTTTGTATGTTGGAGCCAACATAAAAGAACCAGTGGGGCCGTATTTAAAAATTATGGTCAAAAAGTATGAGTGTAAGTGATTTTGGACTGTAGGGGGACAAACCACTGTTGTGTGATGGAGCTGAGTTTTTCTCCTATAGAGTTACACTACCATGTCAGAGAAGACAGCAGTGATTTACAGGAGGAGTTTTCAGTATTTTCTTTCTGACAGTTGATCATATGCTAAATTTTGTGTCCTGCTGCATTTTGCTCTGGATACATTCTGTCTTGCACTGCTATAAGAGATGTATCGGCTAGCATATGTTTGTGTGTGTATGTGTGTCCGCGTGTGTGTGTGTGTTTGTGGGTGTGTGTGTGTCTGTCTGGCTGTCTGTGTGTGTGTGTGTTATGGCAGTACTTAGAGAGTGTATTGCAGTAAGCAGTGCAGATGCTTGGAGGGCGTCCAGATTAAGTGTTTTAATCAAACTGACAGCCACTAATAGATTACAGTCAGGGTTAAAACTGCTCTAAACTGTGGCTAGAGTACAATTAATTCCCGAAATGACCTAACAGTCCTTCGAGACTGCAGGTTTGTGTGTGTGTTTGTTTTCAGGACTAAAGTGTCCTAGAAAGCAGACCAACAAAATAGTCCAGTCTGTACACAGTGTGTTTACTTTACATTAGTAAACGTAGTTGGTTACTGAGGTTAAAATTTCTTTAAGGTTAAGCGTAGGACTTGTCATAGGCATATAATGACATATTGATGCTTAGAGATGCTGTTAAAAAAAACATCTCTCCATTTTTGTCTTAGTGTATAATTGACATCATGTGAAAACTCCTTGGCCCCACTGTGGTGCAGTGGGTAGCGCTGTTCCCTCACACCTCCAGGGTTGGGGGTTTGAATCCGGGTCCTGGCCTTGTGTATGTGTGGAGTTTGTTCTCCTCATGGTGGCGTGGGTTTCCTCCGGGGTCTCCGCTTTCTATCACAGTCCAATGCCATGCACGTCAGGTGAACTGGGGCTTTTAAATTGACTGTATGTGTGAGTGTGTGCCCAGTGTGAATCCTTGCCTTGCACTCGTTGACCCCAAGATAGTCTCTGGATACCCACCACCTGAGAAAAGAATAAGTGGTAAAATGAATGAATGAAATTTCCAACTGAAGTTTACACTGTGTCAGAATTTCATGGCATGTAGATGTTTTATATATGTATAAAACATGCAGGGCATTTTATTGCCAGAAACATTTATATAAAATATATAGGACAATAATATATAGGCTCTGTATGTAATACATATTGGATATTTTAATACTACATATAGAGACTCAGCTTGGTAACGGACTAAACAAGTTTGTTGACAGGGGGCAGGTCGGTATGAATATATACAGTATGAATATATACTGGCCAAAAATGATCTTCACGAACATATTACAACATATTTAGATTAGCAGATTTGGGTCTTATATTGTGCAGGATTATCCAGTATAGCAATTCTGTATGACGTGCACCTGCTTATGATGGATGTGGGCTCAGTGCAGATATTGACAGTTGGACCCCGGTACCCTCTCTCTGGCAATGTTTGAAGTGGCTACAGCAGTTTATTGTCTGACAAGATAAAGAGTCTCTCTCTCTCTCTCTCTCTCTCTCTCTCTCTCTCTTTCTCTCTCTCTCTCTCTCTCTCTCTCTCTCTCTCTCTCTCTCTCTCTCTCTCTCTTTCTCTCTCTCTCTCTCTCTCTTTCTCTCTCTCTCTCTCTCTCTCTGTCTCTCTCTCTCTCTCTCTCTCTCTGTCTCTCTCTCTCGCTTATTGACTCTAAGGCCAAAAACAATGAAGTTTCCTGGAGGTTTTAGATTATTGGCAGCAGGAAGCGCTGCCGTTTCCACTGCACCGGTTTGATATGACAGCTTCAGTTCATTCACCTAGGCAGAAGAGACAGGTTCTTTTGTCATTAGGCTCCACTGGGATGAGAGTGAGAATGGGAGAAGAGGGGAGGAGAGACAGAGAGCTGGCCATTGAGAGATAAGCCTTGGCTCTGTTCACTACTTGATAGCTGCTGTGATGCTCCTTCATGTGTAAGACTGTGTGGTACTACTGCTGGTATATGCATAATAATGTGTTGAACAATATATATTGTTCTAAATGTTTACTCCAATATTTGTCAATGTCAGAATGAAATGTCTGCAAGTTGAGAGATTGGACATCTATGAATCGGTGTAGTTTGTACAGTACATCCCACAAACTGAGACTGAATTTGAAGACCAAGTAACACCAAAGTATCACACTGCCCCCATCAGTAAATAGATTTGGTTCCAGATTTCTCCCAAATGTCTCCAGCCATTGCGTACATCAGCAGCACAACTTATTTTAAATTAATAAAGCATTGATTCAGCCAAACCTGGGCTTCCATGAAGAGATTACAGGAAATGGAACACACTGACATACATAAAATCACTCTTCAGTGCATTAAAGTGTATGTATTCTAATAATAGTGTTTTTTGAGCGGAAAAATACATGCTGCATATATATAGAGGATACCATAAAACACACACACATACACACAGTTCAGAGTCTACCTGTTAAAGTGGTGCTTTGTTTGCGGTCTGTGAGCGCTTTGGCCCTCAGGCCACTCCAGCACGTCTCTTGTGAAAACGAGTGTTGAGTCGTGATGTACCGTTTGACAGGGATGCATGAATTATTGAGCTCCAGAAAAAGTCGTGCTCTTCTTTGTGGCATTCTTCACGCCCATCAAAGAGATGTCACCGGGGGAACATGTGCTGAGAGATGTGAGTTTTGTACACGTGAAAGATCAAATATGTAGGAATCCCACGTGACTGGAGATTAGCACTGTGTTTTAAGTGTGAGCGAAAAGGCTGAAGCGACAGTGGGACGTTTATGAGCTCTTAATATCATGCACATGCTCGTGTTTTCCCTACTGTAACACACCTGACTCAACTCGTCAGCTAATTATCAAGCCCTTCATGAGCTGAGTCAGGAGCGCTAGAGCAGGGAGAACACAGAGCAGTTCAAACGAGGGGGACTGAGAACCACTGCATTATAAGAATTAACCAGGATATCTAGCACTAGACCTTCATATTTCTAAAGGGATTGTAAAGACTCCAGATTTCTTGTTAATTTAAAGGACAATCAAATATACAAAATTTACCACTTATCTCAAACATGTCTTGTTTGCTGTACAAGGTTTGTTGCAAGGAATGGGCTAACAAGTGAATCACTAATTAGTGTTGTGCAGGCTGCATGACTAATGCTGCCTTTACATGTTGGCAGTAGATAGTCGATGGCAAACTGGAAATTAGATTGTTTTCAATGGCAAAAGTTAAATTTTCCCAACTTTTGCCACTGGCCACAGTAGATTTTTTTTCCCAAAACCTCTTTTTTTTATCCAAAACGAGTGCTGAATGTTTGCAGTTGAAGCAGAGGCATGCTGGTTTGTTTACAACAAACACTGAGCTCCAAAGGAAACACCATTAGATTCATTAACATGCATTCTAAATACTAATAGCCGAGTGGTTAGGGTGATCGCCCTGCAGTTAGAAAGTCGTGGGTTCACATCCTAACACTGCTAGTGGCACCTCTGAGGTACCTTTGAGCAAGGGTCCCCACACACTGCTCCCCAGGCGCTGTGTTCATGGCTGCCTGCTGCTTCACTTGGTGAATGGGTTAAATTCAGAGGACGAATTTCACACTGTGTGCTGTTGTGTGTTCATGTATGACAGAATGGTCACTTTACACTTAAGAAAAAAAAATATAGGCAAACAGCATCACAATGCAGAGGATTAGTAATGTTTTCCTCCACGACTCATGGGCTAACCCCACTCCACAGATTCATATGATAAGTAGCTGATATTTTGAAGCTATGCACATCACTGCAGCTCTCTGAGGCCTACTTTTACCTATGAAAACTTTCTCTGGATGTTGTTTATGAAGTAGAAATCAGCCTTAATACTACAATGTAACCGATATAATGGGTTTTTGTCCAAATGTGTTTGAGATTACAGTAGTTTGAGGCGAATGTGAGATAAGTAGGGCATGCAGTTTGCTTGATGGTACTTAGGTGGAGTGTTAAGTGTCCAGATAGCTCCCATGCTAAAACTAAAGAAGCAAAACATGTCTTCGGTGATTGACCACATTAGGGGTAAAGGGAGAACTGGGTATAATGAACTATTCCCCTAAACATGCGATCCTGTGATGAATGGTTAAAGTGAAATGTGTGAGAGGTGCTGCTGGTTTCCTGTATGTTTCTGTATGTCTTTCTGTTAAATGAGTGTTATTTTTGTTCTGTTTTGATGTTTTTTTCTGTTCTAAAGTTGTGTGTGTTATGTGCGTTTCTCTCCAGTGGTCAGCACCACCTGCCAACCCAAGAAAGGTGAGAGTCTGCTGCCATTGTAGGTGTGACGTGTGCGTGTGAAGTTGTGAGTGTAATTTGACATGTGATGTTTGTTATTTTCATCTCATTTGTTATTTTAGACTACATTTGACTTTTATCCCTATTTCTACCTGTCTGGGTATGTTCCTATATTGTACACTCTCAAAAATGGTACGTCTTAAAGGGGAATTCTTCCAATTTTTAAAAAAATGTCTGCATAATTTAATCAAAGAGATGCAAACAATGAATCCAGAGTATGATATGAAATGCCACATTGTACAACAGCATAGTGATTTAGATTTCAGGATGTCTGCAACAAAAACATGGCATTAATTACCCAGAATTACCAGGTGAACATACATGTGTCTTCTGTGTTAATAATGGGAAAATAGCAGTAAATATGAAAAATTAAATAAGTCTTTGGACACTTTTTTGCCTTACAACGTCCTGCATGTACCCGTCCATCATGAATGGATTTTAAAAATCCAGTATTGACCAAACCCTTAAAACCTTATGTCTCAGTCAGTGTATTCATTTCATGTAATAACTTTTTGTAAATTGTAAACTAAGCTACTTTGGATGACTTAGTTTACAATTTTAATTATGCAGAAATTTGGATGCAATTGCCCTTTAAGTAACAACACACTATTTGTGTTGTCACTACTGCAGTTTGTGTCAGGGCAGAGGAACAGCGCATGTCTCTGACACAGATTTAAATGAAAACACACCTTTGTGAAAAATTAGAGCACACAAAGGTGTTGGGCACAGATGTGTTAAACAATTGCAAACTGTATCTTGTTTTTAACTCATGCTGGGCAACGATGATAGTTGAAAGATGAAAGTTTTGTAACGCAATTAATTGCATGGTTTTCTGCGATTAATTGCAGAATGCTTTAACGCGCCCAGCACTATTTTTAACACATCTGTTTTGAGAGTGTGTGCATTTTCTTTATAGTTGTGTGTTATGTCTGTGTCTTCTTCTTCTTCTGTTGTGTCAGTCTGATCTGAGGCCTTTTTGTTCTGTTTTCTCCTTTGTGTTTGAGTGCTGTATGTATGTATAGTATGTGGTGGTCCCTACTGCAGCCCCACAGCAGAGCCACAGCATTCAGAATGTAATAATGATCAAAGGTAGACAGAGGACAGACGCGGTGAAGCAGGACAGGGAGGTCGCGAGCCCATTAACGAGTAATAAGCCCAGGCCAGACAAACCCCTGATACTGAATTCAGCCCACCATGACTTCAGCCTGAGACGGTTGACCACTGTTCCGGACGAAGGGAAGCAGACATGACAGAGCAACTAATTAATGAAATACCCCTAATAAACAATGATGATGTGTTCACATGACATTGTTATCAGGGCACTAACTAGCTGCTAGTGTCAATGTTAAAGGAGTAGTGCTTTATAAAATAGCATTTACACGATTTTACTTCAGATGTTGTCAATATAGCCAAATTATCAGTGGAGCAGTGAGACTAATCTTGCTATCAAGCACTAGTCAACATGTTCTGGATTCATCTAACACCTCATACATTTGTTTGAGAACTATAAAATTATTTGACATCAATAACGTTATCTGCAATCAGTTTGGTTCAAGTTTATTGGAAACATTGATACCAAACTTTTTAATGGTAACATACATTGTATATATGTGTAGCAGTCATTTCTGAAGATGCGTGCATATAGTTAAAACTTTAAAACTGCACCTTTAGACTTTGAGAGCAAACATTTCCTTTAAACAAAGGCTTTATTAGGTTTCATTAGTGATTAAAAAACAACAAGCCTCTCTCTAGCCCCTTTAACCTGCCCGGGGAGCCATTAGTCCAGAAGCTGTACCACTGCCTTCTTCACTTGGGTGAATACAAATTAGCTGATGAACCTGAAAAATGAGTCCAGTGTCCTCAGCTGAAATTATCAGGCAAAAAACAAAAGGCCCCGTCTCTTGCGACGTCACTTAATAAAAGTCATGGGCAGAACTCAAACAGTCAACCAGCTTCTGTAAATATATCCTTTTCTCAACCTCCTTAAAGTGGATCCAGCTCCTCATTAAGGTGAAGTGGTTTAGGACACACTATGACTTACTGTGAGCTATAAAAATGAACCTCAACATTACAGGTGGACTTTTGATCAGATTCTTCTGTATCTATGAGAGTCATTGTTACGAAAGTTGATCGTAGACTCCTGTCATAAAGGCTGCCCACTGCATTCAGCAGTCATAATTTGTATGACTTTTATAGCTCATTGTAACTCATACTGTGTCTTATACCATGTCAATGTGACTTTTGAGTTTTTGTTAGCAGGTCTCAAATAATGAAGAAACATTTGGACAGGTCTGGACTGTTAGACATACATGGAAAATTATATAAATGTGAGGTTTAGCCAAACTATTCCTTTAAAATATAAATGTTGAGCACATTTCCAGTGGGCACTCCACTGACTAAATGTATCATCCGCACTCTTGGCAACTTTCAGGGAGCAGGTTATACTTCCACAGTACAGTCTGAATCAAGTATTCATGGTTGACTTTCCTTCACACTCAACAGAGCACAGCAATACGTACTCAGCAGAGGTAATGCTAAATACGTAATGCTGACAGCTGAATTGAACTGAATGCATAATGTTCTAATGGACAGTAGAAGCATTTGCCCAGTGTCAGATGAACACAGTATTGTACTTGCACTCCCCTCGTTTGGAAATCTCTGGGAAACACACCATTTGCAGCCTGCTGATTTGAATTTCTTTTCCAAAGGGAATATCCTAAAGGGGAACATGAATGCACAATGATGGTTTGACATTGCAGCACTAGTGCTGCAGCTGAGTCCATGTCCATAATCTCTTCAACCTGGGTTACCTTTGCTTTTTCTTGATGCACATAAAGATTTTGGTCTCCAGATCCTATTCTGGCTGGCAGTGGAGTGCAGTAACAAGGAGATCCTGTGTAATACACCTGAGATAAAGGTGCTCAAAGTTGGAGAGGTGAGGTGCAAGTGAGGTGACTGTATCAAATCATCATTGGTTCCCCTTTAAACTGTCAATGAAATGTCTTGTGCGTCGTTGATGCAGTCTGACAGGCATGATGCATGGAGGTGCATGGTGGTCACTTCAAGAAAATGAGCCGTTCTATGCTACAAAAGTAAGATGCCTGATATAACAGGGTTGCCTCTCATCCTGTAAACCAGACAGTCCAGCTTTCAAGCTGGTTGTCCAGTTTTGTGTGTGATCTCACTGTTTTTTGTGTGGGGAAAAATCAAGCAATAAAATAATATTGGTCTGATTTTTCATTATTCCTCACTTCACCTCCTCGCACTGCCAATTTCAGATGAGTTGCATTATTTAGCGTAATTGACGTTGGTGGTTTTTTATTTTATTTTTTACATTTTAAATATTTTAGGCACTTTTCTTTGGGCAAAGCTACTTTTCTTTGGGCAAAGCTATAGTTTATTTTCAGTTTAATCTACAAAATTAGCCATATTAATGGGTGACATTTAATTGTATCTGCATGATAACAGTGCTTTTCTGTAAAGTTTGAAGATATTTTGTGGAGTATTTGAATCGTAATTTCTTTTCTCTTTCTTTCAAGCCAAACTGAGTTATGGACAAATAAACCCAAACAATGACACACACACACACCCCTTTGTTCATTTGCAGGGAACAGTGTCAAATATTTGGGCTACCTTATAACCAGAGACCACTGGTATTCAGAGTGCTCTGGGGACTGGTCCCAATGGCCAGGCCAGTAGTCATTTTGGCACCTGTTGAAATGAATTTGCCTGAAGCAAACATTTAACTGGTCTGCACCAAGCAAGGTAGGTGTGAATGAACCTTAAATGTGTGTTGTGTGGGCACAGGAGTGTCCAGTTCTGGCATGTTAAAAAGGTGGCAACCCTACAGATGTATCTAGCTGCAAGCTGGTCCACAGCTGCAGTCATGAGAAGGAAATGAACAGAGGCAGATATTTTTAGCAGGGCATTGAGTAGAGGGTAATAGTCTACAGTGGGCAGGTATTATCTAAAGCTGTTGCAGTCTGGGTATAGCTGTAACAGGTAAAGCAGCTTCAGCACTGTATATAGTGCTACTGATAACGCTTAGCACTGTCTGCCTTATCTAACCCAGCCAGATCCTTACAACAGCATACCCGCACACACACACTCTCTTCCTCTCCCAATCCTGTAACTTGGGACAGTTGTAGTAAAGCTCATAACAGCAGCAAATAGGCTGCACTCGGCCCATCAGCTCCTCTTGCTAACTCCATCTCATTATTTTGCACCACCGTCTAATAGCGTGTGCAAGAAAAGGATGATTTTAAAGAGCTTTCAGCCGTCTAGTCTGAGATGTAAAGAACTGATGGCACAAGCTGTCAAGGCAGTGAATGCTTATTAGATCCCCCAGAATTGTGCATTGTCACCTCACTCCCACAAAGCCGCCGCATTCATTCAAGCACTTATCGGAATATCATTTTTTTTGCCGGGGGCTATTTTTATGTCTGTGAAATGAATCTCGGGTGTGTTATGAGTAGTGCTACACTGTGATCTATATTGATGTATGATATGTTTGAAGGTTGATCTGTAGGAAGTACGACGGCATGTAAACACTAACATCTTTCTGTGCCACAAATTTTGATATTCGGATGTGATGACAATTACAATACCAGTCAAAAGTTTGGACACATCAGCTTGCATGTGTTTCATCATCCTACAGACAAGTCAAGTCAAGATAATTTATTTGTATAGAACGTTTTAAAACAACAGAAGTTGACCTAAAGAGCTGTACAAAGTAAAAAAGTAAACAAAAAAATAAATATCACCAATCCGTTTCCAAGCAGCTGAAAAATAGGTCTACACGTAAAGGCTTACGCTTAAATGCTTGCTTTGTTTGTAATATCAGTATAAAATGTAACATTGATACCTGTGAGCAAAAAAAAGAAAAAAGTTAAAAATGTTCAAAGGCATAGGTGGAACTTCTTCCAGTGTGTCGGAAAAGCATCCCAAGTGGCTCATGAAGCTGCTAGGGAAAATGCCCAGAGTGAGTAATGATGCATCAAGAGGACAGGGCTGCTTTAAAGAAAAGTGTAACTATTTTGTGGTCACTGCATAATGCCATGTGCTGAGAGCCAGAGAGACTGCGAGGCAGTTGAGGCAGCAAAAAGGGCGGCAAATTGGACAAAGCACCAGCCCCATCACCTCCTCCCTTGTCGACAAGAATCGTGATTGCCCCCGATTCAGTTCGCACAACTTTTCCCATTGCGTCTTAACCCGGTTGCCATTTTGGGCTGATTTTTGTCCGGAACGTCCTCCAGTCCGAGGCGGTTCTGTGGTTCTGTCAGACCCTGTCTGCTCTGCTTGGAGAAAAGGCCATGATAGCATGAAACCACAAATAGAGGTCATTCTGCTGGGTTCAAATGCTCCTTTTGAAGTGGCATTCTTATTAGAAAATGTGTCGTTTCCCCCGCCACGCACACATGGACACACACACACACACACACACACACACACACACACACACACAAAATGGTTGCTTTTAAGAGCTTAATGGAGCAGCAGCTCAAAGGGGCTTAACCTACAGCTGCTGGACAGCCGAGGGAAAAGGCTGACATTAGCCTGCTTATGTGAGGAAAATACACATACACACACACACACACACACAAATACACACACACACAGTTTATGAAAGACTATACAGTGTGTTAAAAGAGCATATGATGAACGTTGGCCTGGGGTGTATATCTGATGACCTCAGATGTGTCCTGTGTACAGTGGCTGTGTGTTATATATGGTCAGCATCTTCTTTACATGATATCTGGATGTTGTCTCTTTTTTCATTTTTTGTTCATTCAGGAGTCATGTGTGCATGTGCGTGTGTGTGTGTGTGTTTGTCTCAGGAGAACACTATATTGATGAATATGCAGTTATCATCTCCTAATACTGATTTTACTGCTCTCTCTTTCTTTCTCTCTCTCTGTCTCACACACACGCACACACACTCCTCCTCAGGGATGGTTTCACACCTCCACTTTTTTGGTTAGGATCAGAGATGGATTTTTGTTGTTTTTGTCCTTCTGCCTAACAGTGAGAGAGAGAGAGCTGGCAGGCAGGAGGAGAGGTCACACTTAAAGTGAGGCCTGTCGGAGGGAGGTGTGTGTGTGTGTGTGTGTGTGTGTGTGTGTGTTTGTGTACTGTTAATTTGAAGAGCTTTTCACACCTGCAGGGTTTCTGTCAGTGTCCAGACGCGGTGAGCCAATACTTCAGCCCACTCTCACCTGATGAGGCTTCCATTCGCTCTCCTTAATCAATCCCAGCATGCTAATATCACCTCCCTCATCTTCACCCACACCTTTTCTTTCTTTTCTCTTTGCTTTTTTCTGTCCTTTTTCTTTCTATTTCCTCTCATTTTAATCCTCTTTTTCTCCCATGTATATCCCTCTGAATCCTGTCTTGGATTTTTCACATGTACATTACACAATGCTGCCAAGTCAGTATGTTTAATATTATGAGGTTACTGTAATATAATTGCAAGTTTGTTTCTGTCCTAGATGTTCTTTTCTTGTTTTTCACAGCTCACAGTATGTTATGAAATGTCTGTGTTAAAACAGAAAAAGCTCTATGAGGGCCACATTTTAATAGCATAAAAACTATGAGTGTATATGAATTTTACTCAGTGTTCACTAAACTGATTACATTCTCTTCAACGATACCTATAGTTGGTTACTAATGACACCATGACATGCTCAAGAAAGCATATTAAGGCATAATTTATCACATAAGTGATCTTTCAAAATTATAACTCACCCCTATTAAAACCACACCTCACATTTCAGCAGCATGAATGGAAGCCACTGGGGCATTAGGAGTTGTTTTCAATGGGGGTGCCCTAAACAGCATCCTATTAAAACCACATTGGACCACTTGCCTGGAAGAACAACAAGTATTTCATTCATTTCATTTAGGAAAAAAGTAAATGGCAATTCAATAAAACAATAATTAACTTTATTATATATTATATAAAAAGGTGTAATGTACTGTTAATAAATCATGGACACAAACCATCACAAAATGTGGAATATTGCACATTGTCTGCACTATATATGGTGAAAGGGGAGGAGCCAGCAGAGATTATTTTTAATGTCTGACATATAAATGGGGAAGGCGCAGACATACACTCATAAATGTAATGCCATTACAGCACATCCCTGAAGGACATAAAATAAGACTGAACACAACAGCAAAGTCAGTTTACCAACTGGTGAGATTAAATCCATGTATAAGCAACCAAACTGAAACATCTACCCCAACCTCACTTTCTTGTAAATACCCAAAGGTCACTTAAAACTTGCAAAATATATTGCAGATACGTGCTGTGTCCATTATTACAGTAATATAAACTATGACAGCCAAAGTGTGAGAGGGAGTTGGGGTGAAAATGCTAGTGTCCCAGACACAGGCCACATGGTCCAGTCTAACATGCTGAAGTAAACTTTCCATCCCACTCTCACCAGAAAAGGAAAACTACACTACACAGGCTACTACAGGGTTATACACTTTACAGGCTACTACAGGGTTATAAAGTCTTAAAAATGCCATGAACATCTGAAGATGCCTTACACTTTTTAAAGGTATTAAATGTAGACATTTTTCATGGATAAGGTTCTGCCCAAAATGAGCCCGATCCAGTTCTGATCCTTCGTTTCATTTTTGCGCTCCATTTACTCAGTCATAAACGGTCATTATCCCCAACCTGCAGCACTGAGGTGCATTTTCAGAAGCTAACAGAGCGGTACAATTGTCTGCAGTTTCAACTGTAAGTTAGAAAGCAAAACCCTGTAAAATCTGCAGCGCCAGTGCTTCTGTTTTTGAAGAAGTATCCTACATAAACAAAACATTTCAGTCCAGAACATCACATTATGTACTAAAAATGTAGCAATTGTACTGTATGATTAATTGGCAACCATCTCATGCTATGTAGCTGTAAACTACGAAAACATAATATAGATTTAGCTGATACTCCTTATTAAAGGGCACCCTAATTACGATTATACCTAAAGATCATGTCATTTTGTACATTAAGGTAAAAATATAGTTTCCCAAACAAAACTAAGCCGATAATGCTCAGCTGGCCAAACGTGGACCACTGATATAGGCCTACAGGACTAAATAGAATAGACGTACTTGGGAGTTTTAATATGTTGCAATCTTAAAACATATTAAAAAACACTGAATTTGAGTAAAAATTGTGCTACCCTGTACTAGTAGGTGTTGAGCAGGACAATATTTGAATAAATAAATATGGAGCCATCTGGTTTGCCACCCTGTCATTATAGGCAGCTCCCTAGTTTTCGTATGTGTTTTTATATTTCAATCTTTGCCATTTCCATTTAGCAAAAAACAACCATGTTCCTTTTGAGATTAAACTGTCCTACAAGAACATTTTACACGAAGTACATAACAGACAGTGTAAGAATATAGTATCCTGAACTGAGACAGCACAGCATGTACGGGTGCAAGGGATGGTGGTTTTCTATCAGCTCTCTCAGGGAACCTGTCGGTGGAAATGCTGTAGGTTGGGTGTTTACATGTTGCCGTTGTTTGAAGGTCAGGATAGTTAAAGATCATCTAAAAACTACTCTTAAACTTTCATGCCAAATTCAATTTAATGTAATGTGTAATGCTGCTTTGCTTGTAATCATTAAGTGGGGACTAGTGTGTGTGCGTGTGTGTGTTTGGGAGAGAGAGAAGTTGTGTGTGAGTACCCACAGGCCTGCCTCTGATTGTCCAGTTACATCATGTACAGCTGAAGGAAACTGTCTCTTCTTATTAGCCGTGCTCTAACAGGGTTTAAAGTCTTGCCAGCATGAGGAGTAGCCCACCGCTTTAGCCCACCGTGTGTCCAGCCCTTCTGCTACCGGCTACCACTGTGCTTGAACACTGTGTAACAGACATAACCTTACCATCCAAACACACACATCTATAATCAACACGATAGTCCTTTTAAATTTTTGACAATTTTACAGTTAAGCCAACATTTGGATGTGGTTTAGGACACAAGGTGACTTACTGTGAGCTTTAAAACTGATTTGAACCATTCCTTAAAGAATCTTCTAAAAGTTTCGTAGGTACACTACATTCACTTTGCATATGTGTAATGTATTATATGTGCAGGCTTGTACCTGTTTATAACTTTTTTAAATAGCAAAGTTAAATATGCAGAATCAAAAAATATAACAAATACTAAACATGAAGTGCACATATGCCTTTTTCCCTAAGATACTAAAGACATGCCCCCCAATTCTGCACTTTTTTCCAGGTAGTTTAAAGCATACAGTATTACTGTTACTGATCTGAACCGAGCGTTAAAGTAGGTGTGTTATCTGAGAGGTCACATGACTTCCCATGCATTGCTAGTGCGAGCATAAACAAGAGTCAAAACAGTGGAGCAGATAAAAGTTCTAATCTGATTTACTTTTCATTCATCATTTGGTTTTGTGTCACAGGTAGGGATACTGGCCAGCTAATGGTTTCATAAATGCTGGATTTGACCAATCTGTGTTCTTTGGTCTTTTTAGCTCCACCCATATGGTTATACACTCTATGGACAAAAAGTATTGGGATGCCTGACCAACAGGGACGTTAATGACACCTGCATTCAAATATATAGACGTTAATATGGAGTTGATCCACACTTTGTAACAGCTATAACATCTTCCACTCTTCTTGGAAGGCTTTCCACAAGATTCTGGAGTTTCTGTGGGAATCTGTGCCGATTAATTCTGTAGAGCATTTATGAGGTCAGACACTGATGTAGGACGTGAAGGCCTGGCTCATAATCTCTGTTCCAGTTCATCCCAAAGGTGCTGGATGGGGTTGAGGTCAGGACTCTGTGTGGACCAGTCAAGTTCTTC
>JBBPCY010000109.1:24358633-24405915 GCA_037974405.1 Brachyalestes nurse
CAAGTTCTTCCACACTGAACTCCTCCAGCCATGTCTTTATGGAGCTGCTTTGTGTACTGGGACACAGTCCTGCTGGATTAGAAAAGGTTCTTCCCCAAACTGGGTCCACAAAGTTGGAAGCATGGTGCTGTCCAAAGTGTCTTGGCATGCTGAAGCATTAAGATTGCCCCTTGCTGGAAGTAAGGGTGAAAAAACATGTTACTGCCTCTTATCTCTTCAGCAGTTACTCTTCTTATTCATTTTACAAAGTCAGTTGCTTGCAGGCTTCTGCAGTTCACCAATCTCAGCTTTGTTATTGTAATAGAAAGCATAAAACTGACCCAAGATCAGCAGCTAATAGTAACAGATAGTGCTGCTACAATGTTCAGTGCAAGCCCGCAGTGAGAATGATGTGAAGCCTCATAATAAAGACACAAGTCCTGTTCCTGCTATGCAGAGGTCACTCCTGCTGCAAGACTTAGTTCAGCACAGCTGGACAGGGACAGCGAAAGGTCTGCAGAACCCCATGGTGCTGTAGTCGGACTCTCACTCCCTCTAGTTTACTCTGGAGTTGTTTAGAGAGTGAAACTGTTTTGTAGAGCATCTGCGACAACAATAGTGATGTCTGGTTTTCAGATTTCTACTGAATGTTTAATGTATCAATAGTTTATTTATTTATCTGTCTCTTTTCTACCCAGCCTGTTGCTTCATATGCCTGGTCCTGTCTAGTCCAGTCGTTCCCAGTAATGGTCCTGGGGTATACTTTTATACTGCTGTAAAGTGAATAAAACTAATGCAAATATTTAGTGGATTATAGGCCCAAAAACAGTGGCGGACCACAATCACACCAGCTCCCAAAATTACAAACAATAGACAAACTGTTATTATTATTATTAATAGTAGCAGTAGTAGTAGTAATATAATTATTATTGTTGTCGTTATATAATCGCATTGTTATTCACTAAAAAAATGTTTCATTCCAATGCATCCACATGAGTAGAGTATAAAACAAGCCTAAGTTTGATGGCAATTCTGTTCCCTTTGTGCTGTAGCTCTGTGCTTCCCTATGATCTGCTATTCTGTGTTGGATACCCACTCAGTGAGATACCCACTGGTTTCTCTCCCTCTCTTTCTCTCTCTATGTACTTCCTGACATCAGCCAGCCATCTGTCAGTGCAGATCCTCACAAAGCATTTCCCAAACATTTAGAGCAGCAACCACAAAACACGATCGCTCAGGTGTCACTCAGGCCGAGGTAATTACGCCCGGAGCGGTCAGGCAATAAGTAGCCAATATTGGTCTAATGCTCTGGCATTTCATTTCTTGTCATTGCTCATGTGCAGGGGGAGCAGCATCAGACCTTTCAGAAATAGCGGAGGGAACAGGAGGGGGAACACAGGAGCAAATGAAGAGCAGTGGCATCGCTGACTCTTATTTATTTATTGGATTTCCACAAATAATCTGCTGTCAGAGAGCCCAGCTGTGGAGCTTTAGTGGGGCTGGGGAGGAGGAAAAATTAAAGCTGACACACACTGTCTCAAACACACACACACACACATCTGCACACTATGTGAGGAAATTACAAAATGTTCTCATTCATCATCACAAGACGATTTGCAAGTGGGGGAGCATGCAAAAAGCTCTCCTACTATCTCACTTCCCTCCACCTCTTTCTTTCTATGTCTCTCCACCCTTTCAGTCAAACCAGTGAAAGAATGACACGATGAGGAATTTCCATCTTCAACCTGCTTTCAAATTTAAAGCCTGATGCAACACCTGTAACACGTTGCCTTGCCGTTCAGGGAAATGTTCGCCAGGGCTCATATTGCCCTCCCAAATTACTTTACCTTCACACCTCTTCATCTCCCGCATTCAGATTTTCCTCTCCGTCAGTTTGACAGCCCAATGGTCCGTTAAATCGGCTACAGGTCTGAGAACGGCTTTGAACACCGAGCGGCACTTTCCTCGTCTTCTACAAGGCCTAAAACCTCAGCAAAATGAGCCTAATTTTCTAGCATTTCAATGGGTTCCTGTTCAGCCATTTTATAATGGGCTGGAAAAGACCAACCTCACTGAGCTTTTAGCTTTCAGTGGTTTTCTGCCTCTAGAGCCTGAGCTGAACATAAATCCTTTTCCACATATTTGAAGACACAAGACTGAACTCGAAACAAACAGAAAAGACTTGTGACTTTGACTTTGACTCAAAAAGGTCTAAAGTGAAAGAAACCTGCTGTTCCGACTGCAGATTGTCTACTTTTCATGCAAATTGACTAATTTCCTGTAATAGACATGCCAGAACTGCATCAGAAGCATTCAGATTCATATCAGCAACTTTGTCAGTAATTATGGTTATGATTTGCTTATTTTATTTCGGAGGACAAGTTAGACAAGCATGAGTAGAATGCAAATGAGCCATCTTCATGCAGTCTTGGAATAGTCTGATTAAAATAAAAATCACTTCCGTTGACATTTTGTTCTCTTACACAGTGAAATGAATGCTTTTTAAAGCATGTCACATATTTTTAGATACTTTTTGGGGGCCACTGAAATCCTGGGTCTCATAATCTGTTATTAGGCATATTGGAGGGTGCTGGAGTCTATCCAATCCCTCATAGGACAAAAAGCAGAGGAACGTCCTGGACAGATCAACAGTCCATCCCAGGGCAGATGCACAGACAATGTGGCGATTAAGTAAGTATTTTATTTATGGCGCGAGTGTCGCGGCTCTACTTTGCAGTTCATGTATTTTTGAAGGCACCTTGACTCAACCATCGACTCACGCTGACTGATAGGCCAGTAAGAAGGGAGGAGGGGTTGGAGCTGTAAAGGTCACCTGCGAAAATAAAGTGAAGCTTCAATGGAAAACAGCCTCCGCTGCTGTGGCTGAATTACCACACTGAAGTCACGAGGCCCTGCGTGTTAAGAAGATGGAGATGCTCTGAATGAGGAGTTCCGTGTAGTCCGATTCAGACCGATGCACTGTGACAGCCTGACAGGAAGTGCTGAAACGCTCCAGAGGCTGAGCTGTCAATCACATGCAGCCAGCCCAGCCGCATCTTACGCAGGCTGTCCGCACATCTGTCTCTTAACACTTAGCATTTACAGGAAATTATCAAAAGGAAACTTCCACATTGTGCCAGCCTTCATATTAATCATCTGTCCAGTCTGAAAACGTCCATGGTAATTTCAGGAGATCAGTAGATAACACTGTAGTCTTAGTCAGGATTCTTTATAGGGCCGCATTAGTGTCACTCTATTCTGTCAGTCTGCTCTGTTCTATACTGTATATGTTATTTTTGTCAATTCAGATTTGGGCTTTTTAGATATGAAATTGTACAACAACAAAATGACAGCACAGAAAATTCCAGTTTGTGTTCTTTTGCTTAAATAACTATTTTGAGCACGTATCTTTCAAGTAATAGTGTGTATTTTAATTTATTTGACTTTTGCCTCCCTTTTATGTGGGGCATGTGGCTTTTCATGTGGTCTTCATCTATTACTACCCTTGTATTACCTAGTCTCTTGGTTTGTCTTCTTTATCTGATTAAAACCTGCCCTTGGAGTAGTTGATGTGTGTGTGTGTCCACACTGCTCATAGTGAAATGGATCAGCCTATGGAACAGGGACATTCTTCATGCTAGTTTACTATCACTGATTAAAAAATCCATTCATGCTGCCTTTATTGTTGGATGCAGGGTTTCTGAGTGTGCATGAGCTTACATTCATAGAATACCACTTGACCTTGGTATTACGGGGTTAAGGTGTCCTTTCCAAATCAGTAATATTGGAACACCATTGAGGCAATATGTACATTTTGAAGAAACCCTGTCAGTTCCGAATGATCTTAAATACTCTTACTTGTCTGTGAGGTGTCCTTGAGTGCCTTGAAAGGTACCTTTAAATAATATTAATAGTAATAATACAAGGGGACCTTGAGTTATGATACAGATCCCACGGCAATGATGTAATAAAGACAGTTGTTAAATTATAAACACAACTAAGCCACAGAAAAGGACATAAATATTCTGTACTTGTACTTTAAACAGGTAAGTGTACTGGGGGACGTGAGCTCCCTCACTCATACGCCACGTTACTGCGTATTATACGTATTCTTCCGCCACACGCAGCCAATCTAGTTTACCCACATAGTCTGTAAGTATTGCGCTAACGGTGAATACTGAAACACTCATCTCAATTTTGAAACGTTTTTATGGGAGTGAGCATCAAAAACTCGGAACATCATCTGTTGTAGCCCAGGGACCCCCTGTAATCATCATCATAATCATGTTATATTCTTTTCTATTGCCATTTTTTTATAGAATTTGTTGACTAAATTCTGTCCATTTCTTTCCAAAAAATTATCCTTAACCTTGAAGTCTCTGTAGTATAACAGATATACCCCATGTATTCCCTTTCTGAGCCACTGTCCCCCTGTACAGACGTATTTCCCACTTTAATGTATGGATTGCTCCATAGCAAAGAATAATGTTGACAGGGGAGTGAAATATTCACTCCAGACCTACTTAAAATGCAACAAAGCAGGGTGGCCATGCCGCAATTCTGTCACCAGTGATTGTGAGAAGGTTTCTTCTTGCAAGGAACAGAACACCAGTTTCACTCTTTTATTAGCCAATCCAAAGTCCGTAGATGTTCAATTGGGTGTCAGGCAAGTAAAACTGCTTCAAAGCAAATCTTATAGTGTTCTGCACTGAGCACTGCTGGAGCCGTCTCTAACTCTGAGGACACACATTTATGTGCACAGATTTACACTACTTATGCCAATAAAGAAGACAAGCCTTGAGGAGATCTGGAGGTGATAATGAACTCTAGTGATACTGGCTATTGTGAGATCTGTTAGGAACAAAATCAATAATGATTCACTTCAGCCACAACTTATTTAGCCAGTTCGCTGTGAGAAACATGAAACGCCATGGAGCAAACGCAAGCGTAAATGGCCCAGAATGAACCACTTATCAGAAGAAAACAATCCGTACTTAACTCCTAGACGTTCGTGGTTTCTTTCTAATCTACATGTTTCCCACTCTTTTCATTGTCAGTGACAAACTGTGATACATTTGTAAAATATCTTGATGTTTTAGTTGCTGAGGTGGAAACAAAGTCATTCAGAGTTCTGATGTATGATCTTACATTATAGAGAAATGTATTGATGTCTATACAGTGGTGGTGATGGTCACAACACAAATATAACTTTTATTTACTGTCAGAAGCCACCAGTTAACCTGCATGCATCCTTGTTTTATATGTGATGTTGAAGACTGGTAAATCTTGAAAAAAATTCTCACATTCCAATGATTATGCTGGCATTCGCTATTGACTCTGCATGCAGAGGACACACAAACGAATTTGCTCCTGTGGATCTCAACTAGTTTTTCATTGGATTGCTAGATAATCTAAAAGGCCTGTTAGCATATCTCCTAATGAGAAAACCCTCGACCTGTGCAGCTCGGCTTAGCATCGCTGATTGCCTCCACAATGTCATCTCCACCTCGCACACTCAAACACACACAGAAAGTCAGTCCACACCAAGTCACGCACTAATTAACTCAGAAAGCACTGGCTCTGAAGAGTGCCTGTTAAACATTGATCGTGGTGGGCAATCTTTGATGCAGGGATTCTAATTAATTAACCATCATGCAAAGCCATCCGTGGGTGTTCGTGATGGGATGTGGCTTTCATGCAGAACGCTGACCTAAGGCCCCATCACCCAGCATCGAGAGGAGAATAAAATGACTGCTCGTGGATAAGGCCTGTCACTCAGCCATGATGTAATGATAGCACTTGGCCCTCAGGTTGCGTATTCCAGTTATGCAAGGTGAGGAGAGACGGCTGCTTTCTTCAGGGCCGCTGTAGCCGCTTCTAACGTATGGGTGGTTACTGTTTTGTGCACAGATGCATACCTAATAAATGGGTTTATGTTGTCGCTGTCATTAGAGATCTCTGGAAGGGTAACTACTGGAGCAGAGAAAAAAATCATTTTCAACATACATTTCATTCCAGTTCCATTCCAAGTCATAGACCATTCCTATTGGTCTATTCATCAGAAAAGGTTCCCAGATTGAGATGAAAATAACGTGTCACGCTGAAAATAACATGTCACGCTGATAGTTGCCTCAAAAGTATATAAAATAAAATGTTTCAGAGTTGGTAACATAATGCAAGCAAAGCACCTGTTTATTTCTCCATTGTGAAGAAATTCTGAAAGTGCCCCTCTGTTTCAGTATTCTCCACACTGTGCCTAAATGCTCACTTTACAGGGGAATTTCGTTGTTTTTTCAACATGTATTTTTTTATATTAGCATAGTTTAATGGGTAAGATCCTTCAGATTGGTTTAGCTTGGAATACTCTGTTCTAGAGAATCTTAATTAATCAGAATTGTTAATAGTGGTATTGAATGGAACCAGATTTCTGAATAGTTGGAATGTCTCTTGAAGCTCCCTCACAAAAAGTTATTATATGAAAGGATTATGAATACACTGCCTGATGCTGGAGGCATTGTATTAGGATTGTTTAAGGCCTGTGAACCAAAACTATGTTACTTTTAAAATTAATTCATGGCTTAGATGCACATGCACATGTGTAACACAAAAAACAGGTGCCACAAAGGGTTCTTTGACCAATACTTTGAGAATTTTTTTTAATGAGGTGTGTGCGGGAAAAAAAAACTACAATTACAAAATGTTTGGGTTCTTCACCAATATTCTTATTATGTGGAGGTTTTTCATACTCACACATCATTTACAAAAATTGTTTAGTACAGTTGTTTGAAAATTTGTTAGGGAACTAAGATGGTTTCTCTATGGTATTACCTTCATCTGTTGGAGGATAACACTATTTCAACATTACTTGAGTTGGTTTTGGATAGCAAAACCAAACATGTCTATAATTAGTAGAGGTCAGTTCTGACTGGTTGATGAATCATAATTATGTTTCATTATGTTATACATCTGCACACCTAATCTTGACCTTCCAACTGTGTTTAGTTGATTATGATACTCTGGTTCTTGCCTAATATAGAAAGATGTATTTTATTTTGGTAGCTGAATGGAAGGCTCCATTTGAGAGGGGATGCAAGGGGATGCCATCCCATCACTCAAAAAATAATCATTTCACTTGTCAAAGTCTTTCAATTCTCATTGGATTAATGCCATTATATCACCTAAGTCATTACAAGATTGTCACAGGTTGTTTATGTGGTTGGTTCCAGTTGTTAACCCAAAATAGATTCTACTATCATGGTATTAAACCTGATTGTTGTTCAGGCAATCGAGATAAGATATGAGGCCAGACTTTTTATTTAAAAAAATATATTTCCACTACCCCACCATTTTATTTCCTCTACCCCACCATCCCTCTCAATCACTGTCCTTTACTCAGCTGTTCCTTTACTTAACAAGCCTATGGTATGTAATCCACACTGCAGACACAGTTTTGTCCTCTGTTACCCAGGAAGAAAGCACAGCATTACATTTATTTTATTATGAACGTAAGTCCTTACATTCATGATCTTTTTGCCCCCGAGGTTTATTCTAACCATGTCTAATTTTTCTTAGAGCCTATATGATTAAAATGTCAGAATCCATTTACACCTATCTGTCACTGCTGACAGAGGCAGGCTCTCCTGTACCACCAGTTACATGTGATAATATTCAATATTTTTCCTTATATAATCAAGATGATGGATTCTTTTTTTGGTTTATATAATAAAGATGACTTAAACAGAGGAAAGGAGTTATGCAGGGGCCTGTGAGAGCAACTCTGCTGTATAGTCTCTTTCCACTAATGTAATAGGCTGTTTGAGAAAAGTTTAGCAATTACATTGCATTACCATCCTGACATTTGTGACTAATTTGTTATTTTCGTGCAGTAGGTTTTTGTGTAGTTCAAGGCTACAGTAGATAATTAAGTATGGCTGTGATAAAAACATTCATTACAGAAGGTTCTGTTATATTGCCAACCGAGAACTCCCCCAACACATGAATTTTCATGAAAGCTCAAGAAAAGAGCTTAAGAAATACTTTGTTTAAATCCTTAGACCTCTGTTGTGGTTTTAGCTGAAAGGAATTAAGATTAAAGCTGCAGATGGCAAGATTTTCTAAATGTTTGACTGTGTATTTGTCTGCTTGCAGCTGTAATTCTCCCTCCCCATACATCTAATAGAGTCTAATAGAGTTGAACATACTAATATCACACACCAACTTAGCATGATTCTGATGTTGTCTTAAATGCAACTGGCAAAAGTGCACAGGAGATTCTGTCCCTTTGGAACTATTAGAGGTTCATTAGTTTCAGGGCTAGTGTTTTTAAGCTTGTGGTTGAGGTTGTGGATGGAGCAGGAGATTTGTTTTGATGTTAAAGTCTGGTTAGGCCAGCCAGCTCCTTTAGTCTAAGACCAACCCTCCCCCGAAACTGCCCCCTTGCAGACTGCAGTTGATGATGAGTGGGGATGGATGAAGGTAGTACGACTGTCCCATTTCCTACAGCACATCCAGACTTGAGTTCATGAGAAAAGTGCAAATTCTCCATCTTTCATTTCCAACACATTGCACACACAAGTCATAATCCTGGGACTGAAATGTGTTTGGGCCATACATGACGACTCGTCCTGGAGAGATGATGACTGATAGCTTTTCCTGCAGCCTGATCATAAGTGCTGGTTCGGTGGTGATGACACCACCATGTGACTACACTGTTTTGACTTATGAATTATGTCAGAATGGTGGAATTTCTTGTGACAGCACTATTTTTAGTCAGATATGCTACTGTATATGCAAGTGTCAGACTAAAGGTGTGTGTGGTCACATCCATAGACAAGAAAACATTTGGATGTTGTTGATACATTTGTATGGTCCCCTCAAGTATTTCTTAAAGTTCTGTATATGAAAATGAAACAGCCAAAAAAGGACTTAATGTTGCGGAAACTTGAGCACATTTAACTACAGTTGTACAGAAGGCAATGGAAATACCCCACAGAGGCAGGAATACATCCCGAGACTGTACAGCCTCCTTAGCATTGCCCTCCTGTGGCGTGTGTGTATCCAGAAGACTTTATCACCAGTCTAACCCTGTCACCCTGCTCTATAAATAGCCCCAGAGCAAGCCAAGTCCTGACTCCAGGTGGCTTACTGACAGCCTGGGGCTATCGGCACAAACACGGCTGATCTCCAATACCTCCACATTACAGGATCAGCAGAAAGGGGCTGTTTATACCAGCAGACAACCTCACATACTGTCCACTGTCCATGTCTGAAGTAAGAACAAAACAAGCACTGGAAATGTGTGTGTGTGTGTGTGTATGTGTGTGTGTGTGTGTTTGTATGTGCGATCATCTCTTCAGAATACATGCAATTCTTGATATTGTTGAGATTTGGACAGTCCCCAAACATAAATCCAATTTTTAAATGTTCTATTAGAAAAAGGAAAATAAGCCACAAACTTTTTAATATATTTTTTGTGTAAGTTGTAAAATGTACTTTTTTATTTTATCTTGTGGCGTTGTATAGCTTTTAATCTATTGTTTTTGTCCACTTTCTGCTGTAATAATGCAAATTTCCCACTTGTAGGACTAATAATGGTTTATTTTATCTTATCTTTTTTCTTTTTGGTTGTTAAGCATAAAGGAATACTTTTGCAAAAAAAAAAAAATCACTTTTGCAAAGTTTTCTGCTTGTACCGGATTTAGTTGATCAGCCATGTTTGGTGTCCAACTTTTGCTTCTTAACTGCAGCTACAAGGCCTGCACGAAGTCAATAGTCATCGAAAATGTTGTCAGAAATTCATCCCTCAAGCATTATCCCGACCCAGTCAAACTGCCTCCAGCTCTACACTAAGGTGGTGGAGGCTTGTGGATGTGGTTTAGGACTCTATCGAGGGTTAGTGCCGATGTAACACAGCAGCATTTACTTACATTTATGGAGAAAGCAATGGAAACGGGCAGTTTGCTCCAAAACAAACATACATAAACATGTACATAATGAATCAGTGCAAATGAATGATTATTCTTGCAGTAAATCCAAGCTTCTGCCAGTCATTTATTTGAAATATGTTGTTTTTTAATACATGTCCTTTCTTACTGCAGAAACTATGAACAAAAATAGACTTAATGTGTCCAGAGGCGAGTTTCTAATGTGTAAAAACACACTCAATGTGTTTGGCTCTGGCACTCTGGGCTGGTGTGTTTTGTGTGACGACGCTGAGTGTGCTTTGGGTTGTTATTTGTTCTGATTGCTGCTGTTCATGTTTCAGGAGATGGGAACCCCAAGGAGAGCAGTCCATTCATCAACAGCAGTGATCCAGAGAAGAGCCAACAGTATGATGGCAAAAACATGGCCCTGTTTGAGGTATGCTTGCACACATGCACCCCCCACCCACCCACACACACACTCACACTTTACACCTAAAGCTAGTGCTGTCCTTTTAGTAAGGAGTGCCAACAATGTACACTCAAGTGAGTAATTGAATAAAGGGTTTGGCAGTGATTAATAAGGGTAATTAGTGTTTGAAGGGCAGTAAGTAAGACCACAGGAAATTGAACTGCACAGGTTAATGTCATCAAACTAGGAGCTCTTTAGGAGAAAGACACTCTTTCCAAAATAAAAGAGGCAGGGAAGGACACAATGCACTTGAATGGCAATGGCCAAGTAAGGCCTGTGTTTGACAATGACTTTGCGTTTTCATGTTCATGTAAATGGTTGTGTCGGCTATTTAATTATACTACAATCTTTAGCTGTTCTCCACTGTTTACCGTTATTCTTGTTGCTGGTGTTGCTGTGTTTCATTACCGGGTTCTGCTCTCTACTGTAGATGCTTTGCAAAGCCACCTTGAGTTTAGGCTGACTCTACCACTTTTACTAGTAATCCGGCAATCTACTGATTATTTTAACAAGAAATTTTAAAAAATGGCAAAGAGTTAAAGTATATTTTATTGAACAGCAACAATCATGCGGAGTATTGTAGTAGTTTTAGTAGTATTAGTAGTAGAATTGTATTAGTAGTAGTGGTAGCTTTGTGAACCCTTTTTCTTCTATACTTCTGCATAATTAAGACCTAAAACATTATCGGCTTTTATACAAGCCCTCAAAGTAGATAAGGAGAATAACAAATGAGACACAACTGTACTTTGCTGATGAGTTATTTATGATTTAAGGAAAAGCATTCAATATTATAAATCTGTGAGTGGCAAAAGTATGTGATCAGTTCTTTTGAAGATGAAATTACAGTCAATGGGATGACAATCAGGTGTAAGTGGGCACTTTTTTGTATGTGTCAAAGTCTGCTCTTCACAACTCTTGAATGTGGCAATATATACTATTTTATTATGGCATTAACAAAGACGATTTCTGAGGACCACAGAAAAATGCTCACCAGGCTGGAAAATGTTAGATAACCATTTCTAAAGAGTTTGGACTCCACCAATCCACAGTCAGACAGAACAGGTAGAGCAACAAAGGTCACTAAAAGAGCAAGATGTGTAATAGTCAACGAGGTCACAAAGGAATGTCTATGCGGTACACTAAAATACTTAGAGTAGATCTTCAGCTCAGCGCAAAAATCGCCCTCGTTGGATCTTCTGATATTTTGCTTAATAGAAATCAGTTTGCAATAATGTTTGGTTTCCAACTGTGGAAGTCTCCTGTTGCATCAGTATTTCAGACATGTCTGAATGAGATGATTTGCTCAATTCAGATGGAAAGAATTCACTACAAACTGTCTGATACGCAGGGTACATTTTACTCTACTTGGGGCCCATTCCTTGACGAATTACATTTGTTATACAGAAATGTGATTTTAATAGTCTCTCCATTTCTTGTTTTGTCAGGTCTTTAACACTGGTGATCTTCGGTCGGACTATGTGGTTGTAATGGCTGTTGAGTGCCTCATGATATTTATTAATGAATGAATTTATTTATTTATTTATTTACTCCCCTTTTCCCCTTTTTACACTTTTTTTAACACATGCTGTCTTTTGTCTTTTGTTTGTATATGTTTTGTTAAATAAAATACTAAAGAAAGAAAAAAAACCCCAAAGGAACTTCTAAACAAGTAAAGGCTATTGGTTAATGTTATTGGAGGAATGGGCTAATAGTGCAGTACTGATGAAAAAAAATCCAAAAATCTTTAGTTGCAGTCATTGCTGCACAAGAGGGATGACACCACATACTGAAGTCAAGGTTTACATACCTTTGCTCCTTACAAATATGTAATATTTGATCATTTTCCTCAATAATTAAGTTTAACATTTTCATCTAATTTGCTTAATTGGGTTCTCTTCATCTACTTTTAGGACTTTTCTGAAATCTGATGGTGTTTCAGGTCATAGTCATGCAAAAAAGGGTTCACAGGCTGTCAAACATTACTGTAAATGTTGATAATGATAGTTTAAATAGAGGAGGTAGTACTAGCGTTAATAGAAAGGTGCATTGCCAGTAATGCAAAATTTGACCTGTGTGTGTATATGTGTGTGTGTTTGTGTGTGTGTTGCAGGAGGAGATGGATACTAGCCCCATGGTATCGTCTTTGCTCAGCAGCCTCGCCAACTACTCCAACCTGACACAGGGCAGCAAGGAGCACGAGGAGGCTGAGAACAACGAGGGCACACGCAAGAAACCTGTTCAGGTAACACTCACACTCTCTCTCTCTCTCTGTCTCTCTCTTTCTATCTGTCTCTCTCTCTCTCTCTCTCTTTCTTTCTCTCTCTCTCTCTGTCTCTCTCTCTCTCTCTCTCTCTCTCACACACACACATCAGTCTCCGAACAGGCAGCACTCTCCTCTTCTCCTTGTCTCTATGCCATTTATTTTGCCGTCTCTCAGAGCTGTCAGAGAACTCAGCTGTGTTCTGGTCAGGTCGATGCTGTAATATCACCTCAGCCTTCTCCTTCCTCACTAACTTTTGACCTTCGATCTGGATGTGGCCCAGAGGTAGCCTGGGGTGAGGGATTTCTCATTAGACCGACTGTACTATTCTGGTCTGACAGATTATAATACTCGCTTTCTCTCTCTGTTCTCTCCTCTCTGTTTGTCTCTCTGCCCTCTGTCTCTCTTGCTCCCTTTTTTCCTCACTCACACTAAATGTACCTCTCATATCACTCCCATCCTCTATCGTCTTCACTGGCTGCCCTTCCGCATTCACTATAAAGTTCTTCTGTGTACTTTTAAAGCCCTTCATGGTCTCGCTTCCTATTATATACAAGACCTGCTACATCTCTACACCATGTCCTGCACATTAGGTTCAGTGGACTCTGGTTTTCTTGCAGTACCCAAAAACAGACTGTCCTCTATGGGATGCAGAGCCTTCTATTATGGAATTTATTACCCCAAAACCTTAGAAATACTACTTCTATTTCAAAATGTAGGAGTTGCCTTAGGTCACAGCTTTTCTCTTTGTGTTTGGTCCCTGTGTCTACTCTTGTTGTTATGCAGTATATATTGTGAGATTATTATTTGTAGGCTTTTGATGCTCTGCAAAGCATCCTTGAGTTTGAGAATGATGCTATATAAATTATACTTATTACTGTTATTATTTTTACTACTCTACTCTCCCCTTTTTTGTAACTCTTAATTTGATGATATATGGAATGATATAAAAAATGATCATGTAGTCAGTCATACAGTAAACAAAGTCTGTACTTCAGTGTGTTGGACAGGGAACATCTCCTGGAACTGTTCCCCCCTTTTTCCCCCGTGACTGGCAGGTTCATTTCCATTGCAGAAGCTCCACTCAACTCTCCCTACAAAGCAAAGGAACAGGGAACACCACAGCATACCATCACATTCGTTCATGTTCTACCATTTTCTCGTTTCTTCAAAAAATCGGCGACAGTTCCCTCAGAGGTCATGCGAAATGCCAGTGCTGAAGTAAAGATTAAAGAGTGAAGCTTGGCACACTCTTTAGCTTCAGCTGTACGCAAAGGCGAGAAACGGAGAAAGAGAGAGGGGGAGAGGATTTGTCCTCTCGATGCGATTGAAGGGAGAAGGATAATCTTCCCCTCGTCTTGAACTTAATTAGCTCGCGGCACAAAACTGCTCCTCTCCAATCAGCCTCCTTTTTCTGAGGGTCAGCAGTACATGCTCACGAATACGAGGGGGGGGTCCACACGCCCACTTCATCCCGCTCCTTTTTCTCTCTTTTTTGAATTCACACATTTCTTAAGTGCTTTATTCAAAGACGTTTCATCTGTCTGTCTCTCGCTCTATGTCTGGTATTTCTCTCTGTCACTCTCCCACTCATTTGTTTTAAAAGACGTTTCCACCAAAAGACTAAAACTATGCTTAAATGAAAAAAAGCCGTTAAATAACATGCTCTGGAATTTAACTAACATGAATAATGAATAGATTTGAGTCTAAAATGACAAAAGGATTCTGAAAATCATGTTTACATATAAATTAAATGGGGAATTATTTCATGTTGTGTATGTCTAACTGCCAGATGAGGACATTAAGCAAAGCTCAATAAAATAGCATAAAGTACAGCATGCGTATGAGGGCATTCATATGTATGGCTGCAAAACAATTGTCAGTGTGTACACTGTTTAATCTGACTACTGTGTGAGGCTAACTGTTAATAGCTATGTTAAGAAAAGTTAACAAAGTTAGCTGAGCTCACCAACTGTGTTTTAGATAGTTCTGTAGTTTATTGCTAGACATCTTTTTAAATTGAGCAGCAGACCTAGTTACCTAAAGTTGAGATGCTTGAGATGATATCATGACGTTAATAGTTCTTACACATAGTTCAATGCAAATGTTTTTTGATTTTATGAATGGAAACACCCTTCAGATGACCAAGATAGCATGTGTGTGAAGTTCTTCCTCTCTTAAGACCATTAAACATCAATTATGAGATATGAGAAACTACATGAAAATATGAAATATTCAAATGGCTACTTTCCTTTTTGGAAAAGTAAAAGGAGAATGGAGAGTTTCAGTACCACCTGTGGTGAAGCAGAGGAAAAACAGATAAGCTTGAAGAGCTTTTTATTCGTTTGTCAAAAAGTCCTAGTTGCCGGAATGTGCCCAATCTGCCATATATATGTTATATGTTGTTGCCATAGCATGACTTGGATTGGTTCAAGTAAGCTCATATCATCTCCAAAAGTTCACAAAAACAGACCAAATAAAGTTGCTTTTCTGTCATCTGAAAAATCACATTTGGTGTGCAAGATACTTTCATCTGCAAAAGTATGCACACTGGAATTACTTATTCCACATGAAGAAGCACAAACCATCTACAGACAACACACGTTTCAATGCACAATTACTGTTTATTTTCCAAATGTAACATACCGAATTAAAAAAGAAAAAAACATAAAACCTATCCTATGTAGAAATGTCAGCACTTTTTATATACCCATGTGTTGTAGTTTGCAAATAAATTGTGCCCTAAAAAAGTGTATTCAAATGCTGTATTCAAGTACATACAGATGAGTCACTTAGAAAAACACTTATTTGGCTGGGGGTGTTTAAACTTTGGTATACGACTAAAGATAGGTTATACAAACGTTCAAATTCATTTGTTTATGTCCAAATCAAATGCACAAATAAGTCAACCTCCGAGTGGTTACATGAAATGGCTTTAATGTAATAGTTATGACGGATTTACTGCCACTGCCATTCTCAGTGCAGGGTAATTCTGAGCTTTTCATTCATTATGGAGGCGGTTGCTGAGCAGTGGTTGGTTGAACACTGAGTCAGTATTTTTGGAATATTAGGTCAAATAAAATAAAAATAAAGTAATAATAGAGTGCAATGCTGAACTAGAAGAAGACAAAAGAAATAAACTAGGATAGTCCATCTTACTGTGGTTAGCAAGGACAGCTCTAGTTGTGGTTTTTTTTTTTGCTCTTCTGGCATATTTCCCTCCCCATCTGTCTCTTCATCAGTCTATCTAGCGGCCTGTCTTTTACACGCTGGAAGTCAGTTTGCATTAGCGGCAATTTTACATCTCACTTATCACTGAGAACTCTAAGCTTATCTTCATTCTACCACTCTTAACACGTCAACACTGTTCTGTTCAAGGTCA
The DNA here is from genome assembly GCA_037974405.1 of Brachyalestes nurse. Lineage (NCBI taxonomy): Eukaryota > Metazoa > Chordata > Actinopteri > Characiformes > Alestidae > Brachyalestes > Brachyalestes nurse. The sequence goes on from JBBPCY010000109.1 coordinate 24,374,647, forward strand.
GAAAGAAACACAGTCGTGTTTAGAGACAACAATGACTTCCAAAGCCAAATCAAAATGCATATGGGGAACCTGCCACTCCCCCTTATACACCAAGCCACGGCAGAGGAAAATGGATCAAACTGAAGGTGGAACGATCTTGTTCTGCTTCACTGTGTCCTGGAGCGAAGGTCTTCCTCTCCTCCTTCTCCCTACCGGTCTAAAGCGCCTCGTTAAAATGCAGCAAATCTCCCCACTGTGATTAATGTCATGTCATGTTGCTCCGGCTGCAAGCTTGATTGTGCTGATAATTGTGAAATTTTACACTCTGTGCATATTTACGCTGAAGAAGAAATCGGGATGGATTGGAGGTGGTGATGGGGTGGTAACAGAGGCTGGATTTTTTTTTTTTTTTTTTTGCCTCCATTTTTTAGCAAAGAAATTTTTAGCACATTTCCTTAAAGTGTGGCACTTATGCCACATGTCTTTTCCCAACCACTTTTCCTTGACCTTGATGGAAAATGAGGTCATTGAAAGACGTGAGGGAGAATTCAAGGAAAACGACAAAAATGCAAAGAGAATCTGGCCGCACTTACACTAGTCTATATAATTATGTGATGGTGGATGTTATTGACGTGGGTCTGCTGTCATGAAATTACAATTTTCTAAAGAAGGTCTGCTAAAAGCATGTCTTAAATTCTTCGCCTCATGTATTCCTATTGTGTTTTGTCATGCAGGATATAAAAATGCAGTAAACCTGGTGACAAATATTACTTCACTACAAGTGTTGCAATGGCAACGTATATGATGATCTGCATCTTGTCTTTTTTCCTCAAGATTCAAGATTTTGATTCCAAAATAAGAGTAAAATAAAGTGTCAGGTGTTTTAACATGCACCAAAATGCAGTAGCAGTTAAGGACTCTGTGTTCATAATGAGATCATGCAGATTTAAGGAGCCATTTAATCATTTTATGGTTCTAAGTAAGTGCTGCTCAGAAAATAGGAAATAGTTTTCATGCTTCTGAGTGTTTTCTCCGAAACTGTCAGACAGCATGGGCTCATCACTGACTACTCAAACAGTAGATTTATAGTTATACTGATCTGTTTAAGGCCATGCCTTGAGTTTGTTTTCTAACTTGCACATGTAGTCAGCTTTAGCTCTTATGACAGCTTTCTCAAAACATATTTGGCAGCCTTTTCCTGCCTCCTCCCTTAAAGGCATTGTGTATATTTTTCCCTAATTGTTTTCTCTCACTGCTGAATCAAGGTTTATTGTTCCAGTATATAAATGCGGACTTAGATTAAATTAAAATAAAAAAAAAACGCTATGGGGCATTACCACATCATTATATTCAGTAGAGTCATGACAGTCTCTTAATCAATCAATCAATCAAACCATTTCTTGGGCAGGCCAGTGGTTTTTCTACTTTAATCATTGTTTTTAACATGTTTTACTTTCTGCTGCGAAGCAGGGATGAGAAACATCAAGTTGATCTGACTGCCCAAGGCGGTGCAAAGCTACAACATGAAAGGTGTTAGCAGTTGTACTGGAGCAGTGATCTGGTTTTTTCTCATACCTGGTGGGCACATCAATCTGCAGTTAAACCTTGGCAATGTCTTCTTCAAGATTATGAGGCTAAAATCCTTGGTAGGAGTTTTCCAGTTTCATAATGTGGGCAAGGAGCTGCTGGGCTGCCTCTGTCACTGTTGCTTGAGGAGGAATGTAAACTGCAGCTACTATATTAGAAGTCTCTTGTCAAGTAGGTCTGCGTGTAATGGTGAGTGTCTCCAACACCACAAAGCAGGTCTGTAAGATGTTGAGTGTTGTGTCTGTGCATCTGTGGTTCACACAGAAACTCACACCTCCACCTCCAGCTTGTGTGAAGTCTCTGTGTGGTCGGCTCGGTGTAGAGAGAAACCCTCCTGGTGTGCTGATGAGTCTGGGAAGCCTATGTTCTGCCAGGTTTCAGGGAAGCACAGTATGGAGCAGTCTGAAGTATCCTGGCCCTGGCATCTGTGTATCCAACAACCAAATCACTTCGATAAAAGCACTGCTTGATCGTTAACCATGTTGTCATGGATGTGTTGTCGGACCAGTCTTTCACATCTCAGGAAAAGCCAGAAACAGACCGTTTCAGCAACTTAATAAGAAGGTTTAGTTCATACTTGTTTTCATGAATGTGTTGCTTTAAGTGCCACAATTGTGGGATGTTTTAATCCCCTTTTCTTTCATGAAGGATGTCCAGCGTACCTTGCACTAAAAGAGATAAGAACAGAAGCAATTAAACACTTTCCCTTAGCTTTTAGAGAATTACACCATCTCTTATGTCAGTTTCCATGATCACGGTCAAAAATGTTCATATGGGCCTTTCAGTGATTTCCATTCGAATGCAGCCTTTATTACAGGAGGCGGTCAGATGTCTGTGATTTCATCTGAGATGTGACATGTGGTATCTAGTCGGACCATATGCTGTTTCTGGACCGCTGGCCAAAATGTCCGCTACATACACACACACACACTCACACAAAAATTGCTATATCACGTCGAACTCCCTGCTGCAAACAGCGCTCATGGCTTTTGGTTACTGCTATACTTGACCACACGTTTGCACACAGGAATGCGCAAACACCCACACACACTTATTAATCCGTACAGGGGCTGACAGTGATCGTGCCTGGCCTTTTCGTTTTTCCTGACTGCGGCTCTCCTCTTTAATAATTCACCTCACCTGAGCAGAAGCACATTAATACTGTCAGCTCCGAGGCGAGCAGCCAAGCGAAAGGAGAGTGTTCTCCTTCTCTCCCCTCATCTTCACCTCGTCTCTCCTTCTCTCCTGTTTCTCAGTTTTTCAGAAGACGATCGTGCATTTGCACAAGTGTTGCTCTACATTCACTGACCACTCTAAATGAACTCCATGTCGTCTGGAGGAGCACCTGCATATACACTGTTATATGTCCACTTTAAGGGTTCTTCAGGAACTGATTTGACTCTTTCTCAAAAATGTGTACTGTAGGCGTGTTTGTTTTGTCGTGGTGTTTCTCTTCATTCAGTAGGTAAATCTGCAAGACGCTCTTTGCAGCCCATCTACCATAAACAGCTATGTCACTCAAAGCCGTTTGGCTGAATAAAAAAATATCCTGACAGGCTAATTAATTGCTTAAAGAAGCATTACGCTAAGCCACAAAAAAATGTCTTGGAGCCCCATTTTCTTTCCTTTGGGATGTTCTTCTGCTGTAAGTACCTAAAGCCAGATGTTTGAACTTCAGTCTTATGCAACTAACCAGAGACTTCACATAGCTCGCACATGCGCCAGGCCTGCAGTGTCCTTCTTTCTTAAAATAGTTGCTTCCCAGGGCTCCAGAGTGGCGCAATCAACTAAGCGTTGGCTATGGTATTGAGATCACGGTCTCAACCCCAAGCAATGCCACAGACTTTTGTGGCTGAGAGCCCAAAAGAACATTCTGCTTTTTTTCAGCTGCACTGTGTGCTGTCTCGTCATGCAATATTGTATTGTCTGTACTTGTGTTTTAACGTCTTGCTCTTTCCTTTCTGCACTCTGTATAGTCCTGTCCACACTTGGGTACTTTTTTTTACTTTATTGATCCCAGAGGAAATTGCTTAGTCATTTATGTTTAACCCATTCAGCTAAGTGAAGCAGGGCCACCTGGGGAGCAGTGTTTGGGGACAGTGCCTTGTTCAAGGGTACCTCAGTGTGCCCTGGGATTTGAACTCACAACATTCTGATCACACAGGCAACTCCAGCAGGCCACAGATACATTTACGGCATTTAGCCGATGCTTTTATCAAAAGCGACTTCCATTCCCGAACTACAGGGGACAGGCTCCCTGGAGCAATTTGGAATTAAGGGTCTTGCTTAGGAACCCAGTAGTGGGATGCTGGAGGTAGGATTCAAACCCATGGCCTTTTGGTCCAGAGCCAAGTATCCTACCCACTAGGCCACCACCACCCCTTTATGTTGCACCATGGTCCTGAAGGAAGATGGTATTCTTTTTGTTTTGCTGTGTACATGCATAGATGGTTGAAATGACAGTAAACACCTACTTGGCTTGACTTGGCCTTGCCCTTTATGGGTGGGAGGGATGGCCCTCCCTCTCCCCCTCCCCCATCACTTAGCATGATGTTAGCCAGCACAGGTGGCTGTTAGCTGGCGTGAGAGAATTGGCATTTAGTGTTTAACAGTCCAATGAGTCCTAGCTATGGGTGGGAATTCACCATGACTAAATTTGAGGCTTTACTTTCATAGCCTCAAAGTTAGAGAGGTATTGCTGAATACAAGATCGCCAAATGCCTCTCTCACTTTATTGACAAAAGCGATAGCTTTGTGAAGGGCCCGGCACTAACGATGCTGTCTTATCTCCCCGCGTGGTTCAGCTCATTTATGACTAATGGCATTATTGTGCTCCAGTAAGTAAGCGCAAAACGCGACCTGATATTCGTGACAGACTGAATACAGTTTTTCAGGAAATGTGGCAGGTTCGGTGTCTTAGATGCTGCGTGCAGAAAGCCGTAGCGAGTTGTTTTGCGGTGTGACATTTTCTTGTTAATGCTTCTCAGTCAGTGTAAAGCAAGTGTTTTTGAAATACTCTGCTGTATTTCTAAATTGGTTTGCTTTATTAACTCACAGCTCTTCTAAACACTGTGTATTTCTCTTACTGCAATACAGAACAATATCCAGTCATTAACTACTACTAATAAGGGGGTCATATTCAGGCTTTTTATATAACTTACAAGATCTCACTTTCTCCTAATGGGCTTTCATGCTTTAAAGCAGTGATTATGGTAGAAAACTGCGGTGTCACCATGTAGCTGAATCCTGTACTAACCACATCCAGCACATCTGGCCCCTACAGCTGGGCAGGTGGTCTGAGGCGGCCTGGGTGGCGGGGTGTCCGAGGCAGGGTGGGCACGAGGGCTCGAGAGGCCGAGCAGCTGGCAAAAGCAGCGGTGGGGCTCAGACACCTGATCCCACACAGCCGGGGTCCTCACATAGCTATCCCAAGGGGTGCTGCCAGGCATCTGCCGTTGCTCTGTGCCGCAGCAGTACCTGAGTCTCTTGCAGCTCGGGAGCACCCTGGGGGAAATCATAATCACACATGCCTGCGCGTGTGCTCGTGTACACAAACGCACATACACACACACTCAAAAAAACAGTCGTACATGCAGAGAGACTTGATTACACACCTGCTACAGATACTAGAAAGGTAAATTGAATGCAAGTCATGATGATGATGATGATGATGATGACCACTATTCCCCAAATATATTCTGAGAAAGAGTGACTTACACTGTTGATTCAGACATTCTCACCTGCCTGATACACTGCCAGTTTCATAATGAGAACTCATTTCAGCCAGCATGGTGACAAGAGTGCGGCTTTTTGGCTAGCTGGTCCCCGCTAAAGGTGCCAAATGGGACAATGTTGCTTGAAGAATCCTGGAGGAAACTGTTAGAAGAGGCGTATTCAAATTTTGAAGCAATTTGCTTCTTCGGGTTTGGATGGCAACAAGTGGGAATGCTTTTGTTCTGGTATATCTGATTGGTCAGAATAAGATATTAGCTTTCTGGACATGCACTCTAAAGGAAAGCTAGGCACTACAGCAGAAATAATCTGGTCCCAAAAGTTTTTCACATTTTTGGACACACTGCATCTATAGCATGTTCTCTTAAACTGTAATCAAAATTAACTGAAAAATCTAAATTCAACAAAATTTCAGTGTGTTTAATTAGTCCACATAAACTTATTTCTAACTGTATTATCCCATGCTTATTATTTTCAGTAAGCTGTTTAAAACTTTTTTTTTCATTTTAAATCAGCTTTTCTGTACAGTCAGACTGAAAAATGTCAGCCTCTAGAGTACAATAATGAAGTTTTATTTGTTTATTCCTAACCATATGTTAGAGGTCGAGTGCTGAAGAATGTTTTTCCAGTGCATTCCTCATAAGCCCTATTGGAGCAGGATTCAATTTACACAAGGTCCTGGGGTAATTTGTTCTTTCACAAGTGCTACTCTGTGATTTTATTTCTGTCCGCATCAGCCATGTAGGTGTTTTTCTCCCTCCTCACCTGGGAAAATTACAGGTCGAATTACCAAAGGTTTTTCGTGAAACTCAGGGGTGCTCGAATCATTTTAGTCCAAGTCCACGTCTTCATGATTTTCTGCTTGCCCTGTTCAGTCTTCGAGCACATATCCATATTAAACATTTCAGAATGGCAAAACGATGAATGCTTTAAAAGAGTCCCACAACCATTCACTTGGTGTAGGTGGTAGAACTTCACCTCTGTTTTCTCTGCACCAAGCATTAGCAGCAAGAGAAAGAAAATATAATCAGAAAAATGAGATTCCGCAAAAAGGCAGATGAAGGTGTAATGCAATGTTTTATATTCACAATAACATTTATTACTAGGGTGCTTTGCATATTTAGTCACATGCAAAGGTCGTATTGTCTGTGTTACAGTTTAGATCTCTTGTGCTTTATTTTCCTGCAGGTGTCTGTTTTTAAATGCTGTGATGCAGAATAAACTAATATCATGTTGTTACTGTATGTGGGCCACACTAATTAAGCAATAGAGGCTCGCTGGCTCATCCTCGTCACCGGCTCACAGCTATGGTGCTATTTGACATAACATATAACCTTTAGTGTTCTACTGCTTTTATACAACAGTTCAAAATAAGGGAAAAAGTGAAGCTAAGAAGTCCAATACATTGCATCAAATGCAATTTATGCATTTTTAATATCAGCTTAATATTAATATTCCTTTAAGTATTGTATAATAGCAATGTTAATATTTTTTCTGGGAAAAAGTAGTTTTGCCTCATGGATAGAGACTTAAACCGACGTAACACTAATTTCGACGACTGCCTCGTTAACCTGAATGTGGTTGTAATGCAAGCAGTCTGCAAAGCATTTCACAGCCCATGTTGTTTGATGTAGGCCTGTTGGTACACTCTTCTTCAGAATCACACAAAACGAAGAGGTCATCTAACATATTTCTTTTATTGTTTTTGTTCATTATCAAGTAGAAAATTAGTAATGGTTAATTACTCGGCAACAGGTGCTCAGCAGACTGCTACAGTCACTAGAACAAAAAAGGTGTTCTTATCACAAATAGCAGCACAGTGAGAACTCTTCTCAAGAAGTCAGATTGCTCAGTCAGACCCTTCTCTTGTTAGCGGCACTGTTACTGCCCAGACTGGCTCCTGCTGTTAGTAAATGGTTAGTGCTAGTATGTCATCAGTGTAGCAGTGTGCTGATATGTAGATGTCAAACTTCCAGCACACCTCTAATTGGATGCTTATTACTACAGCCTGACCCTGACTTTTTCTTAACCTTTGTGGCTACAACACTATTCCATTACGCACAAAGAGCTGATAGAATGGGTACGGACACAAACGAGCCACTCCTGTTGTTATTACCCAGCTGCCTCTTGGGCCATTCACTATAATGGCATTCCTGTGTTCCTAATTGTAGAGGAAGGGGAGAGAGCGCTGGGACGGCCAGAGCAGGTCCTTGTTGAAAAGCTCTCACTTTTCCATTGTGAGGGAGAAAGTGCTTTTGGTGGATTATTGCTCAGACTGACTCTGGGGTCACTGCAGATCGTGCTGGACAGGAATAGCAGCGCTGTTAACAAGAGCCGGGGTTGGCTAGTCATCATCATAATCCAAAGCTGTAGACCGTAACAGACACACAGAACACTCCTGTCAGTGTGACACCTGAATGACCATATGCTCCTCCTATATGCTAATTCTCACTCGATTAATTGCTAGGCCAAATGTCAGCCAATTACATACTAACGTCAATCGCTGCCTGTCAGAAACTTCCTGATCATCAAGACAGTAGGGGAGGTTTTTTGAAGTCACAGCAGTGAAGAACACCCTCTACCCACACACTGAAGGGCACAGATGCTAAATCTAATTAGCATACCTCAGACACCAGGCGAGGAACGCTAGGCATTAGCATACAGGGTGGGCCGACAGAGACAGATGACGTTTTCTCTGCTTTTTATCGCTGCAGGCTAGCTCAGGATGCATCGCCTTGATCTTTGGTATAGCAAGTTAAACCCAGGTCTAAAACCTTTCTGGTCTAAGTGTCTCTTAATGGCACATCAGGGACACCAGGGATCAGCTGTACAGACAGCCAGACTGCTGCTGGGTTGAAAAAGACAAATGTTTGCTGATCATTTTTAAAAGTGCAACATACCAGAGATGCGGCAAGTAATAAACAGTAGTAGTATTTGGATTAGGTCACAGATTATTTTGTAACAGGCAAATGGCAATCCACTTCATCTGTATCCACCTAGACCTGTCACACTTATTATATAATCCCCTATTCACAGTTATTTGAAATGATGTCAGTTATTTAAGATGATTATTTTGACACAGTCGTTATTTCACAACATCACAGCTGTAGACACGTGTGTGTGTTAACATATTTAACAACGCTGTGTCATGTCATTGTCACGTCTGGCGTGCACGGGGAGTGAGGCGAGACACAAGTGCAGGTTCCGTATGATGGTTTTTTATTACAAAAAGACACAGACTCTACACGGAAAATAAAGAGGCATGTGGACCTTTAACACAAAGCATACTAACACAGAAGAGACATAAGGAGCAGGGAATGTGAAGGTCTAGGTGAGGGTTGACCAGCAACTAAGACTAGACCTCAAAGAACTTAAATACACAACAGACTTGGACGGAAACCAATCATTTAACATAATCACTTTAACTAAACACAAGACAGCTGACAATGTGAGCAAAGACACAAACATACACCTATTTCAAAATAAGAGCCCCATAAACTTGTGCCCAATACACAGTCATTTATATGGTAAAGCCCCCGCCCTGGTTACAGACGGCATTTACTGAGTAATACTTACTTGTGGACATTGACTTGGGAGAAAGAAAAGGCTTGAATTCGTTCTACCTAAAAAACAGTTTTACTTCTCTCATAAACAGAAAAGAAAGGAATGCATGGTTTTCTGTTTTAGATCCAGTTCCAATGTCACTTAATAATAGAACGTTATTAGGTTATAGCTGCACAAACACTGTTTCACACACACATAATATTAGATTAAATTAATTACAGAATGAATCCTCCCAGCCAAATTAAGTTATGCCACTTGGATGTGTTTACATGGTAGATATTGAATTTAATGACAGATGATGCAGGGTCCTTTTTTATTTTTGTCAGGTTCATTGAATTAAAGCTCTTGTTTTTGTGCGCGCCACCTCCTGTTACTTCAGGCTCCTGTGTGAGTGTGTGTGTGTGTGTGTGTGTGCATATTAAACTTTAATAGTGTGAATGATCCTAATGTCAACCTGTTGTGAGGGTTGAGAAAGAAAGTACTGTCTCTCTGTCTTTAAAAATGACATACACTTCTATAATACCTAATATTAATGAAATTATAAAACAATGTGGCACTGAATATGACAAACTATTGATACAAAATGTACAAATGTAGCTTGATTGTTTTCCTCTTAACTGTTTTATTTACTTAACTGTTACACTTAGTTATGTTTAAAATTAACATTTTTCCCCTTGTGCTCTAAGTGTACAGTTACACTGTAAATCAGGGTTACCCTCAGTATGGCTTTTATATTGATTAAAATATTGATTCCAAGTTTCTGAACTGTGATCTAAATTGTTGGGAATTGTAGTGTTCACCCTTGGAAAGGTGATTTGGTAAGGCAATCATTATATACAGAACCATGACCCAAAGAACCTTTCAAATGTTTAAGAGGTTATTTAATTAGTTAATTGTTTTTCTTTTGTAAAACCTCTTGTATGTAGTTCTTTAAATAATCTTTTGAAAAGCTCTATACAGCACAAATGTTTGTATTCATCATTATATATATATATATATATATATATATATAGAGAGAGAGAGAGAGAGAGAGAGAGAGAGACTTTTTTGCTGCGTGCATATTCTCCAGCATATTCCTTCAACCATTCATTATTTCATTCATTCGTTCATTCATTCACTTATGCATTCATTCTTTCATTCCATTTAACATCAGTGACAATTCACAGTGGTTGGCTGAGATGTCTCTCGGTTTGTACCAGGGGTTGCACAACAGTTAACATACTCAATTCAGTCATTCAAAAACATTTTTATTTTTTAAAATACATGTTGCGAACAGGTGACAGATGTGCACTATTGAACAATTCTTGTTGTATTTCGGTGAGTTTGCCCTTCAAGCGCTCTGTGTACAGAAGTCCTCAGACTGTCTGATGTAAACTGCACATTAAAATCACCACAGCTCTCAAAATCTCTCCTCTCACTGGAAAGCTAGCTCTGATGATCTACACTTCCATGCAACAGATTTAACAATAGAAAGCTTATAAATTTACATGCTAGTGGCATAAGGCTGTCATATGATATAGGCCTTGTTTGCTGATCCAGAAAACTTTCACGCTATACCATTTTATGAAATTGTTGTTGAGTTTGTTTGAAGCCATAAATAGGAAGTAATTGATAGTAACTCAGAGATTGTGATTCCCAAAATCAACCTGGTCTGGGTTGCAATGGAATTGGCTTCAACCTGCATGGTATTTCTCCACAAATAAAATAATTAAAGCTTCATATTCGGATATGATGTATTACTGTTCTTTCCTCCTGTGTGTCTACTGCAGTTTTTAACTGCTGTATTTCAGGCACTGCGTTTGACTCCAGACTGCTGTAATAGTTATTACCCGCTCCCTTCAACACACACACAAAAGCACTGCAGTTTGTTACCTCCTATAGAACACTTCAGGCCAGTCTCATAATCACACCGAGCTCTAACACAACAGACTTATTTGTTCCCGAGCTGAAGTGCGAGCTGAGAGGCTTCTCTATGATGATGTTGCAAATAACCCAAGCACTGCAGGTTTTGTTCTGTATCTTTGGTTTCGCTAGGGTACAACTACCACTATGATCATGAAGGTTTTAAGGCTCAACCGTACAATTAAATGCTCATTCTGGCTGTTCTGGCAGTTTTGTTTACATTGCCATTTAGGCATAATACTTTTACCTAAAATCAATCCTAAAACATGAAAATATTTTAAAATTGAAAGTGCACATACTCATTAAGTGCACATCTGACATGACAGCTACAAGCTTGCTGGCCACTTTTGCCATGTTTTTCATGGTGGGATGTTAAATTTGTAGGTTAACCGTAAAAGTAGCAGTATGATATTTTAAAAGATTAAAATGTGCATCCTTATTTTGCCACTTTTAGTGTACTTTTAGTGTATTTGGTGAGTTATTGGAAAAAACAAACAAAACATAAAGCCATAACGTTTGCACAGGCTATATTTTTTTGTTTAATTTTAATTTTAATGACTCATTGTTTTTTCAGGAATTCACTAATAGTTTTTCTCATTGTGTTCACAGGCACCACGGATGGGCACACTGATGGGCGTGTACTTCCCCTGCCTGCAGAACATTCTGGGTGTGATTCTGTTCCTCAGAATGACCTGGATTGTGGGCATTGGAGGAGTCATTGAGGCTTTCATCATCGTCCTCATGTGCTGCTCTACAGTGAGTTGGTCACTGTGCATGTCTTTTTTAATTGTTTAAAGCTGTTTATTGCATAAAGCTATTTTAATAAGCTATTCAAAAGAGTTTTTTTGTTACAAAGACTCTTCTTAGTAACACAATATATAATTTTTATATGAATCCTTACTTAAAAGGAGTTTATTTAGGATTCTAAATCTGTACTTATAAAAACAAGCTGCCATGTGAACCAAGTACTATTTCTGCATAAATACGACCTAAAACATCAGATTTTCACACAAGTCCCAAAAGTAGATAGTGGTATATTTGTTTAATTTGGTTCTCTTTACTTTTAGGACCCTTAGGACATCTGATTAGGTCATAGAAAAATGGAAAATACTGAAGGGTTCATGAACTTTCAGGCACCACTATAGAAGTGAATAGGACTATCAATTGGGTGATTAAATCAACTGTAACAAAAAAACAACAATTTTTTTCATTTATTATCATTTATACTTTTCTGAGAAATGTATTTTAAAACATAATTATCCAGCACCTTCAGCTGGTGGTCACTAATCAGGAGCAGTTTGTAAAAGAGGTTTCAGATGTAGTTCTAAAGTTTTTTGGGTGCATCTTCTCAGGAGTTTGAAACAAGTTATAGGAGCAATTTGAGTGTTCTCTTCATCAGATGACACCCCGCCATTGCACAGTTGGCAGCCATTCAGACTCCAGTTCTGGTTTCTTTAAGACTGGGCTGAATGGTTCTGTCAGGCAGCAACAATGTGGCGCTGCTGCAAAATGGAGATCAGTGCAATTTAGGGGGAATTTGCAGTTATTTAATCCTTTTTATTCAAATGAGCCACATCAGGCGGGAGAACTGTGTGTTCTGAACCTGATAATATAACTTCACCCTTGGAAACGTATCGTGATCCCGCGTCAGCTGCCGCCTGTTGTTCCTGTGAGAAGCTGTTTAGAAGGTGCTCTAGTCACAGTTCTACATAATGTCACCTGATCACGTGTTAAACAAACAGTTTGTCAGAGGCTCTTTCGGCACATCAGACATGCCTGTGTGGAATGTGGCTGAAACTGGTTTGAAGCATTTCTGTTCTGCTGACCCAGGGCTCCCAGGCCCAGCCTTGAGGACGCAATGCTCTGAACAGTTTCTTCTGCCTATATGACATTCTCTTAAGGTCGATACATGATTAGTTTACTGTCATTGAATCTGTCCACTTTTAACACCACACACTTATTTCTGGGTCAAAGTAACAGGAATGATCTGTTTAATACAATTTTCCACATACCCCAAATATTATCAGAACTCAGTGGTTTTTTACTTTTCCTCATTAGATAAGATTTGATTCAGGCGATCACCTAAGCAGTACCTAATAGAGCAGAATGAGGTGCTTGTGTGGGAATATAACAGACACTGGCACGGAATGGTTGTCATACTCACAGAGATATTATATAATCAGAGATATTAAATGTATCTCTTTTTTTGTTGCCCTTATCTCTCTCTCTCTCTAGCTCTCTACCCCTCTCTCTCTGTAACCCACGTAATATTAACTGCTCTGTCACTCACTCCCATATATTCTGACACATTCTGGCTGAATAAAGGATGTGTCGCCACTGCTGAAGTCCTACACAGTGACTTTTAAGCTGCTTATAGAAACGTGGAAACGTTACAGCCCCCGAGATTCCTGCTCTCCTTGCTTTACGATATTCCCCTGTCACAGGCATCTTAGGCCTGAGGTCTGAACTTCATCATGCATTCCAGCTGACGCAACTAACCAGAGACTTCATGCGGCAGCGTCCACATGCACATCCACAGGCATGCGTTTTGCATTTAGGAAGCATCTGAATGCTTTCAAGCAAGCACACCCTCTAAAAGCCCATCTCCACTGGGCTCCCCTATGGGTAGCAAGCTGCTAAACATAGACTGAGCTACTGGGTCACTGCACAAATCTTCATGTATGACTAATGTTAAAGGGGGGGCTTTGCTAGCAGGCTAGTGGACATCTGTAGGACTGTCCGGTCTGAGACCAGTTCTTCATGTGCTCTTCTACTGTCACAGGAGTTCTTTAGTAACATCATATACTAGTCATTTAAAGGGCCCATATCTGACAACGAAACACGTCATTTTTACACAAATTTCTTACTATGTCTTAGACTGAACCTTAATGTGCCTTAAAGACTAATTCATGTAAATGAGCTCTGTTCTGTTTGGCTGCACTGTTTTGTGCCTCATTCAGAAGTAAACACTGTGTAACTGTGCTGTTTTCTGTGACATCACAACGTCAGGGAATTCAAAACGGCCTTGTTTTGCAACTCAGGTTCCATTTATGGATTGGTAAATTAAAGTTTTGAAGCTGTAATAGAGTATTCATTCTCATTTCAAAAAAGCGAGGAATGTATAATGATGTTGTCTCTTCCATAAACATTGGCCCTTTTTATTATAATATTATTTTGTCGTTTGTAGGCAATAAAGACTTTTCTTATTCGTGATGGATCTCACAAATGCAAAAATGTTAAAAAAAAAAACATGCACAAGCTGGTTCATTTCAGACAATCAGCGCCACTTGCAAACAATAGAATAGCAGAAATTAAAAAATGATATTTGTAGCTGGAGTGTGCCATGTTTCTAGTCAGAGAGGCAAAAATGGACCCTGTTTCATTTTCATTTTCTTTGCAAGTGCAGTTTTGCGGATGACTATTCTCAGCAACGTGCTGTTTATTTTTGATCCCCTAATTTAAATAGAACAATTTGTGTCAGGACATTCCTATTTTTCCCCAGTGGCAAAGCGGAAGAACCTTCCACATTAATGCAGAATGAAGCAATAGAGCAAAAGGCATTATAATGTACAGATCAGTGTAAGAATCTCGGAAACTGCGACCATCATTTATTTTAGGAGTCTAATGTGCAGAAGGAGCAGAAATAAACACTATACAAATAATTACAACTGTCAAGGCATTATTGAAATAAAATAACACACTAATAACAAACACGCTAATGAAAAGAAATGTAAGAGTCAATTAATGAAAAGTCTTGTGTACGGATGTGTTTGATAATGGCCAGGTTTTATGGATTTTTCACTCTCGGTTCTGATTACCCAGAGGGCTTGCCGGGGTGTGTGCTTTGTTGGGCTTTAAGAGGCTGTTTAAGAGTCTGACTGCGTTCCTGAGGCTCTTTTCTCCAGATGCCCACTGCCTGCCAACTGCCGAGATCAAGGCCTGAGCAAAATGGCCCAATCCCTGGAGGAGCCCAGTGTGGCGAGGTTCAATAATGTCTGTTTTAGGTCTATAGAAAGCATTCACGTCGATTTCTCTCTCTCTCTCTCTCCCGCTCTCTGTCTCTCTGTCTTTCTATCTCTCTCTCTCTCTCTCTCTCTCTCTCTCTCTCTCTCTCTCTCTCTTTCTCCTTCTCTTTCTCTTTGACGAAATGTCTTCATTGTAAATCAGGTGAACAGAGATGCTTTGTTAAAGACCCCAGGTGATGAGGGACTGAGGAGTATTTGTGTGTGTGTGTGTGTGTGTGTGCTTGGCTTACTTCTCAGACCCAACTAAATTCATTTATTTTATTATTTAAATCTTTAGTTTGTTGAAATATATTGTGAAACACTTTTCTCTGCATTTTTATTTATGAAATGATTTATTATTATTTGTTATTATCATTGTCATCATTATTCTTATTATATTCTTCTCACCTTCTAACCTTTACCTTCTAACGTGAATGCTGTTATGGCTGATTGCCTTATATTATTTGATAGTATATTTATTTTATGAATTGCTAATATTAGCAACAGAGCATCAGGCACATTCCTCCTGCAGTGAATGCATGTACTGTATCTGTTTTTTAGTTTTTCTGTTTTTTTCTGTTTTTTTTATTTTCTTCATTTTTATATATTTTTTGTACATCTGAAATAGTGGTGTTTTCATGTAACATTTAAAATGAATAGTTTATGAGGGCAAACTGGCATTTAAACAAAAAAGAGCACAGTGAGTCATGCATAAATTTGCTATGACATTTCAGTATGAATGTAGGTGTAGGAGCAGTGTCATTATTTACATCATTATTTACATCTCGGTTGATTCCATTTGTTCAGCCCCCAACACGTTGACTGTATCATTGTATCTCGGCAGTGTTGTTACTTCTTCCTTTTGACACATTTGTTGTTGCCGTGCATCATAAGTCTCTGTGCATCACTGCTTGAGTGTGTGGTTCAGTAAGTTAAAGATGTTCTTACCATCATCTACACCACAGGGGGGGCAGCTGTGTATGTGAATGTGTGTGTATTCATACACATATACAGTAAACCCCCGAAAGTCACAGGGGTTATGTTCCAAGAGCACACTTGAATTGTGAAAAAAACTTAAATTTGTGATGTAGTAAAATAAAATAATGCAAATCCTAAATATACTCTCAAAACACTTTAGTTTCACTTTAAACTCAGATTAATACATTACACCAGTGGTTCCCAAAGCGGGGGGCGGTATTGCAGAGGGGCGCACCAACTTTTACGTTTGGGAACCACTGCATTACACTTAAAAAATGTAAAGGTAAACCCGTATCTGTGCTGTACAGTGTTCACTGAACTGCTATTTCCTGCAGTTAATTCATGCAAGTGTGTTTTGTGTCTGCTTTTTCCTTCCAGCACACTGGCTAACTCATACCATGCATACTCGCGGCGTCTTAGGACTTTATATATGGCTGCTTTGTGATCTCTCGACAGTACTGAAAAATGTATACAGTTACATTTTATTTCGAAATGTAGCTGAATTTACATTAATATTTATGTTACAAAATTAGTCAATTATATTTTTCTTAATAATTGAGCATCAAAATGCCTAAAATATTATATATTGCCATGAGAAAAACAGCAAAAAAATATGCAGGGGGTTCCACAAACAATTATTAGTTTAGTTCTAAGAAAAAATACGCAAATGGTTTCTCAACCGTGAATTAGCGGGGATTACTGTATTGGTGTGTGGGTGTGAGTCCGTCTTCCGTCCACACAAGTCCAGACGAGAGCGAGGCATCCCCTCGCCTCATTCCTGTCTGTACTCGTGTCTTTGCATGAGCTGTGTGTGCTGTGCAGCAAGGCTGCTTGCACATGGGCAGCTGAGGCAGTCTCATCATAGCATGTCTCTCATAGCAACAGATGGAAAGGCAGAGAGACCACAGATCCTTTTATAGATGGCTGAATAAAACGGCGCGGTACCAAGAGATTCAGCAGCCTTAGTCAGCCTGAAACATTATTAGTGGTCCAAACCATTACCAGGCACAAAACATCCTATAAATTACCACGTCTCTTCTGATGGGTGTGTTTGTGGAAATGGAAGTGATGTTTCTGCTTAGAGAGAAACATTATTATCCTTCCAGTGCAGAGACGAAAAAAGCTCACATGGAAATTACTGAAGTGCATCCAGCAGTAAAGGTAGCATGGGCTTAAAAATAGAAAACACGGTAGTGCATAGAAAGCTCCAATTCCACACACTGACCCATTTTACAATGACCAAAGTGGACACATATGCACATTCACTTAAAGGCTTTTCTCTCCACCTCTATTGTGGAAATGGCTATATAAATAAACTTGACTTGACTAGACTTGTACCCTTGGTAAGATGTTAGATCAGAAACAGTTAAAGGGTTATTCTTTAGCTCTTCAGTCACTGTTTGGGCCCTTAAAGGGAACTACACTGTTTTCAGAATTTCTGCTCAAAGGTGCACAGATGTGCTTCACAGATTGGTTTGAGATTAAACAGTTCCTAGAGAAATGTACAGACTCTGTGGCAATAGGAAAGTTAACAATGATAAAGATAATATAGCCATTTTATTTACTATCCAGAATAAACCTACACCTGTCCTCTGTGTTTTAAATGTAAAGCTGATAATAATAAAATTGTGATCAATCTAGAAAATCACTGTTTGGGCCATTAAAGGGGACCTATACTAGACGTTTTTCATAATTCAGAGCTTGAAGTGTCATTGACAGTAGTTTGAGATGAAATGGTTGTAGAGAAATTTGCAGACTGATTTCTTGGTGGTGGTGATGGGAACCAAAGCTTGCAACGATATAGTAAGTATAGCAATTTTATTTTAGTTTTTAAATGAAATGTTGATAATAATATTGTGATTAATATAAAAAAGAAGTTTTCAAGGCTCCTGAGTGGTGTATCCGTCTAAAGGTTGACCCTGATTGTTGGGAGATCACAAGCTGAATCCCTTACAATGCTGAGAGTCCAATACAGCACAGTTGGCCTTGCTCTCTCTGGGTGGTCTTGTTCTCCAGTCACACAGTGTGATCCTAGGCAGTGTGGTTGTCTGTTAGCTTTTGTAACAGAACTGGCAGTCAGCATTCTTCTCCACTGACATTGTTATCCAATGACACTGTGTAAGCGGCAGTTTGCAGTGGCATTTCAAGTGTCTGGGAGGAAGCACATGCTGGCCTTCACCCTCTAAGCTTTGTGGCCTGACGTGACATGAGTACACCGCAAAAGCAAATCAAAGCAAAGATGTCTGTTTCCTATCCCTGTGAACAACTCTGAGAACTGTGCATTTCACACCCCAATCTGAATGACTTGTTTACCTCTTAACAGTTCAACTATACAGAAACTTCAAAAAGTAGATGAGTTCCCCTTCCCTGGCACCAACACTGACTGACGGCCTAAAGTCTTGATGGAGATTTTTTGGAAAAGGAAGTGAGGTTCCTGCGTCGGACTTTGGAGAAATGTTACAATCTTTTTAACATACAATAGCAAGCAGACACTTGCTGACCATCCTGCTTTCAAATAGGGCTTTTAACTTTTTTTTTTTTATTATTTTGTGCAACCGCTTCTCCTCCCAATTACAGAGCAAAAATGAGTCCATCGTGTCTGTACCCTTTGGCTCGGCAGCGGCGTTAGATTGAATTCTGTTTCTGATGTGTCATATGATTGTGTAAACATGCATTCACCGCGGGACGAATGTGCCTGATGCTCTGTTGCTAAGTAACAACCGAGCAGAGCACACCTTGAATTAGTGGAGAGGGCAGCGTGTGTGTGGAGAGTTTGATTTGGAGGGTTTATGAACGAGGCCTGCTGTTAGACTCTCACCACAGACCGCTGAGGTCGGCCGCTGCTGGTCGGTCTTTGGTACAGACCATCATCACTGAATCCTGGTTTAGACTGTGGGACGCATTTGAGTTTACTATGACACACCCTCCGTATCCTCATTAGCATTCTGTTTGCTGATAATACTCTCAAAATGGTTTGCTGTAACTAATGCTGCAATAGTACTGGCTCCCAATGGGAAACAGATGGCTTGATTGGCAGATTTCGGGAACCAGCTGCTAAAACCTCTTCCTAGCCAATCACGGGCTATATTTTTCATGTCATTAGCATATGGGTTGATGTGATGATAATACTCGTGGCAGTGTATGCATTATTGAGTGTGTATTAGTTGTAATCTGGCAAAAGTGGACTAGCACTCGCTTGGGTCCCGGGCTGGGCTTTATCAGATAAAGCACTTAAACAATGAGTGTCTTATCAGAGCTCCTTAGAGAGAGAGCCTTGTGCCCATTATGCCTGATTACAGTCTAATGTACCAAACGCTAGTCCCTGCACACTGCTGAACATAGGTAGCACACACACATACACAAAGACGGAGCAACTCTTAAACCCTACACCAGCACTCTCCGTCTCTCACTTTATTTCAAGTTATTGACATGCTTGTGATGTTCTGTCCAACTCTCTTGACCTTTCTTCTCTTCATTTAATTCAATGCAATTTAGTTCAGGTAATTTAAATTTTTCTTATCAGGTATTCATAAGGCAGGTATAAAATACTTGAATTTGATTTCACCTTTTCCCATATCCCATATCTCTAGATTGTATAGTGTACATTTTATACTGCACTGTTAGTATAGTATTCTATTTTTATTCTAT
Source organism: Brachyalestes nurse (assembly GCA_037974405.1). Lineage (NCBI taxonomy): Eukaryota > Metazoa > Chordata > Actinopteri > Characiformes > Alestidae > Brachyalestes > Brachyalestes nurse. The sequence continues at coordinate 24,394,041 of JBBPCY010000109.1, forward strand.
TTTATTCTATTTTATTCTGTTGTTTCTTAATTTCTAACTTTGTACTGTCCACTTTCTGCCATGGCAAAACAAATTTCCCACTTGTGGGACTAATAAAGATTTATCTTATCTTATCTTATCTTATCTTATATGATGGAACACAGAACAGTGGTTTAGCCATGCCCACTCATTTTCAGGTTATTAATGTGTTAGTTTTGGTCTGGATTTCGAGTGATGTGTCATTCTGGACAGCCAATCAGAACAGTAATCAGTCTTAAAAGCACAGTAACAGAAATTATAAAAAGAGAGAAAACCATGCTGAAAAATAAGCGTGTAATGATGAAATAGGTCAGTTTTTGCTAAATAAAACTAAAAAAAAAAATAATAATAATGTAGGATGTGGACCCTTTAAATATAAAAGTTCCAAAAGATTCTTTGAAGATGTATTGGAGCAGCCACACATGAGTCTTGATTATCAGCTTAAAGGGCATCCAACATCAGTACCTGACTTCAGCTGTCGTGAATGAATGCAGCCCAATAGGCGAGGATTTCAATTCAATAAATAAATAAAAATTGAGTTGATATATATTGTTAATCCTTCCCAGAATAGCAGAGACTGTTAGTTCGGAAAAGTGGGTGAAAATCTCCATATTAATACTCTTGAATGAGCAGGTGTCTACAGATTTCGGACATAGTGTGTATGTTCAGTAGCATCACGTACTACTACTGATGCTGCAAGGGTTAGTATTTGGGGTTCCTGTCTTCTGAAAGAGGCCTCTCTATTACTGACATGGACACCTGAATAGCTTGCCTAAACGCCACTCTCTCTCTCTCTTAACGCATTCAGACTGTCAGAGAAATGCGCAATACTTCTCTCTCTCTCTGTCTCTCTGTCTGTCTATGTCTCTCTGTCTTTGTCTCTGAAGGACTCTGTCAAACCAGTGTCATAAACGCATTCAGACTGTCATAGAAATGTTTCTTTCTCTCCTCTGTCTGTCGCTCTCTCTGGTTCTCTCTCTCTCTCTCTCTCTCTCTCTGTCTCTCTCACCAATCAACAGCTCCCTCTCTCTCTACCTACAGTGTGAAGTCTGTTGAGCTGAGCCTTAATGCTTCTCTGTCCCTGTTCTCACCTCACGCTCCACAGCCCTGTCAGACTCATGCACATTTCTACTCACCACCTCATATGCAGTGTAGTCAGCGTCCCGGGACAGGACAGGAGCCTCCACTGCTGCTTTCACAATCTCTGAAGGTTTAAAAGCATGAGCTCAGTTTCATTTTTGATTGAGACCAAAAGACTTAGTAGAGAGAACAGAGACAAATAAACTGATTTAAAAATATATGTGTTCAAATTGTGTTGCAAAGGTAAAGATAACAAAGATTAAATAGCAAAAAGACGTTTTAGACCAAATCTTTTTAGACCAAAACTATTTACTGTTCTGTACTATCTGTACTATCTGTAAACTATTGTAAAATTATATTTTGGAGAATAGGCAGTTTGTACCTTTTTAGCATCACAAGTTTCTTCAAGGGCGCTTTTAGAAGAATTGGACTCTTTCGACATCTGGATTCTACCATCAATGCAGACAATTCTGATTAAGTAGGAAGTTCACATTTCAGATTTGCATTCACATTTACTCTGAGTGACTTAAAGGAAAATTCCACCAATTTTTCAAGTTTTCTGCAACTGAAAATCTTCATGTTTTATCTTGAAGATTTAACCATGCAGAAATTATAAAAACAGTGAAATTCCCCTTTATGTATAGGCGTGCTACCACTGTGGTACCCTTGAGCAAAGTACTGCTCCCTGGGCGCTGCATCTCTGGCTACCCCTGCTTCACTTGGTGAATGGGTTTAATGCAGAGAACAATTTCATGCTGTGTGCTGTGCTGTGGTGTGTTCACTAATGACAAATGGACACTTTACACTTCCACTTACTATAAATGTGTACACTGTACACACTGTTATCATTCACAGTTTATCATCCTTCTCTGTTCCATTCATGATGCCTCATAGTCTGACCACAGCTGTTGACCAGATATTATTTGAGTGGCAAAATCTCTCCATGACTCTGGCATGGCAGCCTGTGGTGCTGGTACGATTGTAAAGGGAACGATAGTAATGCTGAGGTTTGTACACATCAGTTTCAACAGTCTGACAAAATGATCCAGCCAAGAGTGGCTCAGACCACCAGTGAAAGGCTGGAGGAAACAGAACAGACAGTGTTTCTAATAGAAGTGTTTCTAATAAAGTGGCCACCGAGCCTACACTGACCTATATGTCCATTTTCTCTAATCAAGTACATTTCTGCTCTCTCCCTTTGTCCACTTAGACCATGTTGACTGCAATCTCGATGAGTGCCATTGCCACCAACGGAGTTGTACCAGGTAAGAGACGCCCTCCTCTCTCTCTTTGCTTGCGTGTAGCTCCAGTAGCCTTGGCAACCATAACTCTCGCTGATGTCCAGACAGCAATACCCTCAAGGCTATATTTATGCATTCATGATTCTAGCATTGAGCCCTATTCTAATCACAGCCTCAGCCTCACCTCCTGATTGGAGGAGAGCAGGAGTGAGGGCTAATTGCTGGCTTCGATCCCCCTCTCTTTGTCAGTCACCAATAAGCTGCTATTATTCGCCTAGTACTTATGTCCATGCTGTGAATGGACCCTCATTGGGGCTAAACAACAGACATTAGAGTTGTGATTGTGGGCTGTGCCATAGTTTCACAGGGTCACTTGTAGCATGTTTGAGGAGGGAATGGCCTCACCAGCGCAACTGACCTGTGTGCATTGATGTGTGTGTTTTTAACAGCTGGAGGTTCCTACTACATGATCTCCCGCTCCCTTGGCCCTGAGTTTGGTGGTGCTGTGGGGATCTGTTTTTACTTGGGAACCACCTTCGCTGGGGCCATGTACATCCTGGGCTGCATCGAAATCTTACTGGTAAGAGAACGTGACCACTATCAGAATCAGAAAATGTCATCGATCCCAGAGGAAATTGCTTACCCAACAGCTGCACAGACACATACAGACACAAAGACAAGGACAGTATAAAATCAAAGTCAAAATAAAACTCAAAATAAAATATAAAATATTCTGAAAATACTCTGTACTAAATACAAATATACATAAAAAATGCTGGGGCCAGTAAAAGAAGTGGATATAACTACTATATCATACAATTATTGCTGAAGTAGTTTACTAGTTAACACAAATAGTGGTTTGGAGTTGTTCTCTATACAGTCTGTTAATGCATACAACAGTGACGTTGCACATGATAAGACTACTGGACATAATAAAGATATTGCACATGATGATGATTTAGCACACAACACATTGCACATCTGAGCAGCAGCAGGTTATTGCACAGATTATTGCTCAGATTATTGAACAAATGGTCACGTCATATCAACTTTCCGTGTAGGTTAATGGAATTTTATTATAAGTGACTTTGGATCTTTTCTACTGGTCTAAACATCATGAACTTTCATCAAAATGCAGCTGGCATTTTAAAATTATGTATAAAAATTTGAGAGACGAGGTTCCAAGAGCTATAACATGTTTCCTTTGTAATCTCCAGATTCTTTTTTCATTACCTTCTCCATCTTGTCTTTCTGTGCTCTTTTTCTGCAGCTACCTCTCATTCCCTCTCATTTCCTTTCCTGTGTGTGTTTTATTTTTCCTGCCTCTGTCAGCTTCATTCTGTTCTCTTCACATATCCTGTCCTTCTTGTCTCTCTTAAGTTGTGATATCTCTCTTTTTCTCTCTTTCGTTGTCTTTGTGAAAGAGCAGTTATGTGGACGCTACATTAGTGAACGGGGAGGCGGATGGGATCTCTGGGCTCTTTGAGCTGTAACACGGTTACACACACGCAGCCTGAACACACGTGTTCCTCAGTGGCCCTCGGAACAGGCTGGTGTCGATCCAGCTTCTAGGTTAATTCCGTCCTCTGGGAGAATGGCAGCTTAGCCAGTGCTGTCAAATGGAAATTTTTCGCAGTACTGGGAGACGGGCCTCGATTCGAATAGGAGTTTTATCCGGTTGTCGAAAGAGACACAAAGAGGGCTATTTAAAAGAGTGAAGAAGAGCACTGAGATTATACTTGAATCGTAACCCTGGGAGATATGATATGATGAATAGGTCACCATGACAACTAGCCATCCAGGCGTGTGTGCATGCATGTGTGTGTGCGCGCTTGTGCTCATTAAATCATAAAAGTGTATTCCTTTTCCAGTAATTCATTTCCATCAAAGTTCTTGGGGTTAAAGTATAAATGAGTTTAACCAACTATGCGATATTCAAGGCTTACTACAATAAAAGTAGCGCTGCTAAATTTGGAAGGAGGCCATAAAGTTCGGCCTGTGACCATTTAGATATATTAAGTGTGTTTTTAGAAAGGCGTCTAATGTGGCTTAATGGTAAGTAATTTGGGCGTTTAATTCCACGCTCGGCTGGTTCAATTAGCACCGATGGAACAGAACTGAACAGAATTCCATGCTGGTCATTCATCAGGAGAGAATGACTAGAAGTACGCCTCCTCGCTCTCTAATGTTTTAGCTCTCCGGAGATTTTTCCCTTTCTTCTCTCCCAGTTTTTCGCTTGCCACGTTACCCTTGAGTACAACATTTATTCAGGATCAACCCATGACTTTTAGAACTGGACCTTCAGTTTGGGTTGCAAACATCAAGGGTCCTGTTTTGAAGCAAATCACAAAGTGCAACGCACAACTAACATTTATGGGTGTGTCCAGATCCATTATGCGAATCTGACTGCAAGAAAAACAGATTTTCACCAGTTCAAGGTGCAAAAACGTTGTCCTAACCCAATTAATTTTTCAGAGGTGTCTTATGGATGTAACATGCAATAAACCAATCAGAACTGCTCGTCACCTCAACTTTAAAAGGCAGGGGCGGAGCTGTGGCGGATTGCTATTATAACTGAGTGTTTACCTGGTAAAACAGTTCAGTTTTTGGCTCAGACAATAGACCTGCTTGTGCAACTGGTCCTTTCAAGTAATTGAATTGTTTAATGAAACACCAAATAAGTAAAGAACAAATCAGAATCAAGATCAGAAAACCATGCGAGTTCATTATCAGAATTAGGTATTAATGAGAGTCTGTGTATGGCTGCCTCTATATTTCTATGTGATTTTTTCCTCAATTTTTTTCAAAATGTTCTGAGGAACACTTTCCACCTGGTGCGTTTAAATATGCATGTGTGTCAATTGGTGAAATAGATCATCATCAGTACATAATTCTGATAATGGACTTGAATGGTTTTTAATGCCATTTTTTTGTTTTTTGGTGTTTCATTAAACAGTATGATTTCAAAGAACCACTAATATAAAATTAAATTAAATTAAAAATAGTACACTTCAAGCATGTACCTGTGTCAATAACAAGCATTGCAAACTCACACATTTCTACTTACTTTAAACTAGTAGTGTGCTAACAATGTGCCCAGACACACCTCATTTAAATAGCACCTCGCTGTCATGCGGAAAACACATGCAAAATCATTTATTTTGAAAACATGCGCATGGTGTGAAAAACTAGCGAAATCATTTTGTGTCGCACTCTCCACCAGTGAAAAATAGGGCCCCAAAAACACAGTCCAAAGCCAAGGAAAATACACACCTCTACTATAATGCTGATCTCTGCTGGCACCCCTATGGGATTCTCATGGCAAGTGTTAATTTGCCCTCTAGTTTAATCACAGAGTTTTGTAAGAGACATGTCATGTTTTGCTAAAAGGTTTTATCTGAATTCATATATATTAGCCCTCACATGTTGTACCTCTAGAGTCGTTTCTTCAGTAAAGAGTCCTGCTGTAGTAGTGTTGCGCGGGTTGGCTTTATTTAACACCCGCCCAACCCGACCCGTCAGGAGATCCAAACCGGCCTGTCCAACCCACAAAAATATGCATGGATAATGACCCGAAACCTGACCCGAGGGGAAAAAAAATCTTGAACCCCGTTTACAACACGTTTTGATCCATAATGAAATGCGTTTTGTAACTTTTTGACCCGCCCGCACCCACGATATTTTAAAAATGTCTGCCCTAAAACCGACCGCACCCGCGGGTCACGGGGCGGCCTGCGCATCACTATGATGTAGACTCTTCGTTTGGGCTGCCGCTTCTGTCAGTGACGTATTTAGGACATGACGTGTTCCAAAATGTGTTGTTTGTTGAGTTTCCTTGTTTGGTTTTCTCCTCCTGCACTGATACAGAACTCGATACTGACCCAATGCTCAATTGGCTGAAACAGTCACCATCAAAGACCTACACTTGGCTTGGTGTGTCAGGGCCCTTATGGCTTACACTGTATCTCTGACCCTCTCTCTCTCTCTCTCTCTTTCTCAGATCTATATAGTACCACAGGCAGCTATCTTTAAGATGGAGGGTTTGGAGGGTCCGGAAGCAGAGGCAGCTATGCTGAACAACATGCGAGTCTATGGCTCCCTGGTGCTCACCTTCATGGCGATAGTGGTGTTTGTGGGTGTGAAGTATGTCAACAAGCTGGCTCTGGTCTTTCTGGCCTGCGTCATCACCTCCATCCTGGCTGTCTACGCCGGCGTCATCAAGACCGCCATTGAGCCGCCCGTGTTCCCGTAAGTGCTTATACTTCTCCGGGGAGTGCTAGTGCTCTGTTAAGCCCTATTTACACTGGATTACTTTTACCTGGGGAGGTGATTACCGATGAGATCTGTGATTTTAATCCAGCACTGTTCATAGTCTGAAAAGTAATAATTCTTTACTGAGAAATGCCACCTGGGAACCTGCTCAGTAATATTAATCTATTTTAATCAACCTCATGGCATTCTAATAAGTACTAGTAGTTACTGTTAATGGGACTAATGGCCCACTTAATAATGGGGGTGACTGTGAAGTGTGTTTTATGGTTGTTGCACCTGTCACAATGGTGTAAACATCAAGGCTATGATCTTTCAGTCCAGGCTATGTGTTCTTGAGGATAAATACACAGATACTAGTATGTGTTGGCCTGTCAAATCCAGAGATGGCACAGCTATCAGAATTGGGCCAAGATCAGAAGGAACTGCTGAATTGGATGTAGTGAAAGTGACCATTCTGTCATATGTGAACAGCACGATATTCTTCCTCTGCATTTAACCCGTTCACCAAGTGAAGCAGTGGGCAGCCAGGAACACAGCACCCGGGAAGCAGTGTGTGGGGACGGTACCTTACTCAGGGTACCTCAGAGGTGCTTAGCAGTCTTGGGAATTGAACCCACAACTTCCTGATCACAGGACGAAAGCCTGTTTTGAAAAATATACCTCAAAAAATTTAATAATTTTAAGTAATGCCATATTTCAAGAGCAACAAATTTGCTTTTATAAAACTGACACAAGTCTCAAAATGCAGATGAGTCTGCTGTTGAGTGTTGGACTGTTGGACTCTGCTAATAGTTTCAAGTTTACAACTGAAACAATTGAAAAAAAGTTATAAATGTCCTTCACCCAACCCAGAGTGAGGCAAACAATGTTGCATGTTCCCAGTCAGTTGGGTGCAAAAATGCACTCCAAGTATAGATAAAATGGGAAGATTCTAGAAAGGACATTATACAGAAGTGTCAGGATAGGAAACTCAAAACAACATACCCTGAAAATATAAAATACACAACAAAACAAGCATGAATGAAGTGGGGGTTTACAGAGAAAAAACAAAGGACAACCATCACTAACACCTAAACTCCTTTACCCTCATTAGTATAGAGGTACAGTAAAGTATTCCCATCGGTTTTTATTAGTAAGGTTCGTGCAAAATATTCAGGTAAATAATTCAGTCTGTCATAAACCTCAAAGGAGATGCCGCAAAGTACTAATTATGTTATTTTTTTATTCCATCATTGAGTAATTCCCTCATTTTTCCTCTACTTGAACTGGAAAAAAATATGGCATTAGATAAACAATTACATTTCTGAAGTAAGTTTCACAAATCCAGAAGGTTTAGCTTTGAAACAAAAATGTGTCAGATCTGTGATTTGTTTATTTGTTATGGAGTAGAACATTCTCTATGTGTGGCTATTTCATCATTTTCAGTGGCTGTAGAACGCAGTCTAGAATAAAGGTGGTTTTCTGGGAGCATTACTCGGCCGTACCCATGTCTGGGAAAGCAGCCCGGAGTGTGTGTGAAAAGAAAAGTGAGAGAGAGCAGTAAATAAATTCCCCTCCACTTCCCCATTGCTGGATGCAGCTGAGCGGGTCAGGGAGTCTGTGAGCAGCTTCGTGTTTTAATGCGGCCGCGGCGTCCCACTGCTCCCTCTCCGCTCCCCCCTCCGTCTCTTTCACCCCGACTGGAGATGATGAGGTGCGGTGGAACCCAGTGGTCATGCAGGTGGACTGTGTGTGTGTGTGTTTGTGTGTGTGGATGAGGATGAGGTTAGGTTTCTTTGGCTCTGCTGGACTCATCCTGGCCTGTTAAAGCTCACCTCATCTGTCTTCAGCGCCTCCTGTGAGGGAGCCCTCCCTGGCTGTGATGAGGTGAAAACGTTCCTGAGCTCCGCTAAACTGTCTGAGATACCTCACCTCATTACAAACCCATTCACTCACTCCCACATTCTCAAACACACACACACACACACACTTACACACACAGCACGCCGTCCACCCAGAGCGCTCCACCAGTCATAAAAACTGTTTCTCAGTTGCTGTTTTGTTGTCTACCAGTCCAAGGAGAATTATTATATATATAATTTGTCATTTTATGTATCATGTTAGTTTCTCACTTTAAAGGCAGAAGTTGAGCTATAAATAAATCTTTATTAAAATATTTTATTAAATCTATATTTCATTAAATATTTCATTAAATTACATTAAATATCATTAAAATATAATTTCTTGTGTTTCTTTAGTAAAAGAAGGATGTTATTTGTAGACATTGATGAAGTTTCAAAACTCCCCAGTCCACACAGTCCATATACGACAACTAAGCGGCAAAAACGCGGCCTGTTTTGAATTCTTCGTTTTTATAATGTCACACAAACTAAAGAATTTTCATCTATCAGAAGAGCGGCCGTTTACATGGTGATACAACATGTACAACCCATTTAAGCGATAAAGTGAGGGTGGAAAATGGCTGTATAAAAAGGGTATGCAATACATAGGGTATGCAAAAGTTTAAACATCCCTGGTCAAATTATGTTTTGTTGTTTTCAGAAATTAAGAGTGAATTATGAGCGTATTTTCAGCAAATTACTATTTTTGTGTGTCCCGTAGCATTCGCACAGGTCACATATTATTTCATTGTTTTCAATTGAAATTCATGAATTCATGAACAGTAAGTGTACGGCGGAAAACTGCTGTAGAGTTTTTGTTTTTCACTTTTTTGATCAAGGGTACCCAAATGTTTGCATACAACTGTAGACCCACACCAATGTCACAAGTCTTAGTGGGAAAAATACAAAAAAACCTTGGTAGCTTGGTGTTCCCAAACCTTTGCTGGGTGGTGTGTGAAGGGTAAAGGCAGAGTGCGAGTGGGTACACCTCACTCTCAGCACTCCACACATGAGGCCTGTTTCATCCTGTTCACTCTTAAAGTTCATTAAGCAAATAGCGTCGCCCAGATCCATAAATGCCACATCCTCAATATCCTATTAAACAATTTCAGCGAGGGGGGTCCTGAGGGTCAGCAGGGAACTATCCTCTTTAATATTGGCTGCGTAATATCACATCTCAATCTGATCCCCCCAGAGACCACTGCCAGGGCCTCTGGCTCACCTTTCCATAGGAAAAAACACACAAAGACGCACCAGCTTTCATAACCAAATAACAGTGGAGTCTCCCTATAAACGCTCTGTGTGCTCATGCTGTGTATGGAGGGTTCATAAAAGCACAAATAGGAGAAATATGCTGATGTCACAGCTGAAACAGGAGCTGTTAGACTGCTTTAATTTAACGGGTCTCTGCGCTTCAATAAAAGAGGATCAAACTGATCTCGGCAGCAGCGGAGGCCATTTATGATCTCACATGCTTCTAGAGGCATATATGGCCTCTGAAAAAGAACGGATCTCAGTTCTAAGCATAGCCTTTAGTTGGGGTACAAGGTTTACAAAATGTGGAGGTTTTTAAGTGCTTTGAATGTTCTCATTTCATTTACAAAAACAAGTTTGTTTAGAAACAATGAATTAAAAGGTTATTTCAGGGACCAAACGTGATTCCTCTACAAGGAACCTTTTATGGCACCTCTATTTTAAGAGTGTTATAAACATGCCAGTAGTGTAGCATGGAGAACTACTTTCCTGTCCTGTTCAGCTCTGACCTGCATCTAACATGCTGCTCCCTTCTCCTTTACTTAACCCTCCAGCCAATCAGGGACTTCTGAAGAAGAATATGACCAGGAGCAGATTTGGTTTGGAATAGGACTTCTCAAGAAGGTCAATCTCCAGGACCGGGGTTGGTGGCCATTATACTAGAGCAGTGGGTACCAACACTGGTCCTGAAGACCTACTTTCCTCCCACGTTTACCTCCAACCTGTACCTAACATGGTGCCTAACCCTCGTCTTTCTTTAACCCTCTAGCCTATCAGGGACTTCTGACGAAGTCAATAAATCTGAGCAAATGTTGCAGATTGTGGCTAGAACTAGACTTCTCAAGAAGGCAGATCTTCAGGACCAGGGTTGGTGACCACTGCTCTTCAGAGAGATGTCCTCAGTTTAGACACTGGGAATTTTTGGGCGTGGGCTGTTTTTTTGTGACAAAGGAAGGCAGCTAGTCTCTGTTACTGCTTACTGTGAGTTCTGTCAAAACAATGGGGTTCAGGGACACAGTGTTGAACTACAGACACAACAAATACTATCATAAACTCTAAGCCCATTTAAATTCTTCTGAGATACATTTTTCCCAGCTAGAAATCAAATGTCTTGGATAGGGATGGGTTCCGAAACCTGGTACGGGTCCGAGTGCCTAATTCTAAAAGACTGAAGTATCGATAAGCTCTGACGTTAACGGTACTGGAGAAATTTAAAAAAAAAATTTCCTATTTATTATTGTTAAATAAACATTACCTAGAATATTTTCCCTGACCAGCCTTTTGTAATTTGCGATAATATTCGTTATTTGCCTGCACTGCTGTTATTTGCAATCTCACGCACAAATTCTTGTTATTTCTGTTCTCAATTTGTTTCGTTTTTTTAATTAAAAAACACAACAAAAAGTACAGATAAGAGTACCGTTAAAGTACCGAATCGATAAGTGATATCGATAGAAGTAGTAATACCGTTAAAACCGATACCCATCCCTAGGCTTGGAGCACAATAGCTGAAAGGTGGACAAAATGAAAAACCATCACATGGTCAATAAGTGTCATTCCTCATGTTTATTCAGATTTATACAACTTTGTCATTAGTTAAGAATCTTTTCAATGCAATTTGGCTTTGCTTTCTGGCATTTACACTCTTTTCTTTTGCCTCATAAATAAGAGAGCTTTAAGGTGTGTGGGGAATAAATACAGTCCTTATTTCTTGGTGATTAAGTGAAATTTCCTTCACCTGTAAATTTACTAAAACCTTCAGCTCAGAAGCAGATGACCTTGAATTTGTAAAGGTTTCTTCCAGCTCAGCATAAGGAACTCCCACAGAACATGTGTGTGTTGTTTGCCTTGTTCTTTTGACTGTAATCTTTGAGCCATCATCATACAACTTTTGTTCGATCCACAGAACCCTTAGAAATATCCTTATAAAAAGGAAAAAGATCAGTGACACTTAACTTCTGCAACATCAGGATTTCATTTGTTTTGTTAATAACACAGGTAAAAAATTTTATGATAAGTTTATGTGGGTTCTGTAGAGTTTTTCATACTGATTTCAAATCTGTGTTTAGTTTTTCCTGCACGTACAGTTTTTGTGATGAAGCTGGTTATATATTACATGATAGTTGGTAT
>JBBPCY010000109.1:24416341-24467342 GCA_037974405.1 Brachyalestes nurse
TGTGTGTGTGTGTGTGTGTGTGTGTGGGGCTGTTTTTGTTATTGACCTATCCTTGCTCCACCCACAGACACACTTTTTCATAGCTGCTTTCTTTTCTGCTTGTCTGGTGCAGAGACGTCCCACAGAGTGTCTCTTTCTGTAGAGCTGCACGATATGGTCGTAATATCAGTATCGTGATTTTTCTGCTGCGGGTTGCGATTGTGATGACGTTCAATATATTAAAGCCCCATATCATCATTTTACTCTTTCTCTCTCTCTGTTTCTCTCTCTCTCTCTGTCTCTCTCTCTCTCTCTGTCTCTCTCTGTCTCTCTCTCTCTCTATCTCTCTTTGTCTCTCTCTGTCTCTCTCTTTCTCTCTCTCTATCTCTCTCTGTCTGTCTCTCTCGCTCTCTCTGTCTGTCTGTCTCTCTCTCTCTCTCTCTCTCTCTAGGCCCCAGATTTTGGTGTTGGTCGGTGTGGATGCGGAGCAGAATGTTGAGCAGCCTCGTCTGCTCTCTCTGACCAATCAGCTGAAGGCAGGGAAAGGCCTGACTATAGTGGGCACAGCACTGGCTGGAACCTTCCTGGAAAATCACCCTCAAGCTCAACAGGCTGAACAGGTAGAGCCCTCACCAGCACAAACATAGTCTCCAGGATGATGTAAAACAGATTTCAGAACCCACCAAAGCTCAGGATTCAATCGATTTCAGACTGAATACAAAATTGTGAACTGAAAATAACATTTAAAATGGCATAAGCAGTAAAGTGCATACCCTATACATGTTCCCTGTAGAAAAAATACATACAGATTTTAAACTTCCTGACAACTTCCTAATAGCACTACTTTGTTTATCCATCCTACAAACTGGAACACCAACAAAAATGTATTCTGATAGGTGATGTTTGGTATATTATTTTGCCAAACATTGCTTTGACTATTTATATCGCTGAACAAATTCACTGTGTTTATGTTATTGATATTATGATCTCCCTGTCCTACCAGTCCCTGAGGAAAATAATGGAGACAGAGAAGGTGAAGGGCTTCTGCCAGGTTGTGGTTTCCTCCAACATCCGTGACGCCACCTCTCACCTGGTCCAGGCCAGTGGACTGGGCGGCCTGCAGCACAACACCCTGCTCGTCAGCTGGCCTCGCAATTGGAAGCAGGCTGAGGACCATCAGATCTGGAGGAATTTCATCGGTGAGTTCCTGGAGTCTCAGACTAAGTTGAATCCATTAATGTACAGAAGATAATGCCATACCCACCTGAAATAAATACAGATTTACTTTCATCATTTTGTATCTGCAATCTGATTACCTTTTTTTCTGTTGTATCCTTATAACATAATGCCATAATATATTCCAGAAAAACTCTAGTCAGACTGTTACACACATTATTTAACAGTTGAGAAAAGTGGGAAAATCTTTGTGCATGATAGAGTACCTTCACATTTTTTTAAAGTAGCGTATTAATGACAAGATTACATTTTTATAGACAAAGTAGTTAAACAGGTAATCAAAAATCAGCTTTGCATCATCAGACTTGGCATCATCAGATACTCAATATTAAGGGGCATGGATCGGTATCGGAATTCAGGCGCACAAACACTTGATTGCGACATTCCTAAATAAAATATACTGGTCTGTGACATCAAGAAGACTTTCAGCAAGAAGTTATAGACAGTGTTTAACAATTCTGAATTTCATCAGCAAAGATAGTTCTGCCTTATCCGTTGTACCTGTTAAAACCCAGGGTACTGCAGTATCATTCTGAAAAGCATACATGTAAAATATGCTGTGTGTAAAATGCCTGCTCTATCTTTCAGAGCTGGTGAGAGAGACCACGGCTGCAAGCAAGGCCCTGCTGGTTGCCAAGAACATCTCAGCATTCCCCTCCAATGGCGAACGCTTCACTGAAGGCCATATCGACGTGTGGTGGATTGTCCATGATGGTGGAATGCTCATGCTACTGCCATTCCTCCTGCGCCAGCACAAGGTTAGACAGTCCTGTACACCACTAAATTCTGGGCATTACATTATGTAACCATTATATGAAAGTCCTGTCAATAAGCAGGCAAGTAGGTAGAATGTAAACTGTCCAACCTACAGTTACATATCCGTGTTGCTGATTATATATGGTGTGTGTGTGTGTGTTCTGAAGGTGTGGAGGAAGTGCAAGATGCGCATCTTCACTGTGGCCCAGATGGATGATAACTCTATTCAGATGAAGAAGGATCTGACCACCTTCCTCTACCACCTACGTTTAGATGCCCAGGTGGAAGTGGTGGAGATGGTGAGGTTTCTGTCTTTCTCTTTCTCTCTATTCTCTTCTCTTTTCTTCTCTTGTTACATCTTCTTTTCTTGTCTGCTCTGCTTTTCTTCTTTCTGCTCTTCTCTTCTCCTCTCTACTCTCATCTTCTCCTCTCTACTCTTTTCTTCTCCTCTCTTCTCTTCTCTTCTCTTCCGTTGTCTTCTCTCCTCGTCTCTTCTCCTCTCATCTCTTCTCCTGTCTGCTATTATCTTCCGTTCTCTTTTCCTCCACTCTCTTCTTCCATTACCCTCTTCGCTATCCTTTTCTTTTTCTCTCATCTCCTCTTGTCTTCTCCTCACTAATTTTTGAAAAATATCATTCTCTTCTGTATTTCTTGCTCTCTTTGTAGCAAGACAGTGATATCTCAGCCTACACCTATGAGAAGACCCTGATGATGGAGCAGCGCTCTCAGATCCTCAAGCAGATCAATCTCACCAAGACAGAGCGCGAGCGTGAGGCAAGTCTACACAGCCACCCCCAGAAAACAAACACACACACAAACTTTCAGCTGCTGTGACCATCCGCCCAAGCTAAATGAATTTACTTTCCGACTATTTCTTTCCTCAGAAGACGGGTAGCTGCTGCACTGCCTTAAGCACGACTTAAATGAAGCAAAACAACATGATTTTGTTACTGTAGTGTAGGATTTGCAACTCAGCAGGAGTCCACTCCTCCACTCCAGCCGAAAACGAGCATCTCTGCAGTGCACTGTTTGGATATTTCCCTGCTCTAACAAATCTGATACAGCGTATGCAATACATGATAATAAGCCAACAAGCTGAATTAAATGTGTTAGAGCATTAAGTGCTGCTGGTGTTGGGATTGGGTCTAGGACGTCTGATAAAGAATCTTTTCCCTTCATCTTCTCCAGCTGAATGAGTTAAACATTCATCTTTCAGATTCAGAGCATCACTGATAGCTCCCGTGGCTCGATCCGCCGGAAGAACCCTGCAGCGGTCACCACCCAGCTGAGTGTGACTGAGGAACCTGCTGCCAGCAGCAAGGAGGAGAAGCCAGAGGAAGAGGTCAGTCAGCCCTGAGACCCTCTCCCACTTAAATCAGCTGGACTATAAAGCCTTGTTCTTTCACTTTAGTTTATTATCCTGTGGTTTGCCTTTATCTTTACATTTATCCATTACGCTCATATCCAGAGCAGCCATTTTATCTTGTTACAGACATAAGCCAATACAGCGCTGGGAATTTAATCCAATTACTCTTATTGATGTAGCATCGTGTACTTGCCTAGATGGGAACCGGAATGTCTGCTGTGTGGAGGACAGCAGTATTTCTCACAGCGCCACACCAACTTCTCCATTCATGTTAAACTGACTATTTTCAAACTTTTCAAACTGCTATATGTATGAGAAATGCTACTTAAATAAGCTTTGCACCGTTAAAATAGTAAAATATTCATCATTATTACTATCCATTGATTTCTGTTTACATTTTTAATGGTTATCATAGTGCTTCATCTAAATAGCAACCAATTAGTGTTCGGAATATCATCGCAGTTGAAACTAAACCCTGTATCTCCATGTTTGTCATTTTTCATTTATTTCAATACTCCAGATGTCCTTCACACTGTGTCAGATGTTCATGGTGAATGGAACAACATAAATTCCAATCAGCTGGAATAAAAATTTTTATGAACTTCAATTGACAATTCTGAACATCTTTCCTTCTCCTGGAAGGATATTTGTCTGACAGTGATGACATGTAGGAACTCTTCAAGTCTGCTGTAAAAGTTGCATCAAAGTCACATTTGCATAAATGCATTATTTCACAGTGTTCATTCTAAAATGTAAAACTAGTGAACATAAGCAAATTGTAGACAAAACTGGTCACTGTGCCACTTTCATACTGTACATATTTTTTACTCAGTCCTTGAAGATCTTACTGCTACTTACAGTACTGTGTAAGTCTTAGGCACTCATGGAAATTGAATTTAAAAACCTTTTAGATGAGCAGTGAGTGTTTTTCCACATTCATAAATATACTAAATATAACTACTGATTTCATGGTCAGTGTATCAGTGTGTTCTTGGTGAAGTCCAGCATTACTTGTGGTTCCCATCAGAAACCTGGTTTGACTCAATCAGTTTATTAAATCAGGAGCTGCTGATGGAGTTTCACAAATCCAAACAGCGGCTGGAGGAACCGAGGAGGAATCTGGAACCCAACCTGTGTTCTCCTCACCAGCTAATGCAATATTTTACAAACAAAACAAACCTTAACACTATTTATTGCTTTCTTGTTTGTGTCTATTTATTTTGAAGCTAACCTTGCTAGCAGAAATACACTATCACTCTCTGAGAAAAATGACTGGCATGGGTACCTTTTGCACAGTATATTGTGATAAATCGTATATTGTTCTCTCTCTCTGTCTCTTTCTATTCTCTTCCTGAGACGTCATGACAGATCTCTCTGTCTTCTTCCTCAGACGTAACAGCTCTCTCTCTCTTCTCCTCCTCTGCCCTCACGCTGTCCGTGTACTTGTTGTGCCCTGCCCTGCCTCTCAGTGTGTTACTGTGTCCCCGCCCCCACAGGAACAGCTCATCCACGACAAGAGCACCAACCCCCCCACCCCCGCTACCCCCCAGTCCCCGGCTGCCGAGGCTGAGACCCCCAGCACGGTAGTCCAGATGACTTGGACTGAGACCAAGTGTGATGGAGAACAGGCCAAGCCTCTGGGAGCCACCACACCTGAGGCCATCAAAGACCTCTTCAACATGAAGCCGTGAGTGTGAAAAAATTGACTCGTGCACATTTTCGTTTACTGAGCACTGGGTCACAAAGCAGGGCTTGGCTGTAAAGCACGATGACCAGCGTGTAAAGGACTGAGTGCCCCAGTGCTACAACACCACCTGCTGGACAGAAATCTAGTTGTTTAAAGATACAGTGAGGTGGCAGAGGTGATACTCATTGTTAAATGGGCAATATTGACCACATATAAGGTCCAGACTGACATATAAGAGGGCGAAACCGTCAAACAGTCAAAAGTTTTTGCTAATTTAAATGACTGGCATCCCAAAGTCTGGCCTGTGAGAACGTTTAATTTGTCTGAAAGTTACACAACCCCACGCCCTCAACCACTAAACAGGTTTTTATACTGTGTACTATTTCATTCTTAATTTGTTATTTGTACCATTTGTGACAGTATATGATTTAAGTAATGTTTTAAAACACATTTCTTCTAAAAACAGCTTCTTTCTTCATTTGTGTCGTTGCCATTTTGGCCCTGGCTTCACCACAAACATTGCACTTGTTTGGGTTCCCTAGTCTAGATGTTATAAGGTAATGGTCAGTGTTTGGTCCCTTCTTTATACTTGTATGTCTCTGTTCCATGCTGCAGGGAGTGGGAGAATCTGTGAGTATGCAGTTTTGTGTTTCTCTGTCTCTTCTCTCTCTCCCTCTCTCTCTCTCTCTGTCTCTCTCACACACTCTTACAGTTTGGTATTACTGTGAGCACATTCGGTTGGCTTGTGTAATACTGTATCTGAGTAATACTAAACCACCTCTGCAGATTTCCCTATTGTCATACTCACTTGGTTATAAAAGTATACATGGTTCAATTATTGACGGCCTTTTTTTATTTCCGTTGTTTAGAAACCAGTTCAACGTGAGACGCATGCACACTGCTCTTAGACTCAACAGTGAAATTGTGAAGAAATCCCAGGAGGCCAAGTTAGTCCTGCTCAACATGCCCGGACCACCCAAGAACAGAAAGGGTGATGAGAACTGTATCCTTTGATTTCTCTGTGTGTGAATATACAGTCGTATGCAAAAGCATGAACACTCCCAGTCTATTCGATCAAACATGTCATTTGGCGGCCAAACTTCTGCCTACAAATGTAAGAACGTTGTCTTGAGAGTCAACATATCTGCTATTTAATCTTTAACCCTCTCTCTCAGACATGGAGTTTCTTGAAGTCCTAACCGAGGGTCTCAACAGGGTTCTCCTTGTACGTGGTGGAGGTCGTGAGGTCATCACCATCTACTCCTGAAAGACCAGCCTGCGTCACTCCATCCCATTCCCCTCCCCAACCTCAAAAACCCTCCCTATCCCACTCCCAAGCAATATCCCGAAACCCCCTGCCCTAGTCCATCCCCGGCCCCCCCACGCCAAACCGGAGTCACAGGCCCTGTTCTTAATCAGTCACCCTCTTCCCCTCTTCAACCTGCCCTCAAAAAGCCCCTTTTACCAATCCGCTCGTGAGTTCTACCATTTGCTGCCCCGTGTTCCCGACGGCCTCCTCTTCTGTATTTGTTGTGAACTATTGATCCACGGTTTCGCCTGCTGAGTTCAGTGCCACGTCCATTACGAGGGCAGACTTTTGATGTCAGTAAGTCAATCTGCTGCATTCCGGAGGTTTTCTCTCAACCCCCCCCTTTCGTAGACCTGTCCATCACTCTTCTCATCCAATCGGGATGCGTCTGGGGGCTGCTGAAACGGGATGGGTGGGTTACGATATGTCTGTCATTTCTTTAGGGCTTTTTTTTGTTTCTTATTTGTTTTTGTCATTTGTTTACAAACAAACAAACAAAAATGAACTTGCCAGGACAACAGGCGCCAGACAAGCTGCTGGTGGACTCCTGACAGATGAACCGACCGAGACGGCGGCGGGACGTTCCTGCCACGGAGTGGACCCTCCCAGCAGCCTCGTCTGTCACAAGCAGGGCTGCCGGCCACGGTCTCACTGTCCAGTTCACACGCTTGGAGGACGCTGTGGTGAAAACAGTTCAGAATCCCGGGACTGTGCTGGAAACTGGGAAGAAAAGAGTCTGTGCTCCGTTTTCTTGGCACGGTTCTGTCATTTTATTTGTGTTTGTGTGTGAATGTGTGTATGTCTCATCATCACTCTCATCTTTTTTTCCTGTCTCCCGGTCGGATGTGGCTAGCTATCCCCTGCCAACCACGACACGTGCCAAAAAAAACAAGAGTGGGAAGATCTGTGACTTGCTGTCTGATTGCCAGGCAGCGAAAGACCAAGTCGTTTAATCAGCACTATTACATGGCGTAATTAGAGACGGATCGAGGAGAAATAAGGATTCAGTAGCAGGCTGATGGATCAGAGTGTATATAGTGTACAATCCTGAGGTACTGAGAAACGTCGATGTAGAGTTCACCCAGCCTCTGGTGAAGAGATGCCCTTATCTGACAGGGTCGGTCCAAAACAAAAGGCTTTGGAATGGCTTTTCGGCTTCTCACTGGAAGTGAACCGTACTGTACTGTAGCCCCCTTCACGAGCACTCAACCTGCACTGGCAGCCACTGTGCAACAAGTGATTTAATGAGTCTGTGGATTCATTAAATGCATGTGTGTGTGTGTGTGTGTGTGTGTGTGCGCAATTCATCCATGAGAGTGTGAAAGCTACAATTTTTCCCTTTTTACACAAAGGAGAGCGTATATGTTTGTTACATTTTCAGACAGATCTATTTAAACTATCTTTAACAGTATGGTATGTATTATCCGTGTTGGGCACCAAAATATGCGAGAGATCACACAGCTACAGCGATATGATGTAGACGTTGCTTGTGCCATCGTAGGTGAAAATGATTTAAGAGCAGAAACTGCTATTTGGCAGAAGACGTAGCGATTAAGCCGCTTGAGCTCGTTCTGAGCCGGCTTGAAAGGAGATGGCAACGCTAGGAACTACGTCCATCCAGAAAGTCCAGCTCTATGCAGTAAGACCGTAGCGTCGATCATACGCTAACCGTACGTGCCAGCCTGGTCTGAATTCCCAAGTTCTTTTTCATCACTTTTCAGCAAGTGCTTGGAAAATTCAGGGCCGAGCAACGTTTCAGAAAGGACCGTGCAATAGCCGAAATGGGGAAATCACATCACTGCTACATTGTTTATTTTTGTATGCATATATATTTTATATGTGTGGCTTTACTTTGCATCATTCTCTCAGCAGTAAAGTCACTTGCACTTGTGGTAGATTTATTGTTATTAATATCAATATATATATATACATATATATATATATACATCTCAATATATATATATACATATATATATATATATATATATATGTATATACATATATGAATTATCGGAGAGTAAATCTAGAGTTTATAGAGACTACAGATAACATTATTTTCTGCTGAAAAAGGATTCTAATGAAAACCTCTCATAAGTCGTGAATGCTGCTAGGGTATGAATAGATTGGATTGTATTGTGTGTGTATGTGTACTTAGAGCAAAAAAAGAATATATTTAAAGGTATGTACAAAACATTGTTGGGGAAGGGGTAGACTTCTGAAGATACATATCAGTGCTGGTGGTAACTGCATCTAAGATGTGAGCGGGTGGGTTTTTTGTCAACTTCAGACTAAAAACAAGGATCCAGCGCTTGCGTGTGAAATCCCAAGCTGAGCCGATGCAAAACGTCCGGACAGCTTTTGTGGCGTTGTTGTACTGGTGGTGTACGATATCAACCCATGCAAGGCGTACAAGGACACAGCTGCTCTTTCTGGTCTGTGTACGTTCTGAGCCGCAGCATGTTCGCCACACGCTCTTGTTTGCTTTCTGTCGAGCCGCATATGAGTAGACCTTCACTCAAGCATCGCCTGCGTAGACTGAGCCTTTTGAACACGTTTTTCACGAACAGGCAACTCCGAGCCGTTTCGGAAAAAGACCATTTTCACGCAAAGTTTTGAGATGATTTGTGTTTCTTATTCCTGTTTGCATGGTCTGTGTATGAATATTTGTTTCAATGGTTTCTATTGTGTATCATAGGTAGAAAGTAAAGACAAGGAGGCGTCTGCTGGAGACCATCTGGTCAAGGCCAGGGGCGTAAAGCCTCATCTGTGAACCTCTGAACTCATGTGCAAATTTCACACTTGGTGCAAATTTTCTGTTTTCTGCTCCACAGAAATAGGATGCAGTCTTAATTTGGCCCTAAGGGGTTGCTTTAATTTAAAGAAGTGATTTCATCCACTTTATTATAAAGGTAAAATTTAAATGTAGAAAAAAAGGGAAGAAAAAGCATTGCCACTTATCAAACAACAAAAGGTCTCACTTGTTAATGAGTACAATAATATGAGTTTGGAAGTAGGCCTGGGATGATAAGCATTTTACAAAAGCAGAAAAAATGTAAGTAACAATAAAAATTGGTTTAGCAGTTCAGGAGTATTTCTGAATAGATCAGTAAATCAGTTTAACTGCAAATCTGAATAGCAGTATATCAGCTTCCATTTGTGCTAGGAGGGACTTTTCACACCATGCCTTACAAACAAAAACGAAAAATATCAGTTTGTGATTGCTTGTGTTTTTAATGCCTGGAACCTGGAGCTGAAGCACAGTCCAAGCTGAAGGTCTCATACACACACATATTACTATAATTGTGAGGATATTCCACTGACTGACTGTATCTCAGTCATTATACACAAACACCCAAATCTAAATCTCTTGCCACCTTTCTGCTTGTTTAGTTTTTTCTAAAAATAATTGAAACTGTGGTGAAAGCAGAACGATTCCTTGTGAAACAAGCTAAATGTCCCAACCTCTATAGATTTTCCAGTATTCCTATCATTATGAAGACAGTTGGTCCGCGCAAAGAGGTAAACACTCATACACACACACACACCAACCCTGGTTGGGAGCAATCTTTGGTAGCACTTGAAGCTCATGTTATTGAGAAACACTAGCTAATTATCTCCTGTTCCAGGTGAGGATAAAGTCAAGAAGCACAATTACAAGACATCTAAGTGTACCAGAATGTAAACTACAATGGTAGTTGATATGCTGATTGCTATTTTCAGGATTATGCTAGTGTCATTAGCATGCATTACTGCATCTCCCCCCTCATAAATAAATAAATAATTATGGCCTTGGCCTAGAACTGCGCCAGAAGGTCAACAGCAGTCGAAGGCAGCTTGCTAAAGCGACCCAGAACACCGTGGGTGGACGTAGCCTAATGAAACGTCTGGATGCATTCTGTTGTTACCTGTTGTGTTTTGATATTCATAGAACCACTTGAATTAGATTAGAGGGATCCTCGCTGTGGTACGAATGAGTCTTAGGTGTCTTTTTGGCTTTGTATATTACTGCTCTTGGAAACGCTAGCGTTCTGTACACTCGTCCTTCGTTGTATCGTGAGAATGCTTTAGTATACCCCAAACAGTGGTCTTAGATCGATTCCTTTTTTCCTTTTTTTGTTTCTTTTTCAAAAGGTTACGTGCAATATCGACTCTGATGTTCTCTATTGGGGGGGGGGGGGTATGTTTGTTTGTATGTATGTGCGTACGTATTTATATTCTTGTTTGTTTACCTCTATCTCTGCTTCGAGCATGGCCCCGCATGGGCCGTAATGTTCATCGGCGTTCTTTGTATGCTAGAGGAGTGTACATCACATCTGTTCTATGGTGGCTGAGATAGAAATGCACTTTATAGAGTTAACATTCTTTATTCCTGAGCATGCTGGATTATTTCAGCTTTCCTCTAGTGGCAAGAGCGTGTGCCACGGTCACGCAGAGGCAGCAGTGTCATTCGAGGTTTCACCATGAATTTACAGAACAGATATGTTCTCATACTACCTGGTCATGGCAGTTTTTATCCTGTACAGTACTGAGGTGTGCATTTTTTTTTTAGCATGGATCACTAAATTTTTGGTTTTCATTCACCAGTTTGAAGAACATACACGCGACATAGATGTGAAAAACAAAGGTGTTACATTTCCTGTACCAGACACTGAATCAATGTGGTGACTGACGCCCTCGCCTCACCTGCCCCGTTTCCCCACCCTCCTCAAATCACACAACCCCATCTGCTCCCCCGTCACCCGCTGCCCCAACACCCACCACCCCCGGCATTGTATTAACATGTGATTGCAGTATAAATCTGAATATTGATCAAATACTATAAACAAGCGCTTCCACTGCTGGGCTTGGCTCTGTTAAAACTGCCAACGGGCCGATGATGCATCCCCCTTTGCCTTCTTTCTCTCGCCCTATTATCATCATCATCATCATCTTCTGAGGATTTTAAGAGAGGAACCTTGCTAAGATGTAGCAAGAGAGGAGTCCAATATTCCACAGGTCACTTGGAAAGGAATAGCGTTCCATTATCGTTTTAAAGAATCTAAACGTGTCTAAGGGCTCTGGATCACAATGTCCTTGGTTTTTGAGGTGCAATCAGGCGCCACTCAAGATTGAACACCTCTCCACTGGATAAATCATCCTCAGTGCTCAATTACTTGGTTTTTGGAGTTGAAAATTGGCGCACTCTTAAAAAAAAACACCGTCTCGAGAGGCCTTGTGTAGGTTTTAAGGTTCCAAATGTTGCGGTGTCCACGCGCAGCAGTTCTAACAGAGCCAGGCGCCCAGGTTTGTTGTCTAACTCGACGCATGCACATTATCCTGAAGTTGATATAATGCTATATATTTAAATGTTTTGTGGTTCTCAGTATTATGTTCACTCTCAGTATTTATTTTAACTCTTTTAATTGCCTATGTGTCATTTTTACGAGCTGTGTGGTGTAACTTATTGTGTACAAATGCTTTCTTTGGGTAAATTCAGTCGGCTAGCTAGGGTGAATGAGTATATCGGTTACAGGAGTCTATTTTTATTATAGTTAGTTGAGCCAGAAAAAGAGGCTATTTTACTTTTGTTATGATTACAGAGTACTCGTTATCAACAGAAGAACCGATTACCAAAGTATATTTGAGTTATATATTTTGTGTTATAAATTGTCATTTTAATGAATCTAAAAGAAGCTTGAGGGACCAAATGAAGTCAGAAATCACACCATTTCGATTCCATTGACTTCTCCTTATGCCTTAAAGCTAAACACTAATTGGCAGCTACATCTTAACTGAGCCCCAATGCACAAGTAAGGTGATGGACATTGGTGGACAGGACAGCTTGGAAATGCAGATCTTTCATTTTACTGAAGGTGGAAAAATATGCGGAGTAAGCTTTTGAGTTTAGTGTTGAATTTTATTTTCAATTTCAGTGTAGGTGGATATAACAATTGCATAGGAATCTAAAAATGATTCCCTTAGCCTGGTACTAACCAAGGCCACTTAAAAATACCTTAGTATATTAAATACCTTCTCCAAGACTTGCACTTTTGGGTTCTAAATAAAATCTTTTTCTTAGTCTTGGCGTAAGCCTTCAACCTGCATCAGCCAACCATTTAACAAAACGCATGCTGAGAGGACAGTATTGTCGTTTTCGAGCAGGACCCATCACTCATTCACACGGACAGGTCCTTCAAGCTTGTTTAATTCATGAGATGCACAACACATTTTGTATGAATGTTTGAAAGAGAACGGATGTAGACCAAAAAAAAGATTTTAAAATTAACATGAGTATGTAGATGTTTTATTACTTTTTTCTTGGTATTTACCAATTATCACAAATTGTTCCACTGTGTTACTCTGTGTGCGTGGGTGTGTGTGTGTGTATGCATGTGTGTGCAGACATGTACGTATGCACAAAAAAAAAAAAAGCATTGGGGACCATGGGCTAGGGAGGGAGGGGGGTTCTGTACATACAGATATGGTTAGTGTTGAGGTGTTTATTTTTTGTGTCAGTGTAACTTCAATATTTTAAAGAGATAAATAAGTATCTATTGTGTTTCATGGTACAAAAGAGAAAAAAAGAAAATGTAGTTTTACATTTCAAATGCTTTATCTATATGGCTTCTGGCAATTTCCCATTCCATTTTATAGATTCGTCAGCACAAAATGCAATAAACTAATACCATTTTATTACTGATTTTGTATAAAGTCTTCTTTTGGGTGCACCTGCTGTTTATAAACACAAAGGAAAGTAGTCACAAAATTAATTTATTAAATCACAACGGAGTATGTACAAATGACAGGTTTTTATATAAAAAGAACATTTTCAAAATCAGATCAGACTATCATGCTTCATGAAAGACATCACATTTTCACATGTGATACGTGGAAAAATGAGTTTGATAGTCACTGAGGTTTTCTATATCCAAAAGAAAGAAATTTCAGCACATTTCCAAATATGAAATAAAACATTTAAGAATTTTTGCAAGAAATAAACCTCTAAGGAGAATCAAAGGTCAAAGGTCCAAAGAGAGGAGTGGATTTGATTCAATAATGACGAGGGTAGTGAGATACTGATTGTGGTGTCTGGCCCATACCTTGCATCAATCCTTGGCCTGCTCTGGGTGCTGCTGCCACTGCAGTGGCTGAATTTACCAACTGGTTAAGGGCAGGCCCACTCTGGATGAGTGTGTCGAGGGCTTTCTGCACGCTGGGGTTGTCAAAGTTAATGCCTGCCCCTGTGGGGCCGGTGGATCTCTGGACACCCTGTGGACCTGGCATGCGGCTGACGGGAGGCCTCACAACAGGCCGAGAGCTCAGCAAGCCTTGAGGCTGAGAGGGAGTCAGCGAGGGGGTGACTGCACTGGTGAGTAAGGAGGGCAGTCCGGCGCTCTGCTGGCCTAAGCTGGAGCTGTAACCCTGGGTCTGGGGGGCTGAAGTTGGGGTGGTGGACACCGAGCTGCCAGAGCCACTGTTGAACAGACTGAGGATTTTAGCTTGAAGTTCTTGCTGTTGGCTAGTAGTGGAACTAGAGGCGGGTGCCAGGTGGGAAGTGTATGCAGGATGTGTCTGGTGGGAGACAGGGGGAAGCGGTTGGGTGGGCTGAGAGGGCTCATGAGCGGCTGGTGCAGCAGACGGAAGGGATCCTGCACGAAAAAGAAAAAAAATACATTGTCAGAAGGATGACTAAAAAGCAGCTTTCAGAAAGTTCTTTTTTTTACCCAGAGATGTCAACGAGTATTTGAAAATGAAAAAAAACTCTTACCAAGATGAGGATCTGTGCTACCTCGGGCCACACGATCACGTTTGTCTTGTAAGTAGTTAATGAGTCTTGTTAACTCATCAGGAGTCAGGAACCTAAGACAAAATAAAAAATCAATATTACAATATTCATTACAAATGCCAAAGCACAAATTCAAACAACAGGCCTTAGAAATCTTGGTACCTGATCTATGATTCTTCAACTACAATGAATTCAGTATCTTTGTTCATGTCCTTGTGTGGTACTTTTAAAATGTTCTTGCTGCATTAAATATACGTACCGGCCTTCTGAGAGTAACGTAATGGCAGTCAGTAATGAGACTGGGTGACCTTCTCTCTCATGCTCCCTCATCAACACTTCGTCAGCCATTTTCGCAGCTTTTCGGGCAATCTCATCCCTCTCCTTGGTACGATTCTCAACCTTAAAGGAGTCAAAGTTGTGAGCCACTAGGACCATGGCATCCTGCATAGGCATATTCCTGTGTTCTGGAATTTAAAAAAAATAAATAAATGAAATAATTATTTCAGTACATTACATTGTATCAAGGGCCAGTTCCCATAGATGGAAAGCTTAATCTGAAATTGTCAAATGAATGGTCAATAACCATTGGAATTTTTTATTCTAAGAGCAGACTTTATCCGTGCCTAACGAAGCAGCCCTGCTTCTTTTTAGGTGAAAGTGTTAGAACTGCATTGAAAAACTTGGAATTTCTTAATTCACAATTTAATCTCTCCTGAAGGCTCTTCAAACTTGGCTTTAAATTTGCACACAGCAAAAACCATTATCTTAACGATTCCTGGAATGAATGTGCCATTATCTTAATGGCTTTTAGACAAATTAATAACTATTATCGGTCATCAAGCTGCTCATACCCTGTGGCGTTCCAAAAAGGATGTTCACTGTGCAGGAGCGATGCACTTGGTGTTGCTGAGTGATGATAATGGCGAAGGGCGTGCGAGCTCGGCTCACATCCTCCAGAGCCTGGGTCAATGACACCTCCGTGTTGAGAAAGATAAGGTCCACCACCATGCCCAGATCTCGCACTTTCCGTCCCACTGTTTCTGCATACTCTCTACACAAGGTCAAAACAAGACAAACATTCATTACTTACAGGTACCAGTCAGTCTTAAAACCACCAACAAATTTAGTTTATGGCCATAATAAGAGCAGGTCGAATTGTCCATTTCATTTGTGCAAAGCACGCTTCACTTAAAAGTAGGGGAGGGATGTCCTCTATTGATACCACAATACAGATACCCATCCGTAGTCAATATAGACGCTTATCTGACAATATAGATGCCCATCTTGATCATCATAAGTCAGCACCATGTAAACATTACAAATTAAATTTTTAGTGCATAATGCAAAAGGATTTTTTTGCTTCTTCTTTCAGCTTAAAAAACAGCCGACATGATGGCAGCACTGCTGACAGAACTCACTTAAGTTCTAGCTACGGTTTACATGACACAGGTTATATCCAAAATGGCTCCTTATTTCCTACACCCATTTTTGCATAATCTGTTGTGCATACAAGGCTGAATCACCAATTGCTCTTTTTTAGACGTATTATACTCTATGTGGATGCAGGAGCCTGTATTTGAACGAATAGTGCACTATGTGGGAAGTAGGGAGTTGTAGGAGTCACAGCTTTGCTGCTCATCTGTGCTACACAGTTGAGACACCCCTTTTTACATCATGTCGCAAGTTTAGTATTTATGTGTTTCTGATATCCAATCCAATGATTTTGGCCCCTTCAGGATATCGAGTATAAAATTGGAGCACCCCTATATTAAGTATTTAAAAATGAACATTTCACAAGTCACAAGTCAATGTTACATTTTCTTAATTTAATGAGAATACGAGCTTGTTAATCAAGAGACTCACTTCTGCTGCTTGTTAACCACGATGACAGAACAGTCCACAGGCCTCTCGGCATCGTAACGTCTCTGCAGCTCTTCATAGTACTGACGGTAGAGCTCATTCCTCCTGCGCTCCTCAGGCCGCATACGCTCATCTGAACATCGAAATACTGACATTCAGCAAGACTTCATTCTCAATTAACAGCTTTCTACTCTCATCTCTAACTGAAAGAGACAAGTAGAATAACTGTGAGCAGACTAACCTTCAGGTTCTCTCCTTCCATTCCAAGGCTCCCTATAGCGTTCCGCATATGCTTCCTCTTTCTTATGGTAAGGCTCATACTCGCCACGGTAATATCCACGATCATAACCATCATCTCTGAACAGCAAAAAAGATGTTTGCTTAGGCTTAATTAACAATTTGCCCTGAATTAAAAATAAGCAACCACGTAAGTGCAAAATTGTAGTCAGTAAGTCATAGCCCCAATTCATGACTCTTCCTACCGGCATAGCACTTGAAAATGCTAACATACTAAAAGTGATTAGTACTAAAACACTATGGCTGAAAACACAAACACATGAAACAGTTATCTATTCTTCACCAAGATAAGTGTTTTTATACTATATACATCATCAGTTTTAGTGAAATCATGAGAAAAGTCACTTGATATGACTCGGAGGACTAAAGTCACTGTCATCTACCTGTAAGGAGCATCTCTGGAGTCTTTGTCCCTCCCCACTGAGCTCCTGTAGCGGTCATTGTCATGATCTCGAGGGGGACCAGGTCTCGGCTCTCGGCTGTGCTCTCTCATATCTCTGCCATCTCGGTGGTCACGGGAGTCACGGGAGTCGCGGGAGTCTCGGCCTTCTCGGCCACGCACTGGCGATCGAGAGCGGGGACGGGGCTCCCTGGTGTCCCCATAGCCAGTCGGCCTAGACAAGCAAAACAGCATATCAACAAAATGCCAATTGAACAGGAAGATGACACTATATTTTCTAGGGCAATAATAAAATATCTGTTCTTTTACATAAAAGCTGCACAGATTATTTTAATTGTAATTTAATACTCACGCAGTTTAGATCTTACGAGATATTCAAATGATCGAAAACGACCGCTTCACCGAGACAAACGCACTACGGATGGGACAGAGTACCAAAAACAAAATGCTCCCATAAAGGAAAACCTTAGACAAAGCGCGTAAAAGTTATTCAGAGGCATTGCGCGCGGACAGCGCCTGATGAAGTTTCCGGTTTCTTCGATATCAGCCAGGAGGGTGAAACAGAAGTATGAAAGCAGAAATCTTTAGGTTAACAGGTCCAAAATGATGTCCAAATGTTAAACGAATACGTTTCTTCTCCGAAATTAAAGGATCCACCCATTTATCCACAGCTTGCAGACGAACCAAAGCGCGTTTCGGCAGACGACCGCGTGATTGCTCAAAATATGTATATTAAATTAGGTTAAAAGGCTGTGTGTGAAGACAGACGCTTCAAAAAAATTAGAGGTTTATTAATTTTATTTCATGTGAAAGCCAATGACAGACCAAGACACATCCATAAAGTTGTGAGGCCCAACACTGCCAAGTATTTCAATTACTCCCCCCTTCCCACTGCTTATACAAACAAATGAAGTGATTTTCACCCCAACCTCTCAGCCTCCTTTCAGTGTCGCACAGAACAGTATTGAATTATCAGTTTGGTGCAAGAATTGATGGATGTGAACAAGATGCAGATATGGATTATTGACGGCCATCTGTGAAATCCCGCACAAACTCCGGACAGAATGAGTAACACACTGTTAAAAGACAATGACACAAAGGGAAATAGACTCAAATTGCCCTTTCAACTTTATTTCAGCATGTTTTGAAAACTCTTAAAGAGCGAACAAGCAAGAGGACACATGATTGAAGATGAGAACCAAAATTTAACGAGTATTTTGCCTTTAACGATTTATCTTGTAACGCTTCATCAAACCTTCAGCACCAATTTTCCCAACAATACTTTACCTGCGTGGAGGACTTGACCTGGCTTTCTGTCGTCTCTCCGCTGCCATATTTACATCTGTAAACAGACCAATCCAAAGGTTTAACAAAATACTGTGAAAAGTCTAGACCTAAAGGACTTCTCACTAAATAACCAGTATCTCCTGGGGACACCTTCTGGCTATGTGTTACTGTACTTCACGAATCTGCTCAAGCTGGAATCCCCCAAAAGTAAATACATCTGAAGAAAATAATTATTTAAATGAGGGACAACAAAAACACATTGCAGTTTATTCTGAAAACTGACATTTAGCTCACAAACTAGTTCACTGGCTAGACTGGCATTACTTGGCATATGTAAGCTTGAAGACTTAAAAGGACTTTGAGTTCTTAACTAATTTTAAAAGATTTAAGAACCCAAAAAGCTAGCACTCCTTATACATTCTACCACATGATGATAATCAGGATGCTTCTGTATTTTTGTAAAAAATATTCCATAGAAAAAAATATGTAAAGATAATTAATTACACTCACGCTTACTGAAAGGCTGTCATACAATGTTGAGTAATAACTTGTAGTAGTTACAGACAACTGATTCACTTATAAATGCTATGATATTTTTTACACCAGTTCATAGTCCACTGTTGAGTCAAGTCTCCTAAAGAAAGCGTATTTGTGCCCAAATTTCATATGAGCCATACGTGTAACTATCAACAGTACAGAAAAAAAACCTACAGCCTCGTAGCAAAGAACCCCCTGAAACCTGGACTTAATAAGTGCTGTATAGACACACAATATACAGAAAAACAATTTTGCATAGGTTTGCATAGGACTGAATACTTTTAATGGTACTGGTATACCAATGTAATGTGAATTTCTCATAATCTGTTGCTTAATACGCCCTATCTGTAAAAATAATCCATTATTTCTCTACTACAAACTACCTAAAGTACACTAATTTGGGCCTGACAAATTTCTACCTGAAAACGAAACTGGGAACAGGTGTACCATAAGAATGTGTTTATGCACTAATTAAGCCTTACCTAGTTTATAACCTCTATAAATTCGACCGTTATGTCCCGCTTTAGCTGCCTCAGCATCTTCCACCCGTTCAAACTGCACAAATCCATACCCACGAAACAGGGACAAGGCTGCAAAAGGGAAAAGTTTCATGCACGAAAACGTGATACTTCATGGTGGACTGATACGCCGTTCTTCATTCACAGAAACTTAATATATAACTCCATTTAGGCTGCACAGCTGAATCCAATTTATGTTTTGATGCTTTCCTGTAAATAATACTTCTTAGCTGACTTTTGAGACGACCCTTGATCTTTTTAGACGCTTCAATGTCAATCAAATTCAAGAGCAGCAAATTCCTTTATTCTTCAATTCATCTAAATAAGAAAGGTGGAGGTTGGCTACTAACCCTGTATTTTTCCATAGGGCCCGAACAGGTCCTCCATATCCTTCTTCGCCATGTGCGCAGTGGGCAAATTGCCGACAAAAATCCTTCTCTCCAGGTCGCGAGGGTCATTGCTGTTGGTGCCGTAAGGCAGTGGGGATCCACTTCGGCTTCTTCTGTGCGACATGGCGCTATTCGCTTCGGCTCCAACCGTCCGCTTGCTCAAGATGTACTTGCAGTTGGTATTGTATACAAGAACGTATACAAAATGTTTGGTTTTTTTGTTTTTTAACAAATTATTTTTTCCCCAGGTCCTGAAAATGTCAGTGCATCAACATAGAGGAAGAAAAGAGAAATTCCATGATAAAATGTCCAGGATAAATAGCACGGATGTAGTTTGCAACATTTGGGGAGAAATTAAATAACTACAATGCTATTAAAACAACCGATGAGAATGAAAATACTCAAAGATAAAGAGGGCTATACAACCTACAAACGCATGAAAGATACTTCATTGTCACATTCATACTTAATTTAATTGAATTAATTTGGTACCATTTTCCCCAGTAAAGTCGAATTTTTATACGGAGTTCGATTTTAAAAAGCCTGTTGGAAGTGAAGATCGAAAACAAGCCACCATGTTTTGAGTCGTCTGAAGATCGAGATTCAATTATTATTTTAATCTCAGCAATTATGGCCAATGTCTAGAGCAGATTAGACAACTTGAGAACAAAATAAATGCAGGATCCACAAACTAAGAAGGTTGAAAGTGACGGGACAAAAAATCAGAATCCAGTCAGTGATAAACAGTGATTTGGGGAATTAGAAAATGCTCCCCAAATGTTCCAAGAAAAGCTGCCCTTTTTGATACCCAGTGGTGTCAACCAAGAAAGTCAACACCAAACCGGAGTAGAAAAATAACAACCATGAGGAAAATTCGAGCCTGTGACGATCCAATAAGTTGAAAACGAGATGCGTTTCACAGCCATAAATGCGAATAGGACACAAAAATGCAGTAACGAAATGAAATGTGTTAGAATGGTAGGTTTCCTTGTGAGGAACGGCCAAATGCTTTTCCCCTCCATATAAGAGCCGTGTAGAAACCTGAAAATGTTTCACATTTTAAAAGGCAAGTTAACTCACCACTCATCATTTTTATATTCATCACCAGCACTTTGAAATATATTTGCGTACAGGCAATGCATACATTTAGATGATCACAGAATTGTTAATATTCAGTTGATTGTTAACGTTCAAGTGATGTTCAATGAAAAATAAAAAACGTTTTAAAATCTATTATTGGTGTTATAAACAGGCCATGCAAAAAAGAACACAAATGTATATTTATCCCAAAAAAAGATGGAGGTGAAGTTCAGGACATAACATTTCTTCGTAGTTACACCGCTGTTTCAATTGCAAACGAAAAGAGAGGATGTGGATGAATGTTTGAAGGAAGGACTGTTTTGGAAGTGCAGTATAACGTAATCCAACAAATGTAGTCTTCATGTAATCCAACAAAAGTCTAATTTTAACCATAAAATGTGTTTGGAAATCAGTTCATGAATGGATATGGCTAAACTGCTTTAGCCAGAATGAGCAGTTATATTTAAATGTCTTGGTTTTGTGACATCACAAAAACAGGATACTGTTGTTACTTATTTGCATATGCACTTTCAGAAGTTAAATCCACCTCTCTTACTGACCACAGCATTTTGTACAATAGTGTATTTAGAAACATTTTCTGGAGAGCTTTATTTTAATTTTATATTATATTTTATGTTGTTTTTGTCTCCATGACAGTGCGTCTGTTCAATCAGAGCATAACCAATTTCCTTGGGGATCAACAAAAGTTTCTGGTTCTGAAGTCCAGAAAAGTGATGATACTGGCCCTTTAATGTACTGATGTAGACACTGCAGTCGCAATATGTGGCACAAAAATCGCAATACTGATATGTTGTCATTGTTACACTGATGTTCCTGTCATTGTTGCACTATTGTTTATTGTCTGTTTATTTGATCTTTTTCTGTTTTTTCCTTTTATTCTTTCTTGATGCACCAAGCATACTAATCATACAGGAATTTCCCACAGGATAAGTAAAGAACTACCTTGTCATACACTATGTGGACAAAAGTATTGGGAAAACCCTGTTTTTCAGGGTCTTGACTAGACACCTAGGGCAACTCCATATTAAAGTCTATGTATTTGAATGCAATGTCATTAAAGTCCCTGTTGGTGGAGCGATCATACGTCCCAATACTTTTGTCCACATTGTGTACCTTAATACCATGGTCGGCCATTTTGTATTAAATGAAAGGACCGTGTCTGCGGGGGGGGCGGGGGGCGATGCTTGAACACTAAAAGACAATTTCTTCGAAAATATGTACACTGTGAGAGCAGGGATCGATGCCATTGAAAGAAAGTGTGCAACACTCATGTTACATGATACACACACATACCGATAAAAACACGCACACATCAATAACAGGTCATGAGCCCGGACTGGAGATACAGACGCCATGTTGTTCATCCAGCACGACCATTTTTACATTAAAATTGCAGTTAACGACAACGCGTTTCCAGCTTAACGTTAAACGGATACAATTATACAATAATTACGCATTTTTGTGGGTCTCACCTTAAGTCCACCACAGTTTTAACGCAGAAAAACCCGTTACCCGGCTCCGGCTCCAGACATATTAGCCAACTCAGCTAACGTTAAACCGTAGCTGGCTAACTTCTGAGCACAGGGAGCTAAAAGCCTTATTTTATGCTATTTTAAGTGCAAGGTTTACTTCGTGAACAAGAAAATAGGTCCTTACCTCTTTCATGAGGCGGCTGTTTCCTTATCCAATTAGTCCAGACGTGGTTAACTCAGGCTCCGACGACACGAAGCTCCTTCTGCTTCTCTGAGAGCAGGGCTCTGAACGAATCGTTTCTCCGAGATGAATCTTTTCAACGACTCAATTGAACCGACTCACAAAAAGTATGAACATAAAAAATAAAAGATAACCCTTTATTAGTCCCACAGGTGTGTGTGAACACCATGAATATATATACACGTACAGTACAGTGTCCTAAGATACGATAAGATAAACATTTGTTAGTCCCACAAGTGGGAAAATTACGTTGTTACAGCAGAAAGTGGACAGTACATTAGTAAGGGCAGCAAAAAACCCCAAACAAACAAAAACAATAGAATAAAGCTATACATATAAAATATATAAAAAGCACACTATACAAATCATACATAAATATAAATATAAACATTTGTGTGTAGGAAATATATATACAGCGCTGGAAAAAAATAAGAGACCACTGCAAAAATGTTCAGTTTCTCCGATTTTATCTTTTTTAGGCGCAAATATTGAACTGAAAAGCTTTGCCTTAGTTTTGAAGAACTGCTGACAATATTCATTTCCAAAATAAAAATATTGTTCTTTAAACCATAATTTCAAAGGAAATGACAATACATCAAAATAAGAGAAATTATGCAGTATTTACAGAACTTGAAATTAATTGAAAACAAATCTCACTCAACAAACTATTGCCAAACAAAATGGCAATAATTACCTCTGACTAACTTCTAGTAGTGATTTGCCATCCAAATGGTCACACTGCAAGAGGAGAGTGTTGATTGCAGCAGCTTTTTTTAATTCCATTAAGCAGAAAGAGGTGCTTGTGTAGGAATTTAACAGACACTGGCATGGAATGGTTGTCATACTCATAGAGATGCTGATTTAAAAATAAATTGCAGTGGTCTCTAATTTCTTCCAGACCTGTATATGTAAATATAAACTTATGTAAGTATATGTGTATATGTACAAATTGGATAGTAGCAGGAATTTACAAAAACAGTAAAAATACACCAGAGAAGTAGCACATAGTAATATTTTACCTGAAAAATATGTTGCACCAGGAATTTTACACACAAGAGAAAATATTGCACACAAGAGAAGCTATTTCACTTATCAGTCCTCGGTGTTTGGATGTGTGTGTGTGTGTGTGTGAGTGTGTGTGTGTGTGTGTGCGAAAATTGAACATTAAGGAGCTACAACCAAAAAATAAGTAGTAAGTAAATTAACATAATAACATAAAACAATTAAACTAAATCATATTTAAACAGGCAGAACAAATAAAACAAACTAAAATGATCAACAAAAATAAATTGTTCATGTGTATGTAGGCTGTATGCCACTGTACGGTTATAATTTCCGTGTAACAGACCTGTCATCTCAGATATTACAGTGTAGTTATACAACTGTATTGTGGTAAGGTGTTATTTTATGTTTTTGATTACTGTTGTTTAGGTCTGACCCTTTTAAAGGAGCGGTTTAACTGAAAAACCAAAGATGGCACTCCTGTTTGAATTTATTCGCTTGTTTAACTATGTGAAACTGGTAGGGCAGGTACATGTATAGCAAAAATACTTAAATAAGTTAAATAATAAACAGCAAAACTAGTTGCCAGCTGGTGAAAGATGAGCAGTGTACTTGCTCATAATAACAGTGAATGTAATTTACTATTAGAACACAACGAAGAGGGAATTTTTACATGTTGCTGTACACTGCTTTTGTCCATTTCTGTGTCCCTAAGCCCCCTGTATTCTACATTATATGGACAAAAGTATTGGGACGACCGACCGTTCCACTGAGGAGTCGTTCACTGAACCGAACTGATGAAAACTATTCAAAATAAAAGTCCTAACTTCTTTCCACAGTCCTATATTGTTATTGATTTAAATTGCATTTTAAAGCACGTTTATTCACAGTTCATTCTTATTTATGCATTTTCAATTTTTTCATTTATTTTAAATGGAAAAAATCTCCGATTAAGAAGTTTTCTCAGCAACGTGACTTGATCACGAGATTGAAGTCACATGAGTTACTGGAAGTATTTATGCCGGATCTCACTTCCCACTGTCTGTAGCCGCTGCAAAGGTAGGAGAGGTGGAATGCGTTGTCACATTGGTTTAGCTTAAGAGCAGACAGTCTAAATTAGATTATGCAGCCTCTTTTATGGGTCTGAGTATTCTAGGTGAACTGTAGCAGGCTGTTCAACCTTAAACTGTCCTGTCCTGGTTCTCCTCTGGCTCCTATTCTCTCTATATAATGTGATCTGTTTAAGGTGGAATGGCGTAACTGAATTCTTTTCTTGTAAATCAAGATATTTCTATGGATTTTTCTCTTTCAGATGCAGTCCTTGGTGGTGTGTGTGCTGTTGGGAGCAGTGGGAGTTTTTGGAGCCCCAGATGCAGATGAAGTCAAGTTTCTCCCTGGACTTTCCAAACAGCCCAGCTTCAAACAGTACTCTGGATACTTCACTGTAGCAGGGAATAAACACCTTCACTACTGGTGAGTGTGTTTTCCTGTGTAATGCCCTTTATTCTCCAGTTAGGACTCTTCAGAGGCACATTATCCTCAAACGTGTTTTTGTGTGTATAGTCCAGTGTATACGGGGTTATAAACGGTTGTCTTATTTCATACTGAGTTTTTTTAAGCAGATTGTTTATTGGATTTAATTAAACTTCAAATTTTTATGACATTCTTGTTTCTGTGTGTCTGTGCAGTCAAGAGCAATTTCCTCCAGGATTAACAAAGTGTTCTAATTCTGATTTTGAGTCTGAACCCACGTCCTGAGGTCTCTTTATGGCTCTGATGAGGGATGTAAAGTCTTGGAGCTTGTAGTTTGTTCCTTTTATTGTGGCTGTAAAATGTCCTGCTTTGACCTTTAGGTTTGTAGAGTCGCAGAAAGATCCAGCCAGCAGTCCGGTGGTCCTATGGCTGAATGGGGGTCCAGGGTGCAGCTCCTTGGATGGGTTTCTGACCGAGCACGGGCCCTTCCTGGTGAGAACCCGCACAGTTTGCTGATTTTTGTGTTCTCCTCCAGTGAGTTTCACTATAGGAAACCATGTGATGACCCACAACTTCTCAAAAGCGGTAGAAGGGACTTTCTTGGATATGGTCAGGGTTGAAAGGGATACTTTTTGACAGGATAACACAATTACTAATTCTCTGGTGAGACATCAATAACTTAATCCAAGTATCAGAATGTTAACATAACTTTCTATTACTTTTTTGTTTACCTAAATGCCAAATATGCAAGCAAAGATGAGATGAAGATATCAGGATGGCTATTTTTACTTCAAATATAAAATTTGGAAAATAAATTGGAAAAACTAAACTTTTAGCATCAACAATCTGTGTATTTTTAAAGCAAGAATTTTCATTAAGCAAATTCATGTAGTAGACTAGAGACCTTGTGCAACTTATGGCCACAGTTTACTAAGCAAAAATAAAATCTGCTTCTTTGATGAGGCAAAAAAGTGTTTGTTTAACATGCTTAAGAGCACAGACGCCTTTAAAAAAAAAAAAAAAAAAAAATCCAGTGTACACATACTGAATTTTTCAAAAAGAACAAATGAAAACCATAAAACAAATTAAAGCAGTACACGTAGCAATTTCAAAGAAATTGTTTTGGGCTACAGAATAGTTTACAAATCCGATAGAAAAGCAGCTCCTTTTACAGTGGAATTGTTTTCATTGAAATATGCTTAATGACTTCATGATGTTCTGTGTTTCACTTTCAGATTAAGGATGATGGCACAACTCTAGAGTACAATCCTTATTCTTGGAACCTGGTAAGCAGTTTCATCTGCATGTGAAAATAAGACTGGCTGTGATTCTCCCACCCCATTTTAACTATCGGTTTTCCTTGAAAAGGAATTCTATGGCTTTTTCCTGCATAATTTAGTGAATGTAAATAGTCATACAGAGTGCTTGATGTGAAAATGTTTATTCTAGAGAAACTTCCTGACTGATATCTGGGGAAATACTTTATGTTGGTGGTAAAATAGTTGTAAATTTGAGGACTGCAGACTATCTTGCATTAAAGTAAAGACCACTACAGTGTGAACAATGTGAAATTCTTTCTCTGTATTTAATCATTCACCGAGTGGAGCAGTGTGTGGGGATGGTACCTTGCTCAGGGGTACCTGAAGGGTGTCACTAGTAGTCCTTGGATTCAAACCCCCAGACTGCCCATAAAACACCTTGCATGTTGAATCTCTCATGAGTGTATTTCAGAAAAAAAAGAATTTGGTCTTCTGGTGTTTTCTCAGGCTTCTTATTAATATTTCAGATGTGAGGCTGTGTTTCATGTGATAACAGTTCTGATATCGAAATGATCAACCGTGTTCTTTCAGATCGCCAACATGTTGTACCTAGAGTCTCCAGCAGGTGTCGGCTTTTCTTACTCTGACGACAAGAAGTACACTACCAACGATACAGAGGTGGGTTCATAATGAAAAAATCTAAACTGTTTTGTATATTTGCATTACATTTAATTGGCAGACACTTTGGATAAAAGTGAAAAGCAACTTACAATTTCAGGAAACATTAAAGTTTCAGGACGTTCTGAGAACCAGATGAGAGTACGAAGTGCGAAATCTTTGTCAGAGTAGTGGAAGATGCATTAGGAAAGGAGGTGCCCTCTGAACAGATGAGTTTGCAGGAAGTTTTTAAAGCTAGAGAGGGGTTCGGCTGCTCTTGTCTGCTTATTCCACCAGCAGGGAACCACAAAAGAGGTTTTTTTTTTCTAGAAGAAGAAAATGTTTTCTATTTTCTAATGAGATCTGCTCCCCAGGTCTCCATGAACAACTATCTGGCCCTCAAAGAATTCTTGCGGCTCTTCCCAGAGTACAGTAAGAATGAGTTTTACCTCACTGGAGAGAGCTATGGAGGCATTTACATCCCTACCCTGGCGGAGAGAGTTATGGAGGACAGCAGCATCAACCTGCAGGTGCCTCTTTGTTGCAGTTTTGATGTATTTTGAGTTCATTTCGCCGTGTGTGTTTTCCCATGTTGTGTGTGTGTGTGTGTGTGTGTGTGTGTATCCTTTAGGGTATAGCTGTTGGAAATGGCCTGTCAAGCTATGAACTGAATGACAACTCTCTGGTCTATTTTGCATATTACCATGGACTGTTTGGAGCAAGGTGTTTACAGTTCTTTTGTTTTGTTTGTTTTTTTAATCTGGAGTACTTAAAGGTCCAACAAGTCATAAGTGTAAATGAAATAAAATTCTTGATTAAAGACTGAACCCAGTTCCCCTAGATCTTTTCAGAAACTGGAAAACTACAGTCAGAATGATTCTCCGCTGCATTTATTTAAAGTAATGCATTTCCTAGTGTAAAACACCTAAGTGACAACAGGAACTGATATCAGTGTCTAAACACAGTTGCCCTATGACCATTTCACCCACTCCAAGGAGAGAACTCTCTCAATTCAATTTGTTTTAGGATTAAGTAACTCTTTAATGGAAATTTCAGCTTGGTGGACTTTACAAATTATTGAATTTCAGCTGCCTGAGAGAAGACACAGATGCTAATGTATTGCTCATCCTTTTCAGTCTGTGGGATTCACTGCAGAAGTTTTGCTGCAAAGATGGAAGTTGTAACTTCTATAATAATCCTGATCAAGACTGCTCTGAAAATGTAAGTATTTCTCTTATCTTTCTGAAAGTGGATGCGTTCGATGCTTGTATTGTGCAGTATGACAGATTTTCCGTTGTTATAGGTAGCGCAGGCGCAGAATATTGTCTACAACTCTGGACTGAACATCTATAACCTGTATGCTCCCTGCGCCGGAGGAGTGGGGACTAGGTAAGGAAATGTCACAAATGAACAGTTCTGGACAGCATGAAATAGTAAAAAAAAAAGAGTTGTTCTTGTATGTTATAAGGATGTAGGCTACTATTTGGACCACTCGTCGTGACTGTACAGTTATAATTTCCTTATTACAGACCTGTCATTTCAGATATTACAGTGTAGTTATATCATAAAATTGTAGTGTGGAGGCATTATTTTGTGTTTTTGATTACCATTTTGTCTTGCTCTGGCCTTATAAAGAGCAGTTAGACTTGGGAACAAACTTTTGGAAAGAGGTGGTGGGTGGTGTGGGGGGGCTGCATATATGGCCAAAGCCTTTAAAAGTTAAAAAATAAACAATGGTGATAATGTTGTAACGGTCTGCTTGTAATTAGTGAATTAGTGTCATTGCTGATAATGGTGAGAAATGTAAATTGCTCCTAAAACATAATGAAGAAATAAAAAAATATTTCTTTTTCTGAGAACCAAACTCTCTACAATATGTGGAAACTGCAAATATTCTCGCCCTTTTTTTTCCTGTCTCTCTGTCTGTCTCTCTGTCTGATTATGAAATGACCAAAATGAAGCAGTTATTTGGTGTTTGATTTTTCCATTTAGTGTTGAAAATGGCCAGCTGGTGATCCGGGACTTGGGCAACAACTTCATTCAGCACAAGTTTGCTGCGTCATGGAACCAGGTAATGGGTCGTTCATCAATTTCACAATCAATCCTGACTCCTGACATTCATAATGAGTGACATTCTTCTGAATGGATCGCTCAGGCTTAAATGCACTGGGCAGTTATTGATGAGGGATTTGTCTTTTTCAGAAACTGCGGGGTCTCTCTCTCTTCAAATCCATGAAGCTTGACCCTCCCTGCACCAACTCCACACCGTCTTCTCTGTACCTGAACAGTCCCTATGTCAAGGCTGCTCTTCACATCTCTAGTCAAGCGCTCGAATGGCAGATCTGCAGGTGTGATGACACGCTTTTGGTCTTTTGTAGTTATAAACAGATGAATTACAGGTGACCTGAAAGTTCAGTTTAATTTAGCATTAGAAGGAATTGCACTTCCATTGGTTCTCAATGCTCAATGATTATAAAATATGCTTGCAAAATTGCAGTGTGAAACTAAAACTAACCAGACCAAAACTATGAGCCTCCCCCTTAGTCTTGCTCTCTCTAATTCACCTACAAACTGTGTTTTATTAAACCAAAAAATGATTCACTATGTCAGTGTTGTGTGTAATCTATGAGGGTATATGATATGAAGTGATGTCCTGCTTTGTGTTCAGTGCGGAGGTGAATCTTAACTATAACCGTGTCTATATGGATGTGAAGAAACAGTACCTGAAGCTGCTTGGTGCCATGGTGAGTGGAAGATCTTCTACTGTAATGCTTTAAAGATGGTCTCTTCCTTTTCTAAATTTTGCTTCATCTTTTCCAAAGGGTTGGAATGAGGAATAAGAAACTGAATGACGAGCTAATTTTGGTTTCTAGACCTTGAGGCCGATTTTTCTATGACTAATCTTGGTAAAAACCAGGTTTACCTTCTAAAATACCCTTGTGTGTGATCCTTTTAAACCTTAGAAGAGCGGTCCTTGAATGAATAAATAAATCCCTAAAAAACTGATATTGGTATTTGGAAACTCTATTGGGTGAGGTGTACAAAAGGCTCATATGAAGTCTCTTGAACAGGATTAATTTTATTCTAATTTAACACCTCCATAAAACCTTGTCGTTTGTTTTAAAACTGCTTTTGTGTCTAAATTATCCAGTGTTGTAATTAGTTCTTGGCCAAGAGTGATCAAAGATTGTGGTGTGGTTGGTTTGTTTGTTTTTTTTGCTGTTATGTCTTAAACGGTTCTTCCCTGAATGTACATGTGTCTTTAACAACACTGTCTTCCTGTCAGAAATATCGAGTGCTGGTGTACAATGGAGATGTGGACATGGCTTGCAATTTTCTCGGCGATGAGTGGTTTGTCGAGTCACTGCAGCAGAAGGTGAGTTTCGGACACCTGGAGTATTTATTACTACTTTGTCTTTGTGGCGTGTTCCTCTATGATGCCTCAGAGACAGTGACCGAGTGTTTCTGTGGCAGGTTGAAGTGAAGCGCCGGCCGTGGCTTTACTTCAACGGTGAGAATCAGCAGGTGGGCGGTTTTGTCAAGGAGTTCACCAACCTGGCTTTCCTCACCGTCAAGGTAAGGGTAACTTGATCACATGCAAAACAGCCAACAGTGGCTCAGAAATGACTCTTGAATTGCACAGTACAGTAAGGATGCACTGATATGAGAATTGTGGGTCAGTGTCTGTATCGGAATTATTTTTTTTTTTTTTATGTGTTGCCGTTTATTATATTTGAAGACATTTGGTCAATTGACATTTTTGTTCAGGGGGAAAACTGTGAATTTTATGCAGTTTTTAGTGTACGATTTCTATTGGCTGAGGGACAAATTGGAAAATGATAAAAGCAGTAATTGTTCATTAATGTATTGTGTGCCTTTACCTTTTTTTTTTTTTTTTTTTTTTAGAAATAAGCAAACATGTCGTTTGACTGGGATGCACAAACCTATTAAACCGCACATGTGGATATATTAAAAAATAATTACTTAATCTGCCTCTGTTGGCACTATTAAAACATTTGCTAGAAGCATATTAATTCAGGAAAATGGAACAGTCCCAACATTGCCTAAATGTTTAGTAAAGAGTTCAATACATGTTTAAAACATCCAAGTATCTGCCAGTATGCTATGATTGAGAAAAGGTCTTTAGTGCACATGGCTCAATAAGCTTTTGTCAGTTTTTCTTGATCTACAGTATAAATTCATAAAGTAATTTCTGGTTTCTTCCACAGGGCTCTGGTCACATGGTCCCCACCGATAAGCCCATCGCAGCCTACACCATGTTTAGCCGCTTCCTCACAAAGAAACCCTACTAAACGCTCGTCCAGGGAGTTCTACACATCTACACTGTTGTGGCGTGAGAATTTGCACTGAGTCACTGTGAGAAGCACTTGAGTTTGGCTGAGTAGCACATCTGTCTATCTGTCTAGAATAATCACAGTCTCGTTCAAGTCTCTGCTGTAGCTGTGTGTTTGCTGCTGGCCCTCCGTTTTAGTTTCAGTCTTATTTCTTGACTATCTTTAATTAAAAGTGACTGTGGGTAGTAAATAGCTAAGAAAGTCTTGACTCCACAATGTTGACACCGGGGATCATGGGGCTATGATTTAGGTTGAAATGGAAGACTTTGATCCAGCAAGTTGAAACAGCCAAAAGCTGCTAAATTTATACCAAGACTGATTTTTTTTTTCTTTCGTTTTGTTTTTTTTAATTGTTCTTTTTTCCATTTGCAGTGTTCATTTTAAGTGAAATGGTACATGTATTCTGTGCAGTTTAGCTGTTAGCTGTGTTTTTAATTTGAACAACTTTAAGGGATTTTTCACTGACACTTCTCACAGTAGAACTCTGGACCAAAAGCAGCGTTATGCATCGCGACGCCGAGATTTATGTTTTCTTATGATTTGGATTGTATTGCTCAGGGTTGCTTAAAATGAATTGAATATTTAGTCACGAGCAAAGTCGAGGAATCTGTGTGCCTTTTTGACCTGTTTTCTGTTTTTATATTAAACGCTCTGACTGTTGGTTTGTGTAGTTTGTCTGAATGAAAAGAACCATGTTTTTAAGACTTATGGACAGAATGAATTGGGAACACAGAATGCAGTTTTGTCCAAAACAATTTAATGACTTCATTGTTTCTAATGATTTGTCAAGTATTCAACAGAAACTTGCAATTGGTCCCAGTTTGAGATTGTTGTGTCTAGAGTTGTCATTATAATAAACAGTCTAATTGAACTTGACCTCACAAAAAACGAGT
Organism: Brachyalestes nurse; assembly: GCA_037974405.1. Classification (NCBI taxonomy): domain Eukaryota; kingdom Metazoa; phylum Chordata; class Actinopteri; order Characiformes; family Alestidae; genus Brachyalestes; species Brachyalestes nurse. The sequence goes on from JBBPCY010000109.1 coordinate 24,448,181, forward strand.
CTCTAGAGAAAACCTGCAATGCAAGAAGGCCCATCATCCTAACATCTATAGAGGGCCTGCAAATAACTACTTGTAAATGAAGTTATATTGGTTTAACAGCCTTTATTTAATCTATGGACATTATAGACTCAGAAGACTATTATCAACTATAGATGCTAGGGAAAAAATTTTTTAATGAGTCATAGTGGTCAACTTTTTTTATTTCACTCAACTTTTAAAGTTAAGAGTTTACAATAATCTGCTTTTCACATTTGATACTTGAACTTTTAAGCAGTAGGTAAAAATTGTATGGGGATCAGATTGTACTCATTTTTACAGTGCATCATATGTACCATAATTTCTTAGTAATGTTGATAATTTGAGGGACCTTGTCAAGAAAGCTGCATGTAACAAATCATACAGGATGACCTGCAGAGAAATGAAAAGTTAAATTAGAAGGTAACCTACTATACACCTTTTTTTAAGTTAAAGTCAACTTAATGGAAACAGACATTACCAATGTCAGGATGAATTAACTCGGAAAAGCTATGCAGTAAATTGCTGTATCATTTTAGTTTCCCCTGGCATTTATTTTTTACAATGCAGTACAAATCTGAAATACTGTAATATACTTTGTGCCTTTTTAAGCTTCAGATAGTGTTTCTGTGAGCTGTACAGCGGCTATACATCATATTAGAAAAAGTTATGTGCACATAAAGTTTAGGAAAAAAAATAATCAGGAACGCAGTAGTTCTCTAGTTATTTGTGTTTCTTGCACAGTGTATAGCATGATAGAAATATGAACTATGCAGGGAAGCATCTGTTAAAAGTGAATGTGAAACACAAAAAAAAAAAAAAATTCAGCAAGCAGCAGTGATGAACCGTTCACTGTTATTTAGTGTCTTCGGTTTCTCCAGACGCTTTCCTCTCAATCAGCTGCCTCAGACCACTAGCGAAATGCAGGTTAGCTCCTACAATGATGTAGCCCTAAAAATAGCACACAGAGTAAAGAACACACATCAAAGCTGCAAGTTTGTTTAGAAAGTCATTAAATCAGCTGTTGCCCTTCTAAAAGGCTCAGGACTTACGTTGTGATACTCCACAACCTCCTCGATGAAATCGATGCCGTCAGGCAGAGGGATCCGTACACCTCTCTTAGTGTAATCTTACATTTCAAACAGACAAATATTTTAGTGTTCAGCATCAAATACACCCTCAAACGTTACATATGGTTCAAGCAAAAACATTTCAAAGGTAGGGGGAAAAAAATTAAAGGTAGGGAATCTACTTTATAAAGTGTCCACTATACAACCTTTAAGAAGGTTCTATAAGTGAAAGTTTTTCCTAGACCTCTATGTCCATATAGAACCTTTAATAGTGTATTTGAACATTGAACAGGGAAAGTATGCCGAGTACTGAAATATCTAATTGATGTTCAAATACGTTGATAAAGATTCTATATGGATACAGAGTTCTAGGAAAAACATTTCATTAGTAAGGAACCGACTGTATGTGAAGGTTTACCCAAGAACTGTACGTCCATATATAACCTCTGAGAGTGTATTTGAACATTAAAGGGGGAATGTATGCTGAATACTAAACTATATTTGTCTGTCTGATGTTTAAATACACTCTCAGATGTTCTATATGGATGTATGGTTCTAGGAAAAACATTTCATTAGTATGGAACCAACTTAATGTGAAAGTCTTTCCTTGAGCTGTATATTCCTATAGAACCTTTGAGTGTATTTGGACAATGAATATGTAGAGTACTAAAATATATCTGATGTTCAAATACACTTTCAGAGGTTCTATATCTATGTGTAGTTCTAGAAAAAATACATCAAAAGTAAGGAACCTGCTGTATGTGAAGGTTGTTTCTAGAACTGTATGTCCATAAAGAGCCTTTGAGAGTGTATTTGAACATCAAACAAACAAATATTTTATTACTTGTCATATGTTCCCTGTTCAATGTTCAGATACACTCTCAAAGGTTCTGGGTTGTGTGGTTGTATACACTCTCAAAGGTTCTGGCTATCTGGGTTGTTTGGTTTTAGGAAAACATTTCATTGGTAAGGAGCTAACTTTATGTGAAGGTTTTGCCAAGTTTACAAAAGTTACTCATGCTCACAGATCTAATCTGAAAAAAGAAACATCTGTAGAAGAGGCCCATTAAAGCCAAAAGGTGGTTCTTCTATGCCAGTGGTTCCCAAACCAGTCCTGGAGTAACCTCTGTTCTTTACACACACACACACACACACACATACACTTTGACTCCAGAACACCTGGGTTATTAACTGATTAGTTGGAACAGGGGTAGGAAAAACAAATGACTTACTCCAGTTTGGGAACCACTGTTCTGTGGCATCACTCCATATTTATTCAGAATTTAATCTCATTTAAGTATCCATTGCTAGTTGATTCCAAACAAATATTTACTTTGTTCTGGATTGAAGGTTAATGCATGTGTAAATACAATGTGTTCTACATTATAAACAGCTTCTAAAGATGAGAACAAAGTGGTCACATACTGTTGATGAGTGGCACCACTGTGATCTGCAGCATCGTCTTTAGAGGAGCTTGGAGTGGAATCAGCTAGAAAGAGTGTGTGGTTTCAGTCAACACATCTCAAATCCAACAGTTCTCTCAAAGTAACTTAATGATACATTAAAGAGCCCATATTCTACATTTTTCTTACCCTTTATTTTATTCCACCTGTGGTCTACGTCTGTGGCTTTATGCAAAAAAATAGCTGTAATTTTTATGTATTCCAACAGAGTTTTTTTTTTTTTATGTTGGTAAATTGGTTTTCTCCCTTTTATTAAACAAATGAATTTTGCTACAAATTTGTCATCTGGGTAAATTAACTGAGTAAAATACAAATTCAAAAAAAGCAAGTAAAACTATGGAAAGATGTCTTACCGCTAATGACTCCAGAGCAGACTGGTTTGAGAAAATTTTAAACCTGTAAACAGAAAATATGCTCAGTATCCAAAACCACCAAAAAATCCAAAGCAAATCCAAAGACGCGTAAGGGAACGTTGGAGGAACGTAAGCTTAAACGCGCACCTTCTCAGGTCCAGATGAATAGCTAGTCTCTTCCCTTTCATGGACACCTTGGCGTTGAACTTAGACTCCTGCCAGCACAGCAAAACACCTGCACTTAGACCACTGTATGAATGACAGACCCTCCTTTGGTCAGGAGGCTGAGGAGCACGTCTCATAGCTCGCTTACCATGGTCATACTGCTGAGCTGCACAGGGGGCTTTCCTGGGGGAAGGACCAGCACTCTGACTCCAGAGTGGACCGTCATGCTGGCCCCTGATGTCTTGATGGTCGAGGTGGGGGGGGAGGTGACCTCCAGCTCCAGAGTGATAGGAGCGTCAATCAGAGCTGGGTTCTGAAACATAAAATCATGCTGTTGCAACAAAACCCCACGACCCATGAAGCTTTCCAAGTCTTTATGTCCATTAATATGGATTTTAGGTGCATGTCATTTTGGAGCACTTTTATTGGCTTGTCAGATATTCAACAAAACAACCTTGCAGTTGGTCCCAATTTGGAATGGACTGTTGTGTCTAGAGTTGTCATTATAATAAACACTGTCTAATTGAACTGAACCCCACAGTAAATGAGTTCCTAGAGAAAACCAGCAATGCATGACGGCCCATCATCCTAACATCTATAGAGGGCCTGAAAATAACCCAAATAACCCTTTTTAGATCTATGGACATTATAGACCCAGTAGACTATAATAAACCATGAGTCTGGTTGACTTTTTAAGTTCACTAAACTTTTAAAGTCAAGAGTTAACAAAACAATATTTTATATATATCATTGAACTTAAAGTTACATTCTAGCAATTTTACCATTATATTTCCACATCATTTCTTAGTAACATTAATGGTTTGAGGGACCTCGGCAAGAAAATTGCATAAAATCATTCAGGAAGACATGCAGAGAAGTTAAGTTATTGGTCCATTAGTTCTCAGAGTAAATGGCAGCTTTCGTTCTCAAATAGTAAAAAGAAGTGAAAATGTAAATAGGTGTACGAAACAATTACCAGCATCATGATGGCTCCAAAGTAGGTGGTCCTGAGAAGCATCTCCATGTCTTTTGGCATCTAAAAACATTCCAGCAAGGTTTAATCATTCAGTGGTCTGTCACTGAACATACAGTTGTGTGCAACTGTACCTTCCCCAAATGACAGGCTTAGTGGATTTTTCACAAACTTGATAGAGAACAGACTTAAAGCATTAGTTTTTTATCTGCCAAATTTAACATATTGGGGGAAAATGAGACATTAAATGTGGCCTGTGCAAAATGTATGGCATAAAATGTATGTATTACACATGTAGGCAAGACTGGGTTTTAAACATTTTCTGGGTAAAAACACCAGGTATAAAAATGAATGTACATCCACTACAGCAGACACACTTCTGCTCATTTTAATGCACAATTGCTGCCTATTTGCTGGATATAACATATTAGAAAATAAAAAAAAAAAACATAGAATGTGGCCTGTGCAGAAATTACATACATTACATACATTTTACATTGTATGTTTTTTCAGTATGGTAAACTCAACACATTCAATACTTTTAAAAAAAAATGCCATATTCAAGTGTGTTCCCTGTAGAGGACGTGCACTTATTTGGACTTATAAAGTCAATTAGATGGGATCTTACTCTGTCATTTGCTATGTGCATCCTGAACACTCCTCCTTTGTAATATGAGTAGAGTCCACTGTCAAAGAAGTACTCAGAGAGAGCCAGATAGATCATGCGGTCGTACTCCCTCACGACAGGATTCACAGCGTAGTTCACCAGAGTATCCTTCTCGTTCTTCAGATCATAGAACATGCCCTGCAGAAAGAGGGAGTCGGCTTCTTTCAGAGGAATCTGTTGAGTCACACTCAATCACGCTCAACTCATATTACTCATGCAGAATAAATGTCAGGCTGGTCTCTAGAATACACCTGTAGCTTCTTGTACTAGAAGTCCTAGAACACAAATCTACATGTTTTTTGGGTAGCACAAGAAATAAAAAGGTAATAGAATAAAAAAAAACTAAAACAAACAGACTGTATGTTATAGATTTAACTGCATTTACTTACACTTCAAATAATAGTTTGGCATAAAATGTACACAATGTGCCACTTATCCCAGACAATTTACCCCAGATCCTTTAGTGCATCCCCAAAATGTCATTAAGGTGGAGCAGACTTGTTGATGTGGTTTAGGACTCGAGCTATAAAATCAACAAAACTTCACCACTACAGACAACACCAAGGCCAGTATTCACACACAAGTGAGAGGGCCTTGGATCAGATTCTTCCATATTTACAAGATCAACTTTCCTACTTCTGAGGTCATTTATGAAAACAGACTCTGTTGTCAAAAGTGACTGTCTTCCGGACACAATTTTGTTCAGTTTTATAGCTAACAGTAAGTCATACTGTGTCCTAAACCACACCGATGAGTCTGTGTCTTATTAATAAAGACCTGGATATGATCTGATGGGGAGTTTTGGGGATGTCCTTATGGAAAAGATATCATCCAGTAACTAAACTAAGGAAGGCAAATTTGGGCATATTTTTGATTATCTACAAGTGCAGAATTCTGTACATTTCATTTTTTGTCAACTTTGGTTTTTGTCACTGGCGATGCTCTACTCACCCTGAAATCCATATCAAGACTACTGCCAGAAACCACAGGGTCAGTCAGGAGTGAATAATCAATGCCCACATAACTATCCACTGCAGTACGCACTACAGGAAACACAAACAAGCAAAGGTCTTAGAGCAAACGCCCAAGATGTACACCTCCAGAATTCCCAGGACATTCTGGACCAGACGAATGACGTCACTCTCCCTCACACACACACACACACATACACACACACACACACACACACACACACACACACACACGTGCTAAAATAGCCGAAAGTGCTGTCTGACCTGGTATCGTCTCCAGGAGCTGGTTGACCAACACTAGCGCAGCGTGATTCAGTGAAGGGCAAATCTAAAATGAATATACAAGCTCTGTAAATGTTATGCTGGCTTAGTAGCAGCATATTTAGAATATGAGAACAAACCTCTTTAGCCTCATAAACAAACCTGCTGATTTAGGATGAAGCGCATTCCTGTGGTCAGGAAAGTTGCGACAAAGTCATAAACCCTCCTGTAAACATTAGAGTACTGATTAGTACGTAAAAAAAATCAGACAAATATTTGCCATTAATGCACACACTCTTAAAAAACTTCTAAATGTTAGGACCTTGAATGTAATACTTTAGGAAACACCTTTAATTAGTATAGAACCTTTACATTGAGTGGAGGATCTGTCATGGTGGAAAACAGGTTCTTCATACTCATATGTCATTAACATCCTTAAAAAAATAAAGCTGCCAGAAAAGGTTCTTAGCATGATGCCAGGCTGGGGGACTCCAAAACCAGATCTGTTCGACCCCTTACGCTCACTCTGCAGCTGAAAGGACGCAAGGTCCCCGAAAATGACATTAGGGCCCCGCTTCCCTCTCGTGTCAAAGTTGGTGTCAGTGTCTTAACAAAACAAAACAATACAAAATCTCCTGTTCCCCACTAACAAAACGAAATTCCCCTTCAGTTTGCCTAGGGAACCAGAGTCATTGGGACTGTCTCTATCCAAACCTGAGGTTGGGAATGCTAAAGACCTAGTCTAACAATCTCTCTCTCTCTCTTGCTCAACTGCAGATTTATGCCTTGACCTAAAATAAGATTTCTAGAAATTGTGCTTTGTTTGGTGTTTGGTCAATGTGTAGTCTAGTTATGCCTTTATTTTATTTACATATAGGTTTTAGCTTTGGTTTCATGATAAAGGAATCATCTGAAGACCTTCAAAATTTCAGTTCTTAGTTGAATAAGTGAGAAATTGGTACTTGTACAAACAGGTTTATTTAAAAAATAACGCTGCAGGGATGGAGCTATGAAGAGCTAGTGTTTTTAGAATCAGAGTTTTTTAAAGAAGAGTTCTTTTTGAACTAAACAATCATTTTTAAAGAATCACTCTGGTTCCACTCTTTAAAGAATTCAAAGTGTTTCTTCTATGGCATAGCTCCAATGAACCCTTTTTGACTAATTATTGTTAGAGTGTGTAGTAGATCTGAAAATGATAATGTTTGTAAAGAATGATGAGCAAAGCACAATGTTGTTATTTATGTATCAAGGTCCATTACCCAAGGGTCCCGCCAAATTTGGCCCTCATCTTGGCGATGGAAGCATCACAGCTGGCATTGGAGATCTTGAGACGGCCCAGCTCATCTTTGCCAAGTGTGAGTTCGGTGTGGATGTTCACGCCTTCTGCAGAGGCATTAATGGGACCCTCATCGTAGCTAACAGAGGCAAGACACATCTATTACAAAGACTGCTCTACTCAGGTTATCTCATTCGGCATTTGGACAACATGTGGAAACTTACAAGAACCAGTAGAGGATGCGTCTCTGGAAGTTGATGGTGATGGAGGAGTTGACCACCTCAAAGAGCAGTCCAGCTGTGGGCTGGAAACTCAGGTCAGCCGTCAGGTTCAGCTCTGTTATCCTCACACTGTGAGGTGGTTAGAGGCACAGGTTTGTGATTAAGACCTTCTTCTCTAATCTAGATCCCTATCTGTTTAGAACAAACTCAGAACTCAGAACATCACAGACCAGAACCTAATTAATGGATTAGCTTAGTTAATTAAGTCCATCAGTCACAAATCTCACACTCGCACTGCTATTCACAGTGAAGCTGATCACTTCTGGCAAAGCATTCTCCTTTTGTAAAGCTGTTAGCGGTAATGGCTTCATTACTGCACCTCATTGATTTCACTACATTGAGTCACTTGCTTGGCAACAAATATTCGAAAGCAATAGTCAACAAAGTAATACTGTGTCTTAAACCACAATGACAAAGCTGCACCGTCTTAATGAAGAGCTGGATGCAGTTTGAGTAAGTTGGGAGGGATGTTTTGCAGATGTACTTATGGAAAAGATTTGGGTGACTATTGACCCCTTGTGTTTGTTAGCAGTATTAGACTCATTGTCCCAGTGCTAAACTAAACAAATTCAGACCAACTACATGTGGGGAAAATTGTGTGAATAAGATTTTTAGCTGAGCCATTCATTTAATTGGCTCAGTGGTCATCTACGGATTGCAGCTGCTTGGCTTTTTTCTTTATTTCGTATTTATTTTTGTCCACCAAGCCCCTAATGTTCTGTCTATCTTTGAATTACACCTGTCTCTCACCATATACAATGTTCAGACAGAAAATGATTAAAATCACCCAAAGGGACCTTATGGTTTCCTATCGGTGATTTTAATCATTTTCTGTCTAGACATGTTATAGGGTGCATTATGTAGTATGTCTGGTTCTTACTCATCATCTAAGCTGTGAAGTAACTGAAAGTGAAAGTGAAAGTGCATGTTTTGGTTGTTTGGGTAAAATGAAGGCTAACTGAAAAAGGCAGACACAGGCTGCGAGTTATTGTGTCTGGAAAAGTCTAATGATTTAAGGAGTGATGTGTCACTGACTTTGTGATGGAGTACTGGAAGCGTCCATCCTTGCCGTGCATCTCTGGCATGGTGATGTTTCCCAGCTCCTCCTCCACAAACTTCTGTGTCTCATACTTTACTGAAAAAAGAATAATGAAAATGTAAAGTCTGAGCCAGGTGCATCATATGAACAGCTGCATAAGTCATTAAAGAGATACTCCAGCCCAAAAGAAAAGCCATCACTGCATCTGTTGTAAACAGGCCTACTTGCTACAGTAGTTTCTAGAGCAGTGGTCACCAACCCTCCTCTAAATGAACCCTCCAGCCACTCAGGGACTTCTGAAGAAGTTTATTAGCCAGAGCAGGTATTACAGATTGTGGCTGGAACCAGACTTCTCAGGAAAGTAGATCTCCAGGACAACGGTTGGTGACCACTGCTCTAGAGTACGAATTAATTCCTATCAATAATCAACATCTATCAATATAACTATAACATCTTTCTATAACTATACATTGTGCATTGTTTTGTATTTGGTCATTGTTTTATGCCTGTATTTTATGCACATTTAGGTTTTAGCTTTGGTTTCTTGGCAAAAGAACCATTTGAAGAACTTCATAGTTTCGGTTTTTGGTGGAATAAGTGAGGAATTGATTATTTAAAATAAAAGTTCTTTTAAAAAAAGTAGTCTGCTGTGTTAGTCTTTATCATTTAAAGACTAATAAAATTCCAATCTAATGATGTATCTTGACGATGGGAGTAACACTGGTGTGGAAACCTGAGGGTGGGCTGTTTGAAGGTGGTCTTATAGTTTATGGTACTGATACGAAGACAAACATCATCAGTATTTATTGCTGCAGTATAGAATATGAGATAACATGACAAATAATACATTCCTTTTGGGTCGCAATGCCATTTTAATCTAATATATTATATAATATATAATATATAATATAAACTGTTGATGTCTTACGCAACTCCAGGCCTTTGGAGGTGATGCGGATTTTGCAACCAGGAGGAATTTCTGTCATCTTTGCTACGAGCGGGAGGAGGACGATCACGATAAGGGGTCCATAGACTCCCATTTTGCCTCAGTGGACCTGGAGAGATGAGGAACACGGGATAAAATGAGACCAAAGACAACATAGCATCAGTCGCATCAGTAATCAAAAACAATCCCTTTCCAAACCAGCACAGAATATTTTATACATGTTCTCCTGAAAGTATCATGCTGTCGGCCTTGAACAGTCCACTCGATCTTCCATAGGTCATTTTCTGATTCACTGCTTGCTCAATTCCAAATCTAGACTGCGCCCACTTCATCACAACACTGATTATTATTCAGGTGCACAAATAAATAAAATAAAATAGTAAATTGCCCAACAACATAGATTCTGGTTATGCTGTGATTCTGATTATGCTGTGTAATGGCAATTTACTAGATTATCAAATAAGTACGTTATCCAAAAGTAAAATAGTGCAATTGCCTAATGACACAACATAAGATTCTTTAGCAAGCAAAAAGCTACTATAAATGATCAGTTTAATCATAATAATCAACTATAATAATCAGCGCTCTCTCATACCTCAGATCCCTTCACTGCTGATGTCTGCGGACTGAGAAAGCAGCTGCATCTGTCTGGCTTTAACTACAATGAGGTCAGAGCTGTGTGTTCTCTCTCTCTCTCTTTCTCTCTCAGTCTCTCTCTCTCTCTCTCTCTCTCTCTCTTGCTCCTCCATCCTTTGCAGCTCAGTGAATAATTTTCTCTTTTCTTACATGCTACATAACATTCCATTGGTGCAATAAAAGACAGAATGAGGAACAAACATCCTTCTCAGAAATATCCCCTGCCTTTTGTAAGGGGACTTGAAGCAGTCAGTCCAAAGGCCGAAGTCTCTCCCTCATTCTGTCTACAGAAACACTTCAGGCATTTTTCAATTTTATTTTATACACAATAATAACTTTAACCAGGTTAAAAAAAATCACAATTTTAGATGTAAATATATAAACATACTGTAATTATATATGTAGATCCTTTTTCAGGTTATCCTCCTTTGGATCTCCACATCTGGATATTATTTTATTCTAACATAATTCTCAATGCTGTGCAGCTTCTCTATCATTTTCATCTTCTTCAACATCATCAGTAAAATTTGTCCTCATGCTGTTTTACAGCATCCTGTCCTACTGAGCTGAGTTGGACAAACATTTTATGCAACCAAACATTTGGACGATAGTGTATGTGGACGGGGCCTGTGTAAGAGTGAGTGTGTGTATATGAGTGAGAGGGCATTTGTTTATAATGCAGAGGAATGGATGTTTGGCTCTTTGTCTGAATGAGCAGCAGGGGCTCTATAGTAACCCCTCAGTGAAGAATGAGGGATGAGAGAGACAGGCAGAGAGAGAAAGAGAGAGAGAGAGAGAGAGAGCGAGAGCAAGCTTTTAATCTGTGCCATAGGTGAACACTCACTGCTCCATCAATTACATTCTTCTTTTCCTTTATAATCACTTTTTCTTCCTATCTGAAAATGTCATGTGCCTTTGTGTGTATGTGTGTGTGTGTGTGTAAGTCTGCTGGGGGCAGCTGTCTTCAGTCATCCAGACATAACTATCTGAACGAGCACATCCAAAACAAAGAGTCCCCATGGAGGTTTTGTTAGGTCATTGACCCCGGGGTCTCGGACCTGCTCTAACTTTTAGGAGAAAAGGATTCAGCTTCCGCTTTTCTCAGACTTCGGGAGGTCAGAACGTTTTTGACAACACAATGCTACTGAATTACATGGAAATCCAGCACATACGTTGTGCAACTCAGGCGAGCGGCCTTTGCCATACATATGAGACTTATTTAGTGTGGTGAGGAAAGAGGGGGGAATCTCTGTGGAAGGAGTTCCAGTGATACTTAAATATTCTTGGAACATATTGACACTGAAGTGGGCCAGCTGTTCCCACAACACCCCACACCCGCCCACTCTATTCTTTTGTATAGGACTTGTAGAAAATGTTTCTCCCAACCTATTCAGATGCCTCACATCCTCACTCTGTTAAATGTTTACATCCGAAACACTTCCTTTGAGCTGGCAGAAAAAGTGCTGCTTGCAGTGAAGAGTGGTGGGGGGTACTGCAGCTCGCAAACAAGTTCTCCACTATTCGGGTCAATGCCCTGTAATACCCCCGTTTTGGGGGGAAAGGAAGGCAAGTCACTCAACGATAAAAAGACACAAAGGAACACTGATTCAGTTCAGTTGCTTTGAAGCTACTGTACGTTTGAAGATCTTGAGTTATACGCTATTGCTTAATTATTTTCCCGAATATGTTTATTTACTTTGAAAGCCATTATTTGAATAGAATAGACCTGTTCCACAAGTCAACTGGCTTACACCCAAGACTCACTGTGTGTCTGTGCAGCATCCACGCATTCCAAAAAATATGACAAACGTCTGGAATGCATTCTGCATTTTTTAAATGTGTAATTTCATTTTCATTTATCTAATTTATGTAATTTCTCATGCTGTTCTGGGTCTGTTCTCTGACTGATCTTTAAATCCCAGACAGTTCAAACAACCAAAGACAACAGACACCTAAATGGTCTTCTGAACTAATCTTGAACCTAAAGATTAGTAATTAATAATAAATAACCTAATAGTTAGTTAAAGATTAGATCCACTCACCTCCATTTGTGTCACTAGCAAGCTCTCCTTTCAAAAGGAAGCCTAAAGAGCTGCTGTAAACTTTGTGCAGCCTTTGTGCAACACAACAGCTTTTCTCAGTATCCTTTCCCAAGACTTTCACAATTCTGCCCAGTACTTACAGGAGTGAGGAAATGCTGCAGTGCTGGATGGAGAAGCCGAGGACTGACGAAGCAGAGTTGTCCCTTTGGTCCAAAGCTGGTCAGTGGCTCTCTCAAGTGCCTGCTCGCCTCTAATCCTCAGTTTCACTCCTCCTTTCAAAGCCCATTCTCCTTCTGTTCCCCTTTCAAGTCGGGCAGAATTTATATGGCAGGTTGGGGAAAGGGGTGTTCCCCTCCTTGGCTGATGTCGAATGACTTTGTGGTTGCAATAATGACAGTCATTGCTTTCATAAACACACATGGCATGTTAGCATTTAGTCTGAAGTGGCATTTAAGGAAGAATATTGCATTGACAGCTGTTTTTTTTTCTTTAACTTTCGCACATTATCTCACAACTTGGGTAAAATTTATTGTATTACTCCAAGTAGATGTGAATCTGTCGGATTACTCAGCAACTTCTTTAAGTAGGGCTGGTTTACCTTTAAAAGAAATGGAATTCTGCTCTTTAATTCCAAAAGCGACCCTTTAATTACTTTATAGCCTCTTGGAAGCACATTTGCAGTTAAACTAGTCAAAGTCACACACTAACTATATGCTTACTTTCTTTTAAACCACAGAGGTTAAAGGTGGTGCATGGTATGGTCTACTTTAAAGAAAATAAAAGCATGCAAAGAGAGAAAGCAAATTACATGCCTCTGTGAGTTAGAAAAGTTTAAAAAAGTTTCAACTAATTATAGTGTGTATCTTGGCTTAGCCTTGGTTTGCAAGACCAGGCCATCTCAGAAAGAGTCTGCATGAAACCTGCGTCACATCTTTTGTGCCAGGCTGTACAGTAAATCCTGTCATCAGGAATTCAAGTCCTTCTCAGGTGATTTGGGACCACCATTCCTGATCAGAGGCACATGAATTTAGGCCTGGGTCACAGTGGCTCAGCTTAAAGGGGAATTCCACTGTAGGTCTCTTTCAAATTAAGCAGTAAAACTGAAGACATTTAAGGAGGGTGGTTTAATGTGTAATGATTTATTGATTTTTTTTTTTACAATAGTGGTGAAGCCAAAAATCAAAAAGAAAATATAGCAATATAAAAACAGACATGTTATTTAATATCCAGAGCCACCAGTTAAGCAACATGTGTCTTTTTGTGAGTTTTATATACTGCATGTTCATGATACCAAATAAGAGGTAAATCAGAAACTAATGTTTTGATACATTGTAATTCTTCTTACCACACCCTGCATGTCAATCATCAGAATTAAAAATGATGTTTTAGAATAAAACTTTATTTGAAAACAATCATAAAACTGTTTCAAAAATCAGACAGAGTTTTTACAGCCACATCAAGTAATAAGTTTCCTGTGAGGAAACCTTTAGATACATTTCACGCTTCAGACGTCTGGTTCTATTCACCGCCACTGTGGGAAATCCTGACTTAGCAAGTTTCTCTAGAACAGCGCAACTCACCACTCTGAAAAACTTAGTTATATCTTAATGATTTGAATATGTATAAAATTTGATAAACAAATGGCATGACTTCCTTATTAAATACAAATAAGAAGAAAACTGTTAGAATAGTGCTTTATAAGTGAGTGACATAAAATATTCCACGATTTATTAAGAAATTAATTATGGCACAGATATTAAAGCATCTTCAGTCTAAAGTCGGAAGGGGGTGTTTAACGAAGCAGCTTTGTTGTCACATTTGTGTTGCCTGACTAACTGAGAAATCCTGCTTTGTGGAATATCCAACCTGTACAGCATATATAACTGAAGCTCAGTGGAATCAATACATTTTTACGCATAAATATCCAATGTCATACTGAATCCAATAAAACGTGGGTACTGTTACACCAGGGGGAGTTGCCCCTGCGATCAAAAGGCTGTGGGTTCGAAATCCACTACTGTTAGTGGCACCACTGAGGTACCCGTTAACAAGGTACCGTCTCCACACACTACTCACTGTGTGTGATAGAGCGAGCGCATCTTGTTGTCCTCTTGTATCCCTCAGTAAATAAACTGGCTAGGCAATTAGCTTTGCTCCTTTGAGCCGTCTCTTTGGGTCTCCTGGAGAGACAGTAAGAAGTCATTACTATGACTGCTTCTTACACCCATAAAAACATTTTTAAAAAGATTTTAGATATAATTCTTTGCCCTTCTGCAAATGGCTCCGCTTCGAGGCCGCGCGCGCGAGTCCCGCCGAGTCGAGCCGGCGCATGCGCACTGCCCGGCTCCGAGTGCCCGATACAAGATGGCAGAGTCGGTGGGGAGGGAGAGGCGGAGGCGGGTCCGGACCGAATAGAGCGCAGCCTGCACGGGACTCCCAGAAAAGCTCTCCGAGGTAAGGCATAATGATGTTTCTGAGGGACGCGGAGGGCACGGACGTGTGGCGGAAGGTCTGCTGCACTCGGGCGTGCAGGTTATCCGTGCTGGTCCGGGCTGAAAGCGGAATAAACGGGAGATGTGTGTGCAGAGAGCTCGGAGGCTCAGCCCGCCATCTTGTGCATCCGATCCGAAGTACGCGCCTAAACCTGCAGCTTCTAGCCGTCCAGGACCGGCCGTGTTAGACCCTAACCCCCCGACACCCGCCGTGTTTTGAAGGCGAATTTGTCCTCGCCTGTTTGAGACCCTGCTTGTCCCGAAGGGACCGGTGTTTGTATGAGTTTTCCCTCCTTTTTCTGCCCCCCACGCAGCCTCGGAAGGCTCTGCTGTCCCCTTTGTTGTGCTGCCCGGCTCTGCCCTCCTCCTCCTCCTCCTCCTCCGTGTTTGTTTTCGGCCGCCTCGGCTCCGGGGTGGGCGCTGGGGCAGCAGGCGCATGCGTGAGCTCCTTTACGCTCTTAACCTCATTTTTAAAGGCAGAGAAGATAACCGAGCCCTTTAGAAACACAAAAATCACAATTTTACCGTCCGCCGTGCTGTTTTTAAGTTCCTCAGCACGGCCGGTTGCTCCACAGTCAACAGGGAAATGTGTTTGAAAAAATATAAACAAACCTCTCTTTTTAGCTTTGGAGCTAACAGGCTAAGTTGTTTTCATTCCTGGACGAGTTATAGTGTCACAAAGACACACAAGCTTCTCTTTTAAACAACCTGAAGTAATAAAAAGCACATTTGTGAACAGAAAGGCTGCTAATTGGGCAGTAATGTCCAGTGACAAACCTCTATTAGCCTCTCTCATTAGCCTAGGAGCTAACAGGCTAATCCCCAGGACGAGTTGTTTTCATTCCAGGGCGAGTTATAGTGCCCTAACGACCCCAAGCCTCCGTTTTACACATCCCAAAGTAAAAAAAGCACACATTCGTGAGCAGAAGTGCTGCAAATTGTGCAGTAATGTCCAGTGTCAAACCTCTGTTAGCCTACGAGCAAACAGGCTAATCTTCAGGACGTGTTGTTTTCGTTCCTGGACGAGTTATAGTCCCCTGAAGACCCCGAAACTCCTCTTTTACACACCCTAAAGTTAAAAATCAAACATTTATGAACAGAAAGGCTGCGAAATGTGCAGGATCCCACAGTGTCCGTGTTAGCTGTGGTGGTGACGTGCCCCAGCTTCCATGAATGAAGTGTTTTGGCGCCTCAACTCCAGAATGGACAGCTGATCTACTGATATTCATACATATCAAAGCGT
Source organism: Brachyalestes nurse (assembly GCA_037974405.1). Lineage (NCBI taxonomy): Eukaryota > Metazoa > Chordata > Actinopteri > Characiformes > Alestidae > Brachyalestes > Brachyalestes nurse. The sequence continues at coordinate 24,464,074 of JBBPCY010000109.1, forward strand.
TTTCAACAAGATCTGACAAGATTCACAATGTTTGCAGTAAGATAATGTAGGTAATTCCTATGAAAGATGATGTAAATGTGTGTATGACAGATACAAGACCTTCCCAAGATAGTTAGTTCAATGTGTATGTGTGTGTTTCAAAAAGGCTGGACAGATGAGGAGCTATGACGACTGAAAACCACGGAACGGTAAAGGGAGACTCGGGAATGGTCATGTCACCCACCGGGTCCTCTTCGCAAGCATCTCCCCTCACCCCCTCCACCAGCAAACCCGTCCAGGAGCTGCCAGGTGTGTGTGTGTGTGTGTATGTATGAGTATGAGAGAGTGAGAGTGAGTGTGAGTGTGTTTGCGTGTACAACGTGGTTGCAGTTAGTGTTAATGAAATTCAGCATCATATTTTCCAAAATATCAGTGTCTCATGATATCAGATATTTAGTTCTGTATTAATAAGGTTATGAATCCGGGCCTCCAGCTGCTGCTCCATTCATAAAGAGCATCTTACAAACAGCTGGGCAGTATGACAATATTATGCTGAATTACATCACTATATCTGCGGCCATGCACACTTAAATATTTTTCCACATCTATATTTGCAAACCAGACACAGCTTGTTTTGATTAGATTGTTTTATTTTTTTCTGCACTTCAGTTTAATGTATAAGCAGTCTTACATAGCATTGTCTATGAATTAAAGTGTGTCATATACCACATTTACAGCAGGAAAATGTGCAATTTATGTTGTTTATAAATTTTTGGGCTGTTTTCCCCCCAATACTTTAAGTGCCCAGCAAACTGAATTTATTGTGGTTGCTTTCAGGGCCTAGAAATTAAATTAATACTTTAAAAATACTGTTAGGTGGTATAGATACAGGACAGCAGCACAGGTTGTGTCACAGCATGTCAGTATTACGATAGTGATGTATCTCTCAGCCCTGGGTTCAGTATTTTGTAGTGGTAGACGGTTAAAAAAACACAAACAGTACAAAGCGCCTGTGAGGTACTTCATTAACCTAACATCATTGCTGTATTTTGCGACCATGTTAATTTAAATGTGCTCATTTGGTGAGGAAGACACATATTTAGAGCTTTGAATTAAGTAAGTTTGGTCCTTCTCTCAGACGAGCTAATTCAGGCTGGGTGGGCGAAATGCTGGAGCAAGAGGGAGAATCGGCCATACTATTTCAACCGCTTCACTAATCAGTCGCTGTGGGAGATGCCTGTCTTGGGACAGCATGATGTCATCGTAAGTAAAAAGTACATTTTCAATAAAAATCATGCTTTTTGTGTTTTATTGTACAGCTATAATACAGGTTATGAAGTGATGCCATCAAAATGCTCATAATTCTACCAGTGACATGAGAAATTGTATGCAGTTCTGTGGTAGAGCATTTTTGTGCCTTGTCTAACTTTGGAAGGGCACGTTTTCACAAAAACTTTACAATTTGTCAAAATACGAAGACAACATTTCTTCACAAGACATCAGAGCCAAAGTTTTTTTTTTCCACTCGCCTACTTCGCTTCTTTTTTACTCTTAACTTGTGAGATTGTTTAAGCTTGCAAGGCCTTTTCATTTTTATGTGCTTATAAATATAATTATGACTGTTACATTTACTTGAATGACCTGGGCATGAGAGCTGAACCAGAAACAGGGAAATGTTCTGTAGTGAACTGTTTCGTAATAAATAAATAAATACTAAAAAGACTGAAATGTTTATGAAGATCAAAGATCCAGTCATTTTTCAAGGCGCTCCTTTAAGTGAAACAGGGGAAAAACTCAACAGACTTTTTTGTTTTGACTGCACCTGTGACCAAACTGTGTTTCAGTGCTGATACTGAACTAATTTTGGCTCTGCTGCTGTTTCAGTCTGATCCTCTGGGCCTGAATGCAGCTCCTGCCTCAGGCGAGGGTGTAGGAGATCCAGGGCTGGGCAATGGGCAGCGCAAGAGACGTCCTTCAGAAGAGGCCCTCCAGGGGGGTCCTAACAGCTTCAAGAGGCCAAAAGTCAGTTTTTTTTTTCTTTCTCATAGCAGAATACAGCATCAAGGGAGCAAATATTAAAGACTTTATGAATTATGAATACTAGGGTTATATTTTTCAATTATTAATGTCAGCATGTTTTAAATCCTTTCTTTTCTGCTGCATTCAGGTTGAGATTCCTGTAACTCCAACAACCCCTACAATCCCTATATCACCCAGCACACCTGGAGCAAAGCCCTGGAACTCCAGCTCAGAGGACAAACAAGGCCAACCCAGCACTCCTGCCCCAGCCCCATACCGGCCGTCTGTGTGAGTACATTCAACCCATCGGACTCCTCACTCTTTTCTTAACCAGGGTTTTTCTGTAGGCAATGCTTGTCTTATACCTGACGTCTTTTTTTCAGGATCTACTGGGACCTGGATATTCAGACCAACGCAGTGATCAAAGAGCGATCCCCATACGACTACCTCCCTCCCCACCCCGAGATCGAACTACAGCGTGCCCAGCTCACCACCAAACTCCGTCAGCATTACCATGAGCTGTGCTCCCAGCGTGAGGGTATGTGCATACCTTCAAGCCTAAGCACACTCAATATTGGACTGATGTTTTATTGTCATGCATATATACTACCAGACAAAACTTTTTGCACATACATGATTTTCTAATTTGCATTGTTACTCTCCTAATAATCACCAAAAATACACTCAGTATTCTTTACTGACAAATAAATTTACAGTTTGTTCACCATTTGAGTGCCTTTATTAGCCATAAAATGCCAATCTTGTTTTATCCATCACTACTGACCAACAAAAAGCCACCTAATATAAAATGGACCACCGACGAGTGTTAGGTATTTAAGAAGTGACGATGAAACAACGAAATGAAACATTTAACGAGAGCATTTAAAGTTAAAGGACAGCCTAGAATTTGACTCTGGATCCCCACACAAACAGTGTGGGATGATCTGGATGTGAGGTGGGAAAAATCTTTAACTGGTGTGGAACCTTTACAATAAGTGGAGGTTCATCACATTTGAAAAATGTTTGAATTCCATTTACAAAAATTGTCATTTACAAATTGCAAACTGGAAAGATCATTTGTAGAGTCTCAAAGCCGTTGGGATGTGCACCAACGCGGTGTGAGGAGGGTGAATCGCGACACACTCCTTCCCGTATAACTCCTTCCCGTATACAGTTCCCACACAGAAACATACGTTTTCGCCGTAATAGGAGGATTTTCACGTCAGTTTCTTTTCTTTAACCAATAGCTGAGGGTCTTAGGGTTTCAAAGA
>JBBPCY010000109.1:24467442-24479632 GCA_037974405.1 Brachyalestes nurse
GCGGTTCACCGAAGCCTTGTCCTCAGTATGAATGTAAAGGAAGCGGTATTTAAGTGTTTATTGGTTTATAATTTTGTTGTAAAGATAAGGGTTAGGGTTAGGGTTGGCACCTCAGAATTTCTCCTGTCCTTCACCGCAAATGAATCGTGATACGAACCGAATTGTGAGTCAAATATCGCGAAACGAACCGAAACGTGGGTTTGGTGTGTCGTTACAGCCCTAGTAATTAGTATTTCAGTAATTAACTTATCTGTCTGTTATATTCTGTGATGCCTTGTCATCACTAACAGGTCCTGTCATCCCTTTTTGAAGTGTATTGTGAATGATCACAGTTAACAGTGATCCTCTCAAAGCTGTAAATAAACTGAAAGGCTACAAAGTCTTTATTGTTAATACTTTTTTGCATTTTAATAACCATGTCATAGACTAATTGTGTCTAATTGACTATTGATGAGGGGTTCATAAATCTTTTCAAAAGTTGTGGATGTAAGGATCAACTTCATTCCTGAGGCGTTTGCCTTAGTGTGAATTGAAATGAGGGGTATTTGGATTAACAGCCTTCAACTGAAATGTGTAGTTATTTAAAAAAATAATAATACATTTAAAAAAATGTTATTATTACACTGAACAGGTGAATATAGGGAACCTTTTTTAAAGACTAGCTTGGATTTCTTAAAAGTTACTTTAATTAGTACACTCCGTGTGCATTGTGTAGTATGCAGAATATGATTGAGGACTGATTAAAGATGTTTTGTGGTTATGTCATATTCTCACATATTTCATAGTAAGGTGACAGTGGTCTGGTGGCGTTTCTGCCTGCTTGTAATGGAGACCTTGACAAAATGCACGTTTAAATTTTTCTGCCTCATGCTTCTTCCACCCTGTCGGCTCCCTCAGTGCAGATGTATCCCCTATATCATGTCATAAGAAAGGGTGTGTGTGTGTGATTTGGGCTAAGATGTTTTAACCAGAGGTGTGATGACAAACTCAAGCTGTTTTACATCGAGAGCCCTGTGTGCCTTAACTGAGTGCATCACAGGAGGCATGATTTCTGCATATTATATTCTGAAGGCAGAACGATCCATTCCTGCAACACGTAATAGACTTTTCACTTCAGTGCACAAATCATTTGGCTTAAAATTGTTCTGCAACTTTGAAAAAATGGAAAAAGCAGACCCTGTATTAACATGTAAATTAAGAATGTCTACATTGAGTTCATAAATTTGAATGGGAGTGAACAAAGAGCACATTTCACTGTCTTGCAGTGTTAGACGTCTCGAACACGAAGCCGTTTTCATGTTCAGGTCAGGTTGAGGTCATGAGTACTACCTGGATTACTCAGTTAAGGCGTATTTTAAAATCCAGCATTTCTTAATTTCTTTAGGTTTCTCCAATGGCAGGGAAGTCATAGTTTATTAGTCACCATTATCATTTTGAATATTATATATTTTTTTAAAGCAGAATAACCTAAACATCTGTATCTGTGTTTGTCCTTCATGCCTTTTAAGCTTGTTACAGCTTCACAGTCATCACTTTGGGTTTTGTTTTTATTTTAAAAGAGCGAAAATGATCATAAGTACACATTCTCTACAGATTCTCTACAGAGGATACCTACACATTTATTGCATGATTATTATTTATGTGCTGAATAAAAAAAAGCTGTGCAAATGTCAGGGCACATTTTATTTTACATTTTGTTTATAATATGTCAAATATTATTTTTAAAAAAGTAGTAGTATTTGCTGAAAAGGCCTTATGTATGTTTGTTAGAGGATGTTTACTTACTTTCTATGAGAAAATCAATAAAACATGTAATTTGACCAGAGGTGTTTAAATGTTTGCATGCGAATGTATGAGTTTTGAAGAAAGATCAAACACCTTAAAACCACATTTTCCTGCTCTCTTGAAAAGCTTAATGACTAAGTTGGACTTTATCATGAGTGAGTCTCTTTTGATATACAGACTGTATTTGTTTTATTTACCAGTGCACATTGTTCTGCACTACCAAGTTTTTGCAGTTTTGAGATTTTCTATTTTTGCTTATTTACTAAAAATAGACTCAATATTGTTTGCAAACAAAATAATTGACAGTATGTCCACCATTTGGGTTCCTTTATTGGCCATATTCTATTCACCACTACTGACCTACAATAAAAACATCTAATATAATGTGGATCACCAGATCACCAAGGGTTCAATTTTTAACAAGCTATTAAGTGATGAAACAGTGAACAAGTAAAATTAAAAGTCAGGCTACAATTTGACTCTGCATCACCACAAAACCAGTTAATACGATGTCAGACATGCACTGTTACAGCTTTGACATATTTTCATTTATAGTTGTGCAATAAATGGATAAGTGAAAAAAAATCCTGTGGTCTGTAAAAACTTTTGACTGGTAGTGTAGACTGCTTTATTTCCAGCTCAACTAGTAGGAATTCAGCCCAATCAAGTTACTATTGTTGTCTAATTGTCATTATTATTAGTAAGATTAGTGTCAAACTCTGAATAAGGTCACGGATTGGATGGAATATGACTTTGTGAATAGACACATTATATTGAACTGCCCTGATAAGAGTCAGAAGCTACTCAAAAGGAATGAAGATGTGATTCTGTGTTGCTATACTGAATTGCTGATTTGTACCTGACAGGAATAGAGCCGCCGCGGGAGTCCTTCAATCGCTGGCTGCTGGAGAGGAAGGTGGTGGATAAAGGAGTGGACCCCTTGCTCCCCAGCGAGTGTGACCCTGCGGTCTCCCCCTCTATGTTCAGAGAGGTCATGAATGACATCCCCATCAGGTCATAATCTGTCCCAAAATAGCAGCCATTTAACAGAGTGTATGTGTGTATTTCTCTGTTTCTTAAGAACAAACATTTATTTTCTGGAATTTTAGGCTCTCGCGCATTAAATACAAGGAGGAGGCCAGAAAACTTCTATTCAAATACGCAGAGGCGGCCAAGAAAATGATTGAATCGAGGTGATTTTTCCTCAGTAGTATGCACTGGAGTTAATGAAATATTGACAATAAATGAGATGGATGTGTTCAGGTGCTGAACCTATTTGTCCACAGAAACGCCACACCTGACAGTAGAAAGGTTGTGAAGTGGAACGTTGAAGACACGATGAACTGGCTGAGGAGAGATCACTCTGCCAGCAAAGAAGACTACATGGTATTTTCCACCTCTTCACACATACATGTCCCCCTTGCTGTTTGCCCTTGCCAGCCCAGATGCTGACTTTGCTGGGCTTTTCTCAGGACCGCCTGGAGCACTTACGAAAGCAGTGTGGTCCTCATGTGACGGCTGTAGCAAAGGACTCAGTGGAGGGGATCTGCTCTAAGATCTACCACATCTCCGCTGAGTATGTGCGCCGAATACGCCAGGCTCACCTCAACCTGCTGAAAGAGTGTAATATCGCAGGTAAGACGTGAGGACCTGCATGAGTTGCTGTTTAACTGAACTAACATTTTTGTGCCCAAGGAGATATATTAATGCATGTAGTAGCCTAATTAGAATTGTATAAATATATTAAAATACATTTGTGTAGCATTTGTCAATAACCCAAAGATGGTTTTGGTGTTTGAGAACAACAATATAAAGTAATACACCACATTAGGGACATACATTTAAATAAAGTATGAGAGTCTATTGGACAAATTGGCTGTGTTGAGTTCCCACTGGCTTAAAGGTTTTCAGCATCAGCAATAACGGATTATTGATACAGTTATACTAAGTGAACAGCAGTCTCATCTTTTTTTGTACATTCAGAATCATTGTTTTAAACATGCTTGTAGCACAAAACTATTCACTTTTTAAAATTACTTCAAAGCTGCACTTTCTTAAATGAAGACCAGCGTACACCCATGCTCAAACACTCGTAACCGTTATTCTTTTTTTAATGTTGCAGTGGATGGTGTAGAGAGTACAGAGGTGCAGGACCGATTGGTGTATTGTTATCCTGTCCGGCTGTCTATCACATCCCCTCCTCAGCCCCGTGTCGAGCTGCACTTTGAGAATGACATCGCCTGTCTGCGCTATAAAGGAGAAATGGTTAAGGTCAACCGTGGCCACTTCAATAAACTGGTAGGATTCTTTCATAAGAGCCAGGCTAGGTGATAATGTAAATGAAATAAGTGAGTTTGCATGTAATATGCAACATATGTATGTGTCTCCAATTATTTTCAGCCCTAACCCAGCTTCTTTTCCTACAGGAGCTCCTGTACCGGTACAGCTGTATTGATGATCCAAGATTTGAGAAGTTCCTGTCACGTGTGTGGTGCCTTATAAAGAGATACCAGGTACGTAGATTTGTGTCTTTGGAAACTTCTACCTCGTAGGTCTCTCTGGTGTGTTCTATACCTTAACTAATTTTTCAATATTGTGTCATAGGTGATGTTTGGATCTGGTGTGAACGAGGGGAGTGGCCTACAGGGGGCACTGCCTGTACCTGTGTTTGAGGCCCTTAACAAACAGTTTGGGGTCAGTTTCGAGTGTTTCGCGTCACCGCTCAACTGCTACTACAAGCAGTTCTGCTCTGCCTTCCCTGACATTGACGGCTTCTTTGGTTCTAGAGGGTACGTATGCAGAGGTGCTTGCTTAATGTCACTTTAGCTGGTCTCTGAAGTATTTAGTATTCCAAGCCATCATTGTTAGGATAATATAAATTACTGTGCTTTTAATGTGAATGAATTTTGATTCTCATGATTCTTTTTTTTCTCATGATGGTTTTCTCAGGCCGTTTTTGAGCTTCTCCCCCGTCAGTGGCTCATTTGAAGCCAACCCTCCCTTCTGCGAGGAGCTCATGGATGCCATGGTCACACACTTTGAAGTAAGGAACATTTGAGAAGTGTTCTGGAATATTTTTTATTTATAAATAAATATATGTATTGGTTTTTAGTACTATTGTTCAAATGGTTAGAATTCCTCTTTATATTTATAACTGTTGACATTCGGTAACAGCAGTTGAGATATTATAAAACTACACACCTGAAGTTATGATATGGTTGACAGTATTATCTGTTTAATAGTTTATTGCATTATCCAACTGAATTCATCACCTTTTAAAATACAGACCTGATCATCATTCTTGACCACAGAATACTTTAAATGATTTCAAACCTTGAGTTCTTACATTTTATTAAACATTTTGTAATACTTTCTGCAACTAGTTTGTTTTAAATTACTGAATGACACCAGACCTTTCAGCAGTAATTTCAAACCTCACACCGCTGCTAGGCATTCAGATAAGACATTTGATAACATAACTATTTATTTCTCTCCACCTCCTCCCCACCACCCATCTGTTTTCTTCTAGGACCTTCTCGAAAACTCCAGTGAGCCACTGTCCTTCATCATCTTCATTCCAGAATGGCGTGACCCCCCTACCCCAGCCCTCACACGGATGGAGACCAGTCGGTTCCGCAGGCACCAAATGACAGTGCCCGCTTTCGAACATGAGTACCGCAGTGGCTCTCAGCATATCTGCAAGAGGTCAGACTTCTCTCTGTGCTGTACTTTGTCAGACTTTCCTCTACTGTACGTCTTGTACTTCTACACCACTAACTAGCCCTTTCCTCTACTGTGTGTCTACACCACTAAAAGCCCTTTCCTCTTCTGTACTTCTACACAAATAAAAGCCCTTATATGTTTTATTGGAAAGTGAGCCTGCTATACCAAAATCGATTTGGCTCACAACTTAGACTGCAAATCATAAATTGCACTGTTTAATTACTTGGCTATACAGATAGCAGTAAATGTGTATGAGTATTAATGCATGAGTATTAATGAGCACTCATTTTCAGGGGACATTGTTGAGTTGCTGCAAGCATGGCATATTTCTGTGACAAATTTACTGATTTCAGTCAGAATCAGTGTTTATCTATTCTCATTTTTTATATGGATCAGGTTGATCTTGCAGTTTACATAGAACTGGTTCTACAGTTCTCTTGATTTGGGGGTTAATATTGTCAGTCAAGCAGATTTAACAGACAGGAAGGTGTCACTCATGCTATACCAGTGGAAGAGGAAGGATGGTGTCTGGTTACTACAAAAATAGCCCTTTGCTTTTGTTTTGCAAATTCAAAGGTGAATTGGCTGGAAGAATAAAAAAAAGGTCCAATAAGCAAATATGTAAGAAAATTATGTAACATGGTTTTGTGTTTGACAAAATTGACAAAATTCTGTGTGCATAATGCAGAATTAATTTAAAGCTTTTAACAATACGGGTGGTAGGTAGAAAATATTCTCTCTTCTTATATACAGTAATCCCTTGCTTTTAGTACCTGTTTTTATAAAGGAAAAACTGTGTTGTGTTTTGGTAAAAAAAAAAAAAAAAGTCTAAAAATGCCTATTTTTATAGTGTAAATAATAAATATTCCCCCAAATATGCTCACAGAACACTGTCATGGTGAACATGTAAAGGTAAACCCATATTCATCTCTTTTAATTTAATTTACAGTAATAAAAATGCAGGGCTTTAAACAGGAGAAACACTGAGACGATCCACGGGGGAGATTCTGGTCTGGAGCGAGCGCCACAGACGCTTCAAACGGCAGCAGCAAGGAGAAATAAATCATCAGAATCAGAAAACTTTATTGAAACCCTGAGGAAAATGCTTAAAAAGCTTTAGCATGAGCAGCGTGCAGCAAGCCAAAACACAAAAGAAACGCTGAAATAACCATGTTTAGACAGGGCACAGCTTACTAATACTAAATAAACTGAGATAACTGTACAAAATTGGAAAACAAATGTTTAAAACGAAGACCAGACACGGAGCAGTCACACACATGGGAGCACACACTCTCTGAGAGAGAGTGTGCGCGTGTGTGTGTGACCTCTCTCTCTCTCTCTCTCTCTCTGTCTGCATAACGTTCTCGGTATTTTAGCATTTCAAGACGCACTTTCTATATTTATAGTTATATTTTATATGGAAATGTAGCTGAATTTACGTTCACATTTGTTACAAAACTAGTACATTATATTTTTCTTGATAATTTAGCTCTACATTGCTAATATATATCTATATATTGCCAAAAAAAAGTCGGAGGATTTTTCCGCGTTATTGTGGAGATTTCCGCTTATTGTGGACAGTTCTCAGAAAAAATCTGCGTGTGACCGAATCCACGACTGCTGAACCGTGTAAAACTGGGGGATTACTGTATACATATATTTCAGTCTTGTCGCTGCTGTTGCTACCTGACATTTTCTCTCAGTCTATTTGGTCAGCTTTTGCCTGGTTTGTGTTGTGTTTTTATGTATTTATTTATTTATTTTAGAGAGGAGATGTACTACAAGGCCATTCATGGAACAGCAGTCATCTTCCTGCAGAACAATGCCGGCTTTGCAAAGTGGGAGCCGACCACGGAGAGGATTCAGGAGCTCCTAGCAGCCTATAAGATCTCCGGGCGCTCGCTGTCCTCTCCCGGGCCCTCCTCCACCAGTGCCGGAGACAGAGACTCCAAACCAGGGCATGAGCGCTCGGCCAGCCTGGACGCTCCAGCAAACCAAGACAACAACAGTCCTGTAGACAAGACTGCGCCCGAAATGGCAAACGTTTAAATGTGTATATGTGTGTACACGCGTGTGTGAGTGGCTTTGAAAAAGTGCTGTTGGGTTGAGAATGGCTTCTGCATGTTACGTGGATTCATGAGTGAGAATGAAGGGGAACGAGTGAGAGAGAGAGAGAGAGAGAGAGAGAGAGACTTATTTCCTTTTCTCTGCCTCAGCTATTTAAAGAGTTATTCTGGGTTTTTATTATTAATGTTATAGTTGTTGAGGGTTTTTTAATTGATGTAGTGATTGTTTGGTCACTAATTATTACATTTTGTTGTTACCGTTGTCGTCTGTACAAGACGTGGTAATTCTGGTCAAGTCCTTTTTGTTTCTTTGGCCTTTTTTTAAAAAAAAAAACATTTTTGTGCTTTGTTCCCTGGCAGAGTCGTCGGTCTGTCAGGCTGAGAACTGAACGTTGAGGAATGGAGGCAGAGTTCTAGAATTGTGTGTTTTAGTTTGGGTCTTTAATTTAATTAAAAATTTTTTTTTGCTTGTTTTTCACGGCAACAGAAGGGAGGTGGACCAGCGAGTAGGCAGCTATGTTTATAAGCCTTTAAGATAATGCACATTACAGAGTAGTTGTAGGCTTTGTGCGTAGTTATTACCTGTGCTAGAGGCGGTTCATTTTACGCTCCTATGTGCTGTAGATGTTCCTCTGAACGCCCTTGCAAGCCCCGGTGGTCCCTTTTCTGGATCCAAGCACTGAAGAAGAACTGAACTCTAATGGGGGTCAAAGCTTGATCTAAATGGCTCCTTCAAAACTGAAAATTTGCAAAAGAGGCAAAAAAAAAAAAGCAAAAAAGGTCAGTTTTGGCAGTCTTCATGTAGAACTAGTTGTATGTTTTGTAAATTAGTCCTTTTTCCACTTTTGGTTTACTTACTTGTTCCTAAAATATGCACAGAGGATGGTAATAAATCCGACTGACATTGTTTACTTGTCTGTAGGAACATGGTTCACTGTTTTATATCTATTGAGCTGTGTGCGTGCTTGCATAAGAGTCTCACTGAAGCCAAAAAAGATAGAATCTAACGTTTCATGGGCCCTGTGCTGAATTTAGAGAAATTGTCAGTGTGATGGTAATAAACTTCCACTCAAGATACGCCACTCCCGCTTCTTCTAGAGTCTACCTCTCAACTGTGAAGCATACAAGACCAAGCAATAGTTTTTAAACCTAGAAATTCAAGAAGGAACAATTATTAGTGGATTTTGCATGTTAGCAGTAGTGACCATCTTCTCCATCCATGTTTTAGAACTGGTTTCTACACTCTTCAGTTTGTCCTTAGAAAGCATAAAAGTGCTAAAAGTCCTGGTTCTGCTGTGATGTTACAAATCATGGATAAAAAGCCTCATATCTCTAAAATTGTAACTTTACAGGAGAAGGAAAAACCTTAACTTTCAATGGAAGCTAATGTAATGATTTTATACTGTGTAAAATAAAAAAAGAACAAACATAATTGGAGATACAAGGTTTTGGTTCTGACAGCAGCAAAATCTTTGTGTTTACTCCAGAATGAGATTAATCCTGATCACTGGGCAGCATATTGAATGTAAATTAACAAAAAAAAAGGAAAAATAAGAAAAAAGGGGCCAATGTCTATATTCTGAATCTACCCTCAGTTCTTCTTGGCTTTTTGAGATTTCATGTTCAAATTGGCTTTGTTTGTTGCAGTTAGTGACACACTAATGTAGTCGACTTTTTGGGATACTTTATGCTTGTATGTAGTATCTTATATATCTGTTGTATATTCTCACCTCCCTCTGTATATACCTGTCCTCTTTTTTTGTTTTGTTTTTTTTTTTCCTTTTTTTAAGTAACAAATTGTATTGACTTAAAAGGCTTGGGAAAGTGTTCACATGTTCTTGCTGTTCAAGTAGTTCAGTGTTCTGGTTAGATCCATAGCGTAACCTGGCTCGACCATCGCTAACCTCCAGCTTCCTGAACGTCTCACCTTCTGAATTCCTCATTTGATCATCGAACACCAGATGGATTTCTCATTCCTGGGGTGTTTCTCCGTCACCAGCAAAACTGTAGATATTGTACAGAAAAAGCATTATGATTTTTTTTAGTGTGTTCTTATGGAAAAAAATGTACATGTCTTCTCCATGCTTTTTATTTGTTTTAATTTAACATTTTTTTAAACAAATCTGTTTATGAATTATACAATTTATAAAATAGAAGTCATTTTAAACTAAACCAAAGTGATAACTAAAGAGGAGAAATTTATCTTGTATGTAAAAGTAGAGCTGTGTATGAGCAGTAATGCATAGTGTAACCAGCAAATGACTCATTATTTTTATAAATCTGCTTTTGTTCTTTTTTAGTTTGTTTGTTTTCTTCCTGCATGACGAGATACTTCACAATCAGAAATGATCACACGTACCTTCATTACTGCTTTAGCTTGTAGGCTCTGTCATATCAGCCTCTACCGATGGTTTTGCGTATATTTCCGTCTGTCTGTTGATTGATTTCTCTTTTTTTTTTTTTTTTTTTTTTTTTTTTCCCCTGCCACTGTTGCATTCGTTTGTTTCACCAAATCCAAAGACCCAGGAATGTTTCCTCCCCCAACTAATTTTGAGGGGAAAAGATGGAATGAATATAAATAATGTTTGTGCTTAAATCGTTGGTTTCCTCTTCCTGTATATTATCAATGTTGTGGCATTTCTCATCTTCTGAATCAATATGAAGATATACATCTGGGTCAGTTTGGCTCTCAGTAAACTCTATTGAAACCATGTAACTTCTGCGTTCTGTTGTTTTTTGGCCTTTCATCCACTTCCAGCATCAGAATCTTTATTGGTGAGTTTGGATGCTGTCCCCTTCAGTGCAAAGTAAAAAAATTAGTAGTTATATTTCTATATACAAGATAGAATAGGTTAATAAAAATATAAATCTGAAATGTTTACATAAGCAGTTTCCTCCTGGTTCAGTAATGACTGCGAAGATACAGACGAGAACAGCATAAAATGTATCTAAATAAAAACCTGTAGAAAAAACTCAATATGAAAATAAGCTATGGTATATAGAGAAAATGGGTATAAACACTATAGATAAGTAACACAGTTAAGGGAAATCTAATGACAGATGGTAGGAGTATGTCATTGCACTTAATAGAGATCAGTAGTGTATAAGTAATATTGAGGTTGCACATGTAAGACTATTGCACAAATATATGTGGAAAATATAAGAAATGTGCATCTCACTGCAGTGAGGACATTGCACTGTGGTCCATATTTTGCACATGGGGTTGAAATATAGCATTGCACTGCATTATGCATCTTTATTATAAAGATATATACATTATACTGCAGCTTTTTGCAGAAAACTGCACTTTGGTCCATATTACACATAAAGTTGAAATACTGCACTGAACAATTTCACATTGCAGAAACTTTATTTACGAAGGCCATAATGGATAAAATGCTCTGGTGGTCCATGTTTTGCGGAGCTGATGCTGTAGTGCAAACAGACGCAGGCTGTGTGTTCAAGTTAAAGTGACCTAGCAGTGTTTGCTGTATGTATTGCAGTGGGATAAAAATGTCTAGGAGTCTATTTGTTCGGTGAACAGTTCCCAAATAAAAAATGTTTTATCCCATTAAACAGTATGGGAACTGTGTCTTATTGTGGTGGGCAGAGTAACTTACAACCATAATGAGGGAGAAGTAAAGATACCTAAAACCAAACCTAAGTGAAGAATTTAAAATATCGAAATCCAGTTCTGCTGTGTGGCTTCTACCACCATCTATCACTGCCCTTCTCTTTTTTTTGGGATCATTTTGGTTTAAAATAAAATACTGAAAGCTGGAAATTGAGAAGTGAGACTAAGCCTGAGTGGTCTCACCAGCAAAAGAGTAATTGAAAGAGAAAGACTGGAATAGAACAGAGTACACACATTTTCTCCATTCTCAAACAAAGAGTATAAGCACTAATTCACATTAAATGGCCCCACTACCCACCTGTGGACCCTGAACTGGACCTGTGCATAACACACAGGTTTTGAGGGGTCCAGGCCACCTCAAAATCTTCCCAATGGAAAATTTCAAATTAGTGGAATAAAAAGGCACCATTCTGGAGAAGAACTGTTCAATGTGGCAGCAATAGGAAGTGTGTGATGCCTTTAAAACTCCCTATAACAAAGGGTTATAAGCACATCACCTGATAACTAAGATTAACTGAGACAAGGTTTGGGCCTAAAATGTAATTTAAAGATATTTGGAGGTCACTATAAGGAAAGACAGTACACACAAAATGTTTTCTGATTCACATTTACAATTATCTATTTACATATTTAAAAAACTATACTTTCAAACATAATTTATACAAAGGTATTCGGACGGCTGACCATTACACCCACAGGGTCTTCAATGACATTGCATTTAAATACATAGACTTTATTATGGAGTCGGTCCCCCTTTGCAGTTATAACAGCCTCCACTCTTCTTGGAAGGCTTTACACAAGATTTCTAAACAGAATTTGTGCCCATTCTTTCTGTAGAGCATTTATGAGGTCAGGCACTGATGTTGGAGAAGGTCTGGCTCATAATCTCTATTCCAGTTCATCCTAAAGGTGCTGGATGGGGTTGAGGTCAGGGCTCTGTGTGGACCAGTCAAGTTCTTCCACACTGAACTCCTCCAGCCAT